>SJYV01007372.1:254973-346119 GCA_006410875.1 Neotragus pygmaeus
CATTCAAAAAACTAAGATCATGGCATCTGGTCCAATCATTTCATGGCAAATAGATGGGGAAACAGTGGAAACAGTGACAGACTATTTTTTGGGCTCCAAAGTCACTGCAGATGGTGATTGCAGCCATGAAATTAAAAGACGCTTGCTCCTTAGAAGAAAAGTTATGACCAACATAGACAGCATATTAAAAAGCAGTGACAATACTTTACCAACAAAAGTCTGTCCAGGCAAAACTTTTGTTTTTCCAGTGGTCATGTATGGTTGTGAGAGTTGGACTATAAAGAAACCTGAGTGCAGAAGAACTCATGCTTTTGAACTGTGGGGTTGGAGAAGACTCTTGAGTGTCCCTTGGACAGCAAAGAGATCCAATCAGTCCATCCTAAAGGCAATCAGTCCTGGGTGTTCATTGGAAGGACTGATTCTGAAACTCCAATACTTCCATCTGCTGCAAAGTACCAACTCATTGGAAAAGACCCTGATGCTGGGAAAGACTGAAGGTGGGAGGAGAAGGGGACGACAGAGGATGAGATGGTTGGATGGCATCATCAACGTAATGAACACGAGTTTGACTAGACTCCAGGAGTTGTTGATGGACAGGAAAGCCTAGAGTGCTGCAGTCCATGAGGTCGCAAAGAATTGGACACCTCTGAGCGACTGAAGTAAACTGCAGCTTTTGCCCTGTATGAACTACTACACTGCAGTAGGATTGGTAATCTGGCTTTTTGCGCTTCTTGTCAAAGGGGCTGAGTGATTTATATTGTAAGTAGGGCAAACTTTACCAGCTGGATACCAGAAACAGGAGCAATGTGTACAGTTATGCTTCTTCCCCTCCAAGGTATTGCTCGGAGGCAATTTCCCCCTCTACCCAGTCTGAGGTGTCCTGAGTAGTTGAGCAGACACACTTGCTCAGCTCCTTGCTGTCTTGCCTTGCAATATCGTGTGAATTGAGGCCGGAATGGTGATGCATCACCTGCATTCTTTCCCATGTTCCCTCGATTCACAGGATGTTGCAAAGCAAGACAGCCTGTAGCAAATAAATTGAGAAACATGCAGGTAAATCTAGAAAATAATATTGACTTCATAAAACAATACTAATGACATAAGGAATAAAAATAAGGCACAACACAGCACTGACATATACAACAGCTCTACCATATGCACAACGAACATGGGAAATTGGAAAGAGTGTGAGTATTCAATATCTTGGAAAGGAGGTGTAGTTTAAATTTCTACTTGGACACATTATGAACAGAGGGATACAGGTATAAATGACTACAGCTTTCTTGTCTGAAATCCACTAGCAAGAAAGCAGTAGAATAACTCCTGAAATGCTGACATGAAAGAAACAGTCCGCCAAGAATTATTTATAAAATCATTTAAAGATAATTACAATGAATTCATATTTAATTAATAGTATTTAAGATGTAATGAAAACATTTTCAGAAAAATTCAGCTGAGAGGCTTTGACCCTAGCAGCTTTAACTTTAATAGATGCTAAATAACTTTAAGAAATTAAGACCGAAGAAAAATAGGTAATAACATGGAGGTAAACAAAGAAATGGGGCTTCTCTGGTGGCCCAGTGGTAAAGAATCTACCTGAAATCCAGGAGACGTGAGTTCAATTCCTGAGTTGGGAAGATCTCCTGGAGAAGATAGTCAGGGAGCCTGGTGGGCTACAGCCCATGGGGTCGCAAAAAAGTTATACACAACAGAAAAACTAAACATACGGTTATACGAAAAAATACATAGCATGGCAAATAATAATCAAATTCTAGTTTCTTTCTTCAATCTTTTTATAGCTATCCCCATTCAAAAAGGGAGAAAATTAAAGGAAAAAAGGTCACTAGTCAAAGGCAATTTTGAAATCCAAGGGGGAAAGCCATATTAGATCCAAATCACATTAGATTTCAAGGCTTGGGAATAATATTCTGAGGTCTGAGGTTCTGTCTTCTGGGCCCCCAGCCTCTCACTTGGAGTCCTCCTTCCTTTCTCATGATAGGTAGGACATGCTTTAAGCTGAGGCATTTCATAAGCCTGTTTCCTGCATGTAGAACTTTAGGAATCTGATGGTCTTTTAAAAAATTTGTCTTCGCTCTCTTTCAGTGCATACTCACGGTGTGTCTACTGATATACAGCCTCAAAAATTATGTGGGCCTCCTCTGTGTGTGTCAGTGGGATTTACTCTATCAGAGTAAAATAAAGAACAGAGAGCATTAGATTGGATTTTTTAAAAAAGCAACAATTGTGTAAAGGTTGTAGGAAACAAACTTTAAATAAAACGTAATAATACAATAAGACTTTTTATTTTGTGTCAATTACATCTCAATAAAGCTACTAAAAAAAAGATTAAAAGGAAGGAAGAAAGATATAGTACTCAAGAGAAATCAAAGAAAATCTGAAATCACTATGTTAATATAAGACAGTGTAGCATTTACTATGAAATATTCATCTTTATGCTCAGTAATATACCTTTTCATGAGTCAAGAAGACATAATAATCCTAAGTATGTATATTTTTGATAACTGAGTTTCAAAATGCATGCTGAAAACCAAACACAAAGGGAAACATCTTAAAAGCATAAAAAGGAAAAAAAACATTACCTTCAGAGGGGAGGATATTTATATTGATAGCTGACATTTCAACTTAAGTGACTGAAGGTAAAAGAAAATGGAATGAATACTTAACACTAGCCCAGGGTTCTACACCAGTGTAAATATTTTTGAAAAAACGAAGAAAAGTAATTAAAAACATCATTTCCAGTAAGCCTGCATTATATTTCTAACTCAATTTCTTCAGAGAAGAAAGATTCCAAACTGAAACATGAAAACTGAGGAGGATCAGAGTAAATATATGAAGAAAGAAATCTGAATATTGACTGCACAAGACAATGATTATAAAGTCTTGAGTTCAGGAAATTTTTGATGAATCTCTGTCTTGTAAAAAGGGCAAAAATCTACAAAATTATTAGCTAATTGGATCAAGTTTAGAATTTAAAACATAATACATCTAGTTGAGTCCATTTATCAATAAAAGATTGGTTGAATATTAGACAATCAATGATCTAGCTCACATAGCTGGGTGGTTTCTCACTGAACTTAGGCTTATATCTTTGAATACTACACTAAAGATTATATCCTACATGGTTGAGTTTTATCTGAGAGAATGTGAGAGGAGCTGCTAAGTGCAAATTCCAAGTCTGGCCTATACCCTCCTGTCCAGCCCCACATATATTTCTCCAAGCTCCTTCTGTCTTCCTGTGGTTTCCAGTCATGATTCCTGGCACCAGAATGACTTCAGAAGCCATATATTGAAGATTAAAGGGTCACTATACGAAGAGGGTCTTATAACTTAATTACCAGCACTGACTGGAACTTCTGTTTTGTTTGAACTATTATACGTTTGGCTAATTAGAAATTAATACTGTACAATTTGGGCTGCCTTGGTGGCTCAGAGGTAAAGAATCTGCCTGCCAACTCAAGAGACACAGGTTTGATCTCTGGATTGGGAAGATCCCCTGGAGAAAGAAATGGCATCCCACTCTAATGTTCTTGCCTAGGAAGTCCCATGGCTACAGGGGAGCCTGGCAGAGCTATAGTCCCAAAGAGTAGGATAGGACTTAGCCACTAAACAGCAACAACAATAGTACAATTTATCACATTTGCAGATTAAAGGGGAAAAAAATCAAATGCATAGACAAAATTTCACAAAGTTCAACATACAATATGATAAAATGAAACAAAAAAGGTGAGTCATTTTCTTACTTTTATAAATGGTATATATACCCTCTCCCTTAGTCCCACCTAAAACTGGTAAAAAAAAGAAAAAAATCATCATGCTTCATGATAACATTAACCTAGAAAGCACAGTAACAAGAGAAAAAGAATTAATTGACATAAAGTCTAAAAAGGATGAAATACAAATTGCTTTCAAACTGTAAAAAAATTAGTGGATAGATCATTGCAATTTATAAAAACCTTCTTGGTGACATAGATACAAAATTAATATACAAAAGTCAATTGCATTTCTGTGCACCAAAAACAAGCAGAAAGTATATTTGACAGTTTTTCTAACTGCTTTAGATATTAATCTCTTCCCAAAATATTAGTCTCCCGACATTGTTAAATGTCCCCTGGCAGGTGGGAGAAGCAGAATTGCCCATGACTGAGAACCACTGTTCTGGGTGACACCTCTCACTACTAACTCCTGGCGGAATATTATAGGNAACTGCTTTAGATATTAATCTCTTCCCAAAATATTAGTCTCCCGACATTGTTAAATGTCCCCTGGCAGGTGGGAGAAGCAGAATTGCCCATGACTGAGAACCACTGTTCTGGGTGACACCTCTCACTACTAACTCCTGGCGGAATATTATAGGAAAAAAAGAACAGTTTTTAGAGCTTTTATAAGCACATTTGGTGCCAGAAACAAAGATGTGAGAGATACCTATATGAGCAAAGATGTAACTTTTGCAGGTTCCCTTATTTTTGGTCTACCTACCCGTGTTATGACTTCCCTTTCACTTTTCACTTTCATGCATTGGAGAAGGAAAGGGCAACCCGCTCCAGTGTTCTTGCCTGGAGAATCCCAGGGACGGGGAAGCCTGGTGGGCTGCCGTCTATGGGGTCGCACAGAGTCGGACACGACTGAAGCGACGCAGCAGCAGCAGCAGCAGCAGCCGCAGCAGCAGGCCCTGGAGGCATCTAAACAGCTGGACAGTCTTTGAAGTACTGCATAGACTTCACCTTTGGGAAAGAAAAGCCTGTTGTCTGAGAGGAAAAGCTTCTTTGGTGTCTTTCCTTTGAGACATTCAGAAAAAAGAAAAAGTGAAAGTGTTAGTCGCTCAGTCATGTCCAACTCTTTGGGACCCCATGGACTGTAGCCTACCAGGCTCCTCTGTTCACGGAATTTTCCGGGCAAGAATACTGGGGTGGGTAGCCATTCCCTTCTCCAGGGGATCTTCCTGACCCAGAGATTGAACCTGGGTCTCCAGGATTATAGGCAGATTGTTTACCATCTGAGCCACCAAGGAAACCCAAGACATTTGGAGCTCTATATCTGTATTCCTAAGATGTAAGACAGGTCACCAAAACTGAATGGAATAAGATTTAGTATTATGAACTTTATCCTATGGGTTTTTTTTTTTATTTGGTATTGGGGTATGGCTGATTAACAGTGTTATGACAGTTTCAGGCAAACAGCAAAGGGACTCAGCCATACATATATTTGTATCCATTCTCCCCCAANTCTTCTGCCTCTGTTATTCTACTACCTTCTTTCTCATGAAATCCTCTTATAAAATGATTTACATTATATAAACCTCAATATATGAAACTTGAAGTATCCAAAATCTTTCCTGGTCAGTTCCCCACACCTGATCTTACACAGCTGTGGTTCCTTAAGTACCTTTGAAAAACATGTAGAGTCCTATGGTACCCAGTCTTAAAAGACAGACAGAGGTGAAGTGAAACCTCAGGAAAAATGAATATTTGCATAACGTTTGAGAACAGATTAGTCTGTCAGTTTATTCCGTCCATGGAATTCTCCAGGTAATGGAGTGGGTAGCCATTCCCTTCTCCAGGGGATCATCCCAACCAAGGGATGAAATCTGGGTCTCCTGCATTGCAGACAGATTCTTTACCATCGGAGCCAGCAGGGAAGACCTAGAAAATTACATAAGGTGATATATATATATACACACACATCTGAGAGCCATTTGTAAGTTACTGTGCCAGAGAGTATGCAGTAGGATAGATTTTGTGCAGACCTCATTTTATCCCCTCTAGAAACTCTTAGGGAAGGCAATGCTGAGTCTCTTCTTCTTGACTATATATCAAAAGTGAAAGGTTAGAGTTGTAAAGTCTTTAACACTTATGAACTCCTCTTTTCAATACAGAGCACCAACTGAAGGGGAAAGCAGAGAGCTAAGGATATTTTGCTGTGACAGTAGCCCAGGTTTGAGTTGAGCTCTTTTTTGTTTTAGCTGTGGCACTAGGCAGTATCGTGACATGCATGGGGTCTCTCTTTAGCTGGTGGAAACAAGCAGGCTTCTCTGAAAATGATTTATAAACTACATGTGGCTGCTCTGAAACTAGGGCAACCGGTATCTTGGGCTTCATCTGTTTAGTACTTTAGACCTGGTCCCGATGTGACCGTTCAGGTATTAAACACTGACTCTGGGCTTTCGGAATGTCAACGAACGAGCACAGATGGCCTTGGGTCCTTCACTATACATGTTAATGCTAAAAATGATGACTTTTTTTGGCAACTAGATACACTGAAATTGAAAACAGCAGGAAGGTATAAACAAGATACATTTGCCTTTTTTTCCTGTTTGAGACTAAGTTTTGAAATGCAAATAAAAAAGATTAAGGCAATGTTACTGGTTGAAATGGTTAGAAACCTACTTTCTTAAGTCTTGGAATAGCTCTTCTTTAGGNAGGAAGGTATAAACAAGATACATTTGCCTTTTTTTCCTGTTTGAGACTAAGTTTTGAAATGCAAATAAAAAAGATTAAGGCAATGTTACTGGTTGAAATGGTTAGAAACCTACTTTCTTAAGTCTTGGAATAGCTCTTCTTTAGGTAAGATGAATCTGATCTTTTCTTAAAATAAGGCCCAAGGGAATTTAGAACTATATAAATATTCCTTAAAGAAAATTGCCTCTCAATTGGAACTTTGATTTTCAAATGGTTTCAGATGAAGTTGTTGAAAAATCATATTATTATTATTTTTTTAATGTAAGATTCAATGAATATTTCATTAAAGATTAGTAAATAGAATGTTGAATTTTTTCTGTTGAATTCTAATATTGTTTGTACTGTCAGTCTAAATGTGTGAGCATGTTGCTAAGAAATTTATGAACCTCCAGATGCAATAGATATTATTATACAGAAGGCATTTTTTCCTTCTCTATGTACCAAATACATCAAATAGTGCTCACTTTTGTGTTAGCCATACTCTGACAAAGTGTAGATGGTTAAGAATTGCATGATCATGATCATTATTAAAAAACAAATGAATCACATATCTATTTTTATTAAATTTTAATTTATTTAAAATAATTATTTAACATAGAAAAGAATGAAGAATTCTCTTATGGTATGAGGTTAAACTGTCAACTTTCATTTGAATTCAGGAAATAAGTCACTTTATGATATTCTTTTAAACTGTGGCTCTATCTTCATAAGTTAATGCTGTTACAGTTTAAATTGACAAAAATAGCATCAAAAAAAGATGAAAACTGAAAAGAGTATCTGATTTTTTTCCAGTATAATATTTCAAAGTATTGCAACTGCCCCTGAATATAATAGCTGGTTTTTATTAATCCAAGCTAAAGAAAAAAAATAAATAAAGCAGAATGGCACCATAAACATGCAAGATTTAAGTTCCTTTTAGTTTGTTTTAACCATTTAACTGTGAGGTCATGTAGGGGCCAAAGTCAGGAAATTCCTAACTAAATGCCTGCACAACATGCCTTTGTTTGATGCAGTTTTGAAGCTATTTTGTCAACATTCATTGAGGATGAATTATATTGCTTTTAAAATGAGGACATCCTACTACTCACCTCCTTCATTTATTATAAAATTAATATGAATAACTTTATTTTGCCTTTTTTCCATTATATAATTGTCTCATTCAAATTTCTCTTCATAATATTACTCATTGAAAGGCAGATATTCTGAAATGAGATTCAATGTATTATAAATTACGATAGAATAACTTGTTTATCTCCCCTTTAGAGGTTGAAAACAATCATCAGTATGATTTTTCCTGTCATTGGCAGCATTCTTTTTTGGACTAAGCTTACTGTGCACATTGGTTTTCCTTTAAAATCAGATGTAATACTAGAACTTTGTGAATGCTTTCTATTTCTCAGATTAATGAACAGATTTACCACCCATAGAAAGTCTAACTTTCCAGCAATGATGTGTTAGCAACAATTTCCTCATTTATATAGTTTCTTTAATTCAAATTGGGTATAGAGTTCTTTGCTTTCCTAATATTGGGAATGAAGTTTTAAAGTCTCTGAGTATGGAATAATTATTAATTATTAATCTCAGTCTATATGGAAATTTTTTCTGACATACTTACTCAGGATAAGATTCTAGCTTGGAAATTAGCAGGGTGAGTATTAAGATTGGTGAGGTCCTTAAACATCATCTGGTACAGAGGTGGTAAACCCCAATGCTGGGTTAGGCATCTGTATGTGTGTGGGGTGACTGGAGATAAGACCTCAGGAAGTTCTCTGGGAATTCAGATGCAATGCGGACTCTTCCAATTCAACCAAACAGAGCATCTTTGTTGGCTAGTTCAGCCCACCAGCCACCAAGCTGACCCTTGGGAGTCCCATCAACCCGATCATTCATAATGTGGGGAAATTTGGGCCAGAGGAGAAAATCGACAAGTCTAAGATCATGCTGTTACTGAGTGCTAACCTCAGACGCGTCTTCCTGCTCATAGTTGACCTTTGTAAGGCAGGGTAAGGTACTGAGGTCTCTTTTCACATGCACTCACTGCATGTTCATTAATTCTTGTAATGTCCTATTGGTGCTGGAGGAGGCGGACCCTTTAATTAGCTAAATTTTAAAAGAAATTAGGTAGAATGCATTGAGTTAATGGGTAAAGTGGTCTTGAAGGTCTAGTAGAATTGGGTGTGAGGGATAGAGATGTATTCTTGGTTTCCTCATTTTCAAATATAGTCATAAATATAAGCCTGTTACCCGTTTAAATAAAAGTGATAATTAATTATTAAAATGCAAAATGTTTCCAGAATGGTTTTAGAGAGAATGAGGCTATTTTCTCATATAAATCAGATGTGATATGTTGTATAGGTAACATTTAGGAACTCTGAATTAATATACTACTTCCAGAACAAAAATTGTAGAAGCTCAGAAACAAATGTAAAGTATGTATTAAAACATCTATTGATTTTAAGTTATTTCACTGAAAGTCACACATTATGTTACTGGAATTATTAGATCTTACACTGGCCATGCCTCAAGGATTGAGCTAAAATCTGAAGTCTTAATGAAATAGTGCTTACATATAATTTTATGTTACGAAATGTACTCTCTATATACACATTCATATAAATCATTTAATTGGGATCACTATTTTGTTTTTTAAAAAATCAACCAAATTCTTAGTTTAGGAAAATAAAATATCTAAAAGAAATGTCACAACTGTTAACTTTCTACAGAGGTTAAAATATAAAGCTGTGATCACCTGGCAAGAAATGACTTAGAACAGTCACTTTGATGAAACTTTATGAACCTGAAAGATTGCCTTCCTTACCTTAGTTTGCCTGTAAGCAAATCTCTAGGATTAAGACCACAGGTGAGATTTTGCTGTAATTGATCCAAAGCTCCGATAAGTCATGAAACAATCTATAATCTACACGTTCAAATGTGCATGCCTAGCGTAAGAGGAAGAAGACCATATTGTAGACTGACTCTGTCATTCACACACTTGCACAGGTCACAATGTGAATTATTCACAATTTCATAATTAAATTAAATTAAAAATTCATGGTTTCCAGAATGCATGTTGCAAAACTCAGGTAGAGAATGCAGTATGCAAATGTCAAATGGAACTTGTTCTGAGTGTACCTATCTTTTATGTTGTCACATAGATTGACTCAAAAACAGACAAACAAAAGTCAACCCATAAAGAAGCATGTCAGCATAAAGTTGATTTACAGGAGCCCATATATCAACATGTACGTGGGAGGGCCTTGAATTGAAGACAAATCTCTAAGAAACTGGGCATCAACACATCCACAGAGCTATTATAGTAAAAATATTACCCACCAAATGCTACTATCAACTAGTGTTTTACTTTTCCACACATTCCAAGGTAGATTTTTCTCAGTGATGTGAATAAGCTTGGATAACACTGTGGCTGTTTCTCGTTAACTCCTAAAACTTTTAGACCACATCATGTGTGTGTGAGGCAGTGCTTTAGCATGGTGCCTAGCATCTAACCATGTCTCATTATTCAACAGTGAATACCGCTGCAGTATTGTCTAATTTCTAGTGATTGTGGATGATACAAAAGAGAGGCACAGGGAGGGCTGGCAGAGAAGGTCACAATTCTGGAAATGCTTTTTTCCTCATATAGGTCTATTTTCATAGCATTTTTATTAAAGAATATTTTGCCCTGATTTCCTCAATATCTTGCACATATAATGCAATAGCTGATGTTCATATTCTTAAAACTTCTTTAACTGTGCAAATGAGTACAGTCTCACAGTTTCAGAATCGAAATAATTTCTGATAAATCATAATGAAATTATGTCACGGACAAGTACTAAACGGTATCTCTTCTAACCTGGGTGTACTTTGCTGCAAAATTGTTACACATAAAACATGTAATTCAGTTATTTCAAATATAAATGTTGATTAACACTAGCAAAATAATTCAGGTTGTTAGAATTTTCTGCTTCACATCTGTATATTTCATATCCTGCCACATTTCTAAATTGAGCCACATTTTCAGTGCTGTTGTTTCCAGTGGCCACAAATTCATTAGATGTGTTTTTTTTTTTTTAGTTGAAAGAAACACATGTATTTTTAGAAAAAAATGTTGTCTTTATTTTATTAGAGAGGCTCAACTCTCAGAGTTTAATCCAAGAGTGGTAGAATAAATCTCTTATTTATTAGAAGCAAGAAATTAAATCTTGTAAAATGACAAATGTATCACATAAAGAGGGTACAATTTGGTTCAACCACAGAAACTGCAAGGTATACACAGAAATTATCCTTCTTATACCAAATGTGTTAAATAAATAAGCATATATTTTGACCCTAAGTAACTGACAGTATGTATCTGTAAATAAATGTGCTTCAAAGTCAGAGTATTTACAAAGTTCCCTCTCTTTTGCTTATCTGTAAAGAATCAAATTCAATGTTCTTCCGGCTCCATTAAATAACACCCAGAGCAACAAACCCATTGAAGGAATTAAGTTTCCTTTACGGTGAAGGTGATGGTACCCTCAGCAACTACAGCAGGGGACACTGGACAGTCAGGAGAAAAAGAAAAAAAAAAACACTTTTCAGTTTGCATAGTAATTTCTTTTCTTGTATATCTTGTTTGTACTTTTTGAAAATCAGAAGCCTGAAAAGGGCTATGAGATTTCTGCAGTTAGTAGCATGTTGATTTCACATGAAAGTATAAGTCACAGGAAAACACAATGATTAATTTTATGAGTAAGAATTGTCTTCACCTTTCCCAGTTTTTATGTTGCAACCAGAAGGTACACACCACGGAAAGTAGGTCATCTTCTATCTATGAAATTCTTTATGTCAGTCTTAACATATTCAGAACTTCTCATAATCTGAGTAAAAATAGACTCTATCTGTTCAAAGAAAGAGTTTGTAATTTTTTGCACATATGCATTATCTGCCAGTTGGTCACATTACAGTGAATGAATAAGAGGGAACAGAAGCCTGTGATGTACAAACAGACAAGACAGAAGGAGTGGCAACAGGAACAAAAAGCACCACGGATTTTTCCGTAATTAGAAATGCTCCCCAGTCGCTCACCTTCTAAAATAATCGCTTAGCAGAAATTCTCTTCAAAATGTTAATTGAATATCTGACGTCAGAAATGTAGCATTACTTGCTTGCTTATGGAATTTGCTTTACTTTAAATTTTAAGGTAAAATAAAATTAAATTCTGTCTTGCTAAATTTTTAGCTAATGAAACCAGAGAAGGATTTTTAATACTTTTACAAACTGATCAGTCTGGGGCTGCACTGTTGAAGCTGTTACAAATTTCTGAGTAACCTATCTTCACCAACATGTAGTGAAGGCTAAACAAAGCATTAATATGAAAGTCTCCTTCTTTACTAGCAGTAAGTAAACGAGGAGTTGATTGCTATGTCTTGAAGTGGAAATAATGTTCCTAACCCTTCAGCTAGCCTCAAAATGTCAGTCGTTCTGAGCAATGGAAGCAGGCTAATTTCCCAGGTATTAAGGCTTGAAAACTATTCCAGGCCCATTTATGCCTCTGCAGTCACTGGGTAGCAGGTACCTGCGCTCCACCTCACTCCTGTTAGAAGAGATTGTGGAGAACTTCTTTTCTCAAGTGAATTTTTATTTCTGAGATGATGTGCTTTCTGCAACAAGCAAACAGCTTAGAGGTGACAAAAGACAGCCTCAATATTTAGTGAACATTCAGAGAAGCCATATGACAGCCCCTGAAATTGAGGTTGAGGGTGAAAAAGTGGAGAATGGCAACTTTTGAATTATTTTGAATTTCTGCCTATAAAAAAATCATATTAGTTTGATTCCTAGATGGTTTTAGACATAGGTTTTTCTCTATCTGTGTTCTCACTATTGGGCAAAAGAGCAGCTAGCATTTCTGTGTTCTCTGGGTCGCCTGGTGAAGTAAGCAGCCCAGGGAAAGTAAGTTTTGTTCATGTTTGTGTGTAGGCATCATTTAGTGTGTATGTGGACTATGGATAATAACCCTGTTTGAATATCTTTGAAAACTGGTATGTAAGTATGAAGTAGAATTGCATTACTATGATGTAGATTTTGGCAAACATGCCGTAAACGATTATAAATAAGCAATCCTACACAGGTACGCAGACAACTTCTCTACATATTTATTAATGTAAAACTCCTATATATTAAATTTCATGTTGGGGAGTTTTTCTTTTAACTCTGCAACTTTGTAATACCTGCTGCCCTCTGCTTCTGAGATGGCAACTCATATATTTGCATATCTTGCTTGTGAAAAACATCACAGATGTGAAAATCAATTCTATGTACTATATGGGATGCTATAATTATAATTTAGAAGTCAAAAACAAGAAACGTAAAAAGCTGTTAATCTTTTTTTTCTATAAAGAAGTTACACTTATTAGATTTATTCTACAGTCTTTGTCTAAGAAGTTTTATAATTGAACAGAAAGTAAATAAAAGTGTGGCAGAAGACAACACAATATTGTACAGCAATTGTTCTCTAATTAAAAGGAAAGAAAGTAAATCTATTTCTGTATGAGTTGAAAATGTTTAAAGAAATTCCTCATATTTAAATGGTGCAGATATAAGGGAAAGCTATTTTGTATTAACTGTGTTATGAATTCAAGGTTTATATATTTTTTCATTAAATATTAAGTAAGCAATCAAGATGTAGATTTAATATGTACTAATGTTTAGGAAAATAATTGAGAGCAGATTTAAATTTTTTAAATGGTTGATGACCTTAAAACTGGAGAATTATTTCTTTTTGTTTATTTTTGTCTTTCTTAGATTGAATTGCATTATTTTTACTACTTATTATATATTTGAAGACGTTTGTATTTCTTGATTAAAAGTTCTGATCTTATATTTCATGAATAGCATGAACTCAATAACTATATCTTTCTAGTTTGATTGTTTTTTTTTCCTTTCTACAATAATATAATTTCTTCTTATAAAACATGTGAAGATAGTCTCAAGTAAGATTTTTAATTTTTCTCTAAGCCAATATTTTTCAATGGGTATTAATGCTTGTTTCTTTCCTTGCTGTGGGAATACAGCTCCCCCACCCTAACTTTTAAAAATCTTTTTACCAAGAAAAGTTTTATCCTCTAAAGCCAAGAAAACCTCAGATTTACTTATGGGGTCCTTACTGAGTAACAGCTACTGTTCTAAGCAAACTTACATAGGCCATCTCATTGATTTCTTACAAAACTCACCCAGGCATTTGTTATATTTATTTTAGTGATGAGAAAACTGAGGTATTAAAAGTTTAAATCATTGCCCAAAGTTGTTTGCTCAATTGTGTCTGACTCTTTGCTACCCCATGGACTGTAGCCCACCAGGCTCCTCTGCTCATGGGATTTCCCAGGCGAGAATACTGGAGTGNCAAAAATCATCTCCTTTTGGAAGTTCTTCATCTGAGTTAAGTGTTTTTTTTCGGAATACTTCCTCTTAATTCCCTTACTATTTGGAACTTATTTGTAATAGAAATATATTATACAATATTAAGATTATTATTTAGCTTTTGTGTCTCCTCTAGAATATTCTGATATTTTTGAGGGCTGGGGCTCTGTTGTCATATTAATTGACTTTTGAAAAACATGCCTGACTTCATAGTTTTGTTTTATATATACATTATATATACATTATATATATACATACATACATATATATACATATATATATACATATATATACATGTATATATATATACATTCAATAGCTTTAAAATGGACTTTGCTGAATTTAATGCATCCTTTAAAGCAATTCTGATCATTTTACTTTTTGCCTGCCTTATAAAATTTTATTCCTCTTCTTTTCTACATTATTAACTACAGTCACCACATCATATTTTAAGTCTTCGACCTTATTGACCTTTTGATCAAAAGTTTGTACCCTTTTACCAATCTCTTCCCATTTTCCCTCGACTTAAATATATAGCATTTGCTCAATAATACCTGATGACTGGGTAAAAAAAGTTTTTTGTAGGAATAGACAAGAGTATAGAAATCAAATTAACCCCCAAAAGGTATATAATTTAAATCTCTAAATTATTTGTTTGTTCCTTTTTAAAACATTTTTAACATGAGCAAAATAATTTGAACAGTGTATCAGTATGGAAGCATACATGATTTTATATTTCATTAACAAAACCCCAAAATGTGTAACAGAAGTAATTGCATGCAATCTGTTTTACCTATTGCCACTCATTCTCTTTCTCTTTTACTGGTAATAATTCAGGTTTAATTTAAAGGCAGAGTCCACTCATTTATGAGGTAGCTCCTCCACATACAACGTTGCTTTAGAAGCTGCTGCAAACGACCTTCCTCTGAAATGAAGTGTTTCATATTTTATTAGGAAATGGAGGGCCTCTGTTCTGTTGGTAAATGCTGTATTTTGGGGGGATACCTCAAAAAATTTTAGTGGCTAATTTGTAATCTATTAATTCCCCCTAGCATGACAGCAGCAAACAAGTTTTCAACGGCTTCCTGAGTATGAAATCTGGACCCAAATCTCTCGCTATGTAATTTCATCAGCAGGAAGTGCCTTTCTGCAGACTTTACTGCTAGTCTGATAAAACCACTGATTCTCCTGCTGTTGATAAACTCCCTGCATTAAAGTCTTCAACCTTCAACAATTTTCAATTCCAAGCAAAACCTAAAAATTTTATTTTCTCTGTGGTTCTCATTTACCCAGAGTAATATGCTCTCCTTTCCCACAGCGTATCAGGTTAGCTCAGCTCGCGATGCCAAGAAAAGTTCCCCAGGTTCATTTTCCAGAACACTAGTTGCTTCACACTGGCTGGATTAAAACTCTTCTTCCTGCAAACAAATAATGAAGTTGCCTTTACATTTTCATCCTCAGACCGGCATCAAACTTATAGTTGACTTTGTCTCTTTGTGGGTTTTCCGAAAAACCCTAGTCTATGAAACTCTCCTTAGACTTTGAGAACCAAAGACTGAGAATAGCAGAGATAAGCACCCTAAATTTTCACTATGCAGTGTTTATGGTAGCAAAGGAAAGTATAAGTCAGTCAATGGTTTTCAGTGCAAAGGTGCAAACAGGCTACACTGGAAACCACGGTCAGTCCACAGACATTCCAAAGAAGCTTGTCAATAACGAAGCAATCAGTCCTCACGAGAGTTGTGGGAAGGTGGATCCAGACATCAAGTGAGATTGGAACTGGGATACAGTAGAAAATGTTGAGTTTGACTTCTGAAATCAGGTTCAGCTGCCAGCAGAGAAACTCCACAGTAAGCAAGGGTCAAATGCAATGATAAACTGAGGCGGGGCACACACTGCAGAGATATCAGAAATCCAGTCCAATTTTAAGTGGGATGGGGAAGAGGTCAGTGTGGATCTACTCCTATTTACTAATAGACCTGTCTGCAGAGTAAGGCAGTACAGATTAGGACAACAAGCAACTTTTCCAGCTTATTTGGGTTGGCATATACCTTGAATGAAAATATTGACAAGGATGACATTTTGAGGGCAGTGATGCTGGTGAGACTGTCCAGGACTTTTGTCTGAGTTTCCTTGTCAAAAAGGTCATGAACACTCTGCCTTACACACAGGGAACCCTGCCCGACACTGTAACACCAGTCTGGCATGGGTCCCTGCCCTTATATGACAACACAGCTGTTTGGCTCTCCTCTCAAACCAAAGGTTCATTTTGGAGCGGAGGATGTGACAGGTACATTTGGAGTGGCATGCTAACTCTGCTTTTTGCGTTTCAAGACACATGCTTTAAATACCAGACTTTAGGGCCCCTCTTCCTTCAGACTGAGGAAGGCTGATCAGCTTAGTCAGTTTGCTCAGATGCCTGTCACAGAGGCATATGTAAGTACACTTTCTGACAGTGTTCAAGCCAGAGTCCCTGCTAGCGTTTAAGTTTGGTTCTTCCAAGGAAGACTGAGGTGGCTACACTGAAGTCGGCACCTAGCTTAGCGATGCTGTCAGTGTTTGGAGGCCTTTCCTTTATCAGCCTGGTGACTAACTCAGACCTCTACATGGCTTTTCACACACACCGATCACTTCTGCTAGAGCTGAAGCCATTTGCTAGTGTTTTCTCACTGCTGCAGACCATTAATTTCTGTTTTTTTTTCTGTTTAACAGTTTCTCTAAAGTCTCAAACCTTGTCACAGTAGCAATAAGAAGGGAGCTGCAAGGCTGGAAACAGCATCTTAATAAACAAAATAGTGAAAAACAATGTTACAGGACCAGTGTTGAAGAATTGAAACAGTATTACAGTACAGTTGGTTAAAAAAAAAAAATGAATATTCTAATTTTAGAAAGTTTATTTCTCAAACAGTGTTCTATACCTGTGAAGCCTGAGAGAAAAAGATGGCCAGCTGCCCTATAGCATGGGGCAACCTTTTATATATTCATGCCTATGTGCTTCTGAAAATTTCCTTTAGATTTAATTTCTGTATTTATTAAATAGGGCTAATAATAGCTCAAAATTTTAAGAGTAAAAAGAGGAAATAATAAGCAAACTTTTGTGTCATCAGAAAAAAAATCTTTAAGTAAATTAAAAAGATTTCTCTTTCTGTTGATTTATTGTACACACTTAGCAATAAAGGAAAAGTACAGAAGAAATACGGTGCTAGTGGCAAAGAATCCGCCTGCCAATGCAGGAGTTGGAGGTTTGATCCCTGGGTTGAGAAGATCCTCTGGAGAAGCAAATGGCAACCCACTCCAGTATTCTTGCCTGAAGAATTCCATGGATGGAGGAGCCTGGTGGGCTACAGTCCATGGGGTTGCAAAGAGTTGGATAGGACCAAATGACTGAACACACACACACACACACAAGAAATATAAATTATTACTCTTTCACGACTCCAATACACAAATTATTTTCTCCCCCCACCCCAAACAATTTTCTTGCTTTCGTAGTTCCTTCTTGTTCTTTGCCCAGATATAAGCTTCACCACAGTGACATTCTGAGTAACCTCATGCCAGTCCCATGGCTACTTTTCTATCATCCCTCCTGAGACGTGACTTGGCAGAGTCAGCTGAATGGCCAGTCTCAACTCATAACCTCCAATGCATTAACTCGATGACTCCTTCTACAATTTACCACATAAACCCTGGATTTGTCTTTATTCGTTTGTCCATCTTCCACTACTATTAGATAATAAACAAATAAAGATCAGAAGCCTGGGCAATTTAGAAGTGTGTAGTCCTTTCCAGGAAAGTAAGACACAATTTTATTTTATTTTACATGAAAAAAAAAAAAACCAACCCCAACATATAAAGCTACACAGTGACCCTTGAACAACACAAGTTGGAACTGAGAGGGTCCACTTACCATGGATTTTTTTCAATAAGTATACAGTTGGTCTTCCATATTCACACATTAGGGATCTGAGCATTCAGTCAACTGTGGGAATTTCCTTCCACATTTGGTTGAATTCTCAGATGTGGAAATACAGATGCAGTGTGCTGACTGTGGGACTTAAAGACCCATGGATTTTGGTACACTTGGGGGCACCAGTGGCTTCCCTGGTAGCTCAGAGGGTAAGGAGTCTGCCTGCAATGCAGGAGACCTGGGTTTGGTCCCTGGGTCAGGAAGATCCTCTGGAGAAGGGAATAGAAACCTACTCCTGTATTCTTGTCTGGAAAATCCTATGGACAGAGGAGCTTGGTGGGCTACAGTCCATGAGGTCATAAAGAGTTGGGCACGACTGAGCAACTGACACTTTCACTTTCACCTTGGGGATTCCAAGAACCAATTCCCCACAAATACTCGGGGGGTGGGGGTGAGGGGTGACTGTTTTTAAAAAGTTACAGAATAGAATGTACAGCAAATATCCATTGTAGGGGATATTGCTACATTTCCTGAAGAATGTTTATTTCCTTTTGAGAGTCTACCATTATTGCCTAAAGACAAATTATATTAACTTCCTCACAAAAATTCAGCGGCAAAATGTGATCAACTGCAAACTCACGGTATGTATTTGCTGGATCCAGAAGAAAAATAATGTAACAAAACTATCAGATCTCAAAATAAAAAGTGTGGTCCTTATTAGATAACCCCCACAGCAGTACTTACTGCCTGGTTCTCTTCTAGACAAGGTGGCTGTAGCAGTGAATGAGCCCAACAGGGTGTGTTCTCTTGTGACAGTAGAAAAACACACAGAGAAACAAGCTCTTTATGCTGCAGAGAAATGAATTGAGGACCAGAGGGATGGGGCAACCTGCCTAAGTAACACTCCTGATGTAAGGTAGTGTTGACAACAAAGGTCAAATGTTGTGATTACACATCACTGTTTGTTATTTCTAAACAATTCTTTTTGAGATACGTAGACATGCTTTTTTAAATAATTGGAACTCTTAAAAAGAGTGGAGACAGATATATGTGTATATATTTTCAAAAGCATAAGAATAGATTTAAAACTTGGATTACTCTCTTTTACATAAAAAGAAATGAGTCCAAAAATGCCAGGACAAATTCAAGTTAGACATAAGAAGATTATTTGAGGAGAAACTGGACAACTGCTTAGAGAACTGGTTGAATTCTTTAAAGAAAAGATGGTTTTAAAATGTCTTCCTGAGTTACTTTAAATGATTAAAGATGTTAAGCATGGTAAAGGTGACAAATGCAGAAGATGACTTTTCAGGGCCTTTTCTGGGCAGATAAATTTAATCGTGAATATTTATATCAAATCATTTCACTGAAACATAGGTGACAGCCTCCTTGTCTACTTCTTCACCCAAGGACTGTTTTGTCATTGACATAAATGTGAGACAATACTTTTTCAGAAATATTTATAATGAAAAGGTGAATTAAATTCTGTGCTGTATATAGCATGCAAACAGAAGTGATGCACTTTTTTTTGGTTTGTTTAAACGCTGAGTAAAACAAATAATTCATAGCAATTATTACAAAATACAAGCAATATAAGTCCAAGAAGCCTTACTAGCATCATCAAAGGGTTTTACAATTCATCGAATGAAAATCATAATTTGACTTTTAGGAAGTCAGTTGCCCTTGCATTTTTTCAAGTTCAGTTATTGTTGAGCTCATTACAGTTATCTCCTTTCGCCAAGTACAGACGGCGAAATTTAAAGCCACAGCATATAGAAAAATAGATTTGAAGCTTAGCCAGGGCCACTTTGGATATTTCCAGAAAAATAAATACAAACTTTATTTTAGTTGGTGGGGCAGGGAAGGCATGCATAAAAGATAAGTAAATGCATTTTCATGACAACTATAATAAGCTAGCATAGAAACAGTCCTGTGGATTCCAGAAGTTAGAAAGAGATGTAACTATGCCCCTTTCCTTTTACCTACTGTCTTCCTTCTTTAAAAAAGAAGGTGGAAATGAAGGAAGAATAAATTTCCATGGTTCAAAGGGATAAGCATCTAAAAAAATTGATGTAATTCTGATATTTTCCTGGAATCATTTTGAAGCTAGAGTGGCTGTTTGGATGAAGTTGGCTGAAATGACAAGGTTCTTGGTCTGGTGAGGGCCCTCAACACTAGACACGTTTGTCTATAGTACCTGGATTTTCACTGAAGGTCTTTGAGGAAGAACAGAGGAGCAGACAAAGAAACTTAGGATGCTTTCCTAATTTTTAGATAGAATTTCACTTAATAATATTGTGGCACCGGTACTGTGAATAGGGTGGTATAATTCAACATATACTTATATAACATGGTGGTACACCTTTGAGTGCTTTTAAATTCTTTTCTGAGAGTTTCAGTCACTTAATGCTCATTCATTCAAAACCCTTCATATTACCAATTATCTCAGTTTTACCATAAAAGCCAAGCACTGAGTAGAAGGAGAAAATAAAAAAAATAGATGTTGATAGTTTAATGCTTATATTTCCCCCCTCAATTCTTAAAGACGAACATGAAGAAATGTTTAACACAATAGTCTTGATCCTCCAAAATACATAGCTTTCATTTCATTCTATCACACAAAACCATAGCATTCGACTAGTGCCTTGGAATCCATAATTTCTTTTCCTTTTCCTTTTTTTTTTTTTTTTTTTTTTTAGCATTAGAGAAGACTTTGACTTCATCTGCATTTTGCCATTAAAGAAATTCTGACATACAACCCTCAGGTAATTTAATTTATCCACAATCAGGTAAAATAAGAATCCAGTCATTGTTATTTCAAGTTCAATGCTCTTTGCACCACCTAATACTACCTTCCTGTTTAATGAGAAGTTCAGATCTGGCCTGGAGTCATAAATATGAATATTTCTTGTCACTTAGATGTTCAACAAGCAATGTCAAATGAGTTATATTATTCCTAGGTATTGGTTGCATTCTGAAAATCATTCAATTGATAACAATTAGCAGTTTTCGATGAGTGGATGAGTACCATGGAGTGGGGACGGAAGCTAATTAATGAGGAATTCTGGGAAGTCATGTTCTTCCTTTCCTGTTGGATGGTTAGACATTAAACCTCGGGGTTGTCAAATAAGTAACACCTTTGCATCAGTATTAAATTCACACACAAAGAAAATTAATTACAGGAAAGCTGTCTCAAACCCACTTTGTCAACTCTCTCGACAGGAAATTCTCACTTAGGCAGGAAAAGTCAAGTACGGCTGTCTTAAAATACCCTTGTTTTTATAAGCCTGCTTTTTTTTTTGCTTCTGAAGGAGAGATGTTGGCGTAGAGAAGCTTTTTTTTTTTTTTTTTTGTATTAAAGAGAGGCAAACACAACTGTCTGAAAGATTTAGATTTAGTGAAACAAGAAACCAGATTTTGAATTAATTCCCATTAGATTGTCATCAAGAAGTGTCCCTGCTAATGCAAATTGTAAGAATTTGAAATATTCTGTTCAGCACTGAATTCATACTCATATGATTGCTTGGACCTGAGAAGAGTCATGTGTTTCTCATTTCAGAAAATGGCTAGCCAAGCACCTACATCCCAACTATGAGTGGGAAAGTGTAATACTCAGCTGAAGTCACTCTGGCTCATCGAATTCTCATTTGAAAACTTCTATTATAGGATAATTCCACCTAAGTCTTCCTTTTCAGATGAATATATTGAGACATTTGATTCTTAAATTCTAATTACTCCAAAAAATGTACTCTAGTTTGAGTCAAATTATGGACTGTAAATATTGAATTAAAATATGCTGAGACTGAGCACTTTGATAACCATGGAGAGCGCATATATGGCAGTAATCCCCAAATCTCTTCTTAGGATCCTCATCATTTTCTGGAACTAATGTCCTCAACAACCTCTGTGAAGATTCAATGTTTTCTGTGTTACACAGCTTACACAACTTTGTAAGAGGGACGTTCTGTTGCTCCTCACTGAGTCCTGGGAGTAGAGGCAGGCTCAGGTTCTTTATGTGTCTGAGTGAAAAGGATATGTCATTAATCATCTACTCTTACATTTCAGTAACCCACCACCCACTCAGAATTTTGTCTGATGTAGTTGGGAAGACACCTTATTGGAAAATCTCCCCATGCATTTAGGTCTTAGCAGAATAAAACTGGCCATGTGTGGACTTGACTGAGCATAAATCACATGTTTATTTATATCTGAAGCTTCTTCAGTTAGCAAATGTTGGTTTTGACCCGAGATTAACAATGTGAAGTCAATGGATCACACTGAGTTTTCAACTGTTCTTTCTTCTCAAAACCCATTTAGATTTTGGAAGCAGCTGTTGCTTAAATCCTAAATGCAATCTAATAACTATGCCGATAAGGAGAAGAGTACTAAGATTATAATCAATGAAGGAAGCTAAATGTATATTTATATTTTTGTAAATTAAAGGCATATGTGGCTTCATGTTAACATACACAAAATAATAGAAGATGTACAACTCATAAAATGATTTACTTGTTAGTTTTGCAAATGAGTAATATGCCTTTATATGTATATAGATATAAAGTTAAAACTTTTATGTACTAATCTTTTGCTGATAAAACATTACCCATTTGGAAAAAGAATTGACACTTTTACCTTTCAGCAGTAATTTACTTCACCAAACGTTCACTGAGATTAGAGTTTATATAAGTATGATGAATGTAATATAAAAACAAGTATTGAGAAAGGTCAGGCAGTGTGAAAGAAGGTAAATAGGGAGGGGTTTTTTTAAGAAGGAGTTTCATTTTCCAAAATATATCTCACTGAAGTGTAGAGAAATACCTTCCAGCATAGCAGATGTAAAAGTGAAGATAAAATACGTGAAACATCTCTTTTCATAGCATGTTGAAGAAAGAGCAAGTAAGAGGAATGATAAGAGATAAGAAGAGAAAGAAATTCTGCAGAGGTAAGGGAGTATGGAGGTTGGGTTTGGCTTTCAAAAATGTGCCCATTTCTGGTAGGCTTGAGGCTAAGTTTTGATGGGTCATGTGTGTAGAGAAAGGAGAGAAAGCTTGTGCCCCAGCAACATGAGAGTTCAAATCAGAGACCCCTCTATTACGAAAGAAGCTGCAATCTGTGATTAGCTCTTGGGAAGAGAAACTCATTTTTCTGGAGAAAATGTACCTGTTAGAGAAGAGCTACACATGTCAATTACTGTCCTAACATGAGAAGAAAAAAAATCCTCTTTAAAATGTGCTAAGTATAAGCTTTTATTTATAGCTGTGGATGGAACTCATAATATTTGCATGACTCACAAAATAGCAAGGGGAAAATTTAATTTAGTCATGCTGGGTTGAAAACATCCCAAAAGACCTTGGAGAAGTAAACACAAAGGCTTTCCAATGAAATCTATCTTAAACTAGGCTTCCAATTACTTCTACTGATAAAGTTCCCCGGAAATTAGCTCCCACTGAAAAATTATGAGAATAAGATTTATGAGTGCCCATAGGAACAATCCTAGCTATCATATCTGTAAGTATTTCATATACTGATATGATGACATGCATGTAAATATTTTGTTTAGTTTATTAAAGAAACAGAAGAATGATTTGAAAAGAAAACATCATAAATGAGACCTAAATATCTTTTCCAAACACATTTGAAAAGTGTGAAATTGAACATATGGACATGAAAAATATAGTAAATACAAATTTTAAAATGGATGAGTGCCCTTCTGTTTTCTACAACACAGCAGACTAGGTTGTTTGGACAAACTGTATCACTGAAAATAATTTCAAATGTCAGATAAAAATATTCTTAAAATATTAAAATCCATGTAGTAGTAAATTATCAGGTGAAAATATTAGAGTAATCTAAAGAGATAAACAGAGCACTCAAGCAACCTCACTTCTTAAATTATTTGATCATCTTGGAGAAGATGAACTTCATTTCACAAAACATAGTGATGAATGAATAAGTTAAAACTGAGAACAAGTAAGAGGTTCTTGACATATTAAGCTGTAATCTCTAAGAGATCAAGGAAGAATATTTGTTTTCTTAGATGATAGCTAATAATTTTCTACAAAAAAATGAAAGGAACAAGTCACAGTTTAAAGAACTCAAACAAATCCCAGTACACACATACGTACCTATATGCACACATGCATAAATAATTACATAAATAAAAATACATACATGTTAAAAACATTACATTCAGTAAATAAAAGAAATTCTCACCAAGTTATAGCATTGTGAAACGGTGTCCAGGAGTGCGGGTGGGAAAGGGGATACCATCAAAGAATGACAGTTGAAGGGTAGCTTACTTCTCAAAGCAATGATAAAGCCAGAAGATAGTGGAATTGTATCCTTAAAGTCCTGAAAGAAAATAAATTTAGTGTAGATTTCTATACCCAGCTAAACTATCTTTCAAGAATAATAGCAAAATAAAGGTGAAAGGGAACGTAGATGTAGCCAGACATCTTGAAACCGAGACATGGGACAGACACAGTCTTATTTCCACAGGATGCTGTTGACCAAAACTCATCACAAGGCCAGTCCAGACACTAACAAAGGGAAACGAGCCATCTCTTGATGGCTTCAGCAGTATTTGAAACCAGATAAGGATGCACTGGTTGTGGCCATCTTCAGAGACTCTCCTCCACAATACAAAGAACTCTTCAGGATCATTATGACATTGATAAATAACACAAGAAAAAGATGAGCCCCCCAATATATTTACAAACTAGAACTGAATCAAACACCAGTTAACAGTAGAGTGGCTAAGTATTGTTTATATTCTATAAGTGAAATACCATAGAATAGTAAAAGCAAATATACTAAAGCAATACTTGACAACATGAACACATTTAAATACAGTGTTGAGCAAAAGAAAACAGATATTAAAAGTTTCATACTGTTATCTGTGTGTCATTTACACACAGTTCAGAAACAGTCTAATTAAACAATATATTATTTGTTTATAAAAATGTTAAAACTATAAAGAATGCAAGAGAAATGACTAAATCAAATTTAGAAGAGTGCAAGAGGTGTAGGAGAGAGAGACCGAGAAAGAGACAGAGAGAGGGGTAAATTTGCATTCCTTACTTTGTGTTGTAGGCACGGTAATGTTAATCCCATATCATTATTACTCTAAATTGCATGAGAAACGCTGGGGTGGAAGAAGCACAAGCTGGAATCAAGATTGCCGGGAGAAATATCAGTAACCTCAGAAATGCAAAGGACACCACCCTTATGGCAAAAAGTGAAGAGGAACTAAAGAGCCTCTTGATGAAAGTGAAAGAGGAGAGTGAAAAAGTTGGCTTAAAGCTCAACATTCAGAAAACGAAGGTCATGGCATCTGGTCCCATCACTTCATGGGAAATAGATGGGGAAACAGTGGAAACAGTGTCAGACTTTATTTTTTGGGGCTCCCAAATCACTGCAGATGGTGACTGCAGCCATGAAATTAAAAGATGCTTAGTCCTTGGAAGAAAAGTTATGACCAACCTAGATAGCATATTGAAAAGCAGAGACATTACTTTGCCAACAAATGTCCGTCTAGCCAAGGCTATGGTTTTTCCAGTGGTTATGTATGGATGTGAGAGTTGGACTGTGAAGAAATTGATGCTTTCAAAAGAATTGATGCTTTTGAACTATGGTGTTGGAGAAGACTCTTGAGAGTCCCTTGGACTGCAAGGAGATTCAGCCATTCCATTCTGAAGAAGATCAACCCTGGGATTTCTCTGGAAGGAATCATGCTAAAGCTGAAACTCCAGTACTTTGGCCACCTGATGCAAAGAGCTGACTCATTGGAAAAGACCCTGATGCTGGGAGGGTTTAGGGGCAGGAGGAAAAGGGGACGACGGAGGATGAGATGGCTGGATGGCATCACCGACTCGATGGATGCGGGTTTGAGTGAACTCCGGGTGATGGTGATGGACAGGGTGGCCTGGTGTGCTGCAGTCTATGGGGTTGCAAAGAGTCAGACAAAACTGAGTGACTGAAACTGAACTGAAATGAACTGTGTTGTAGGCATGTTAATATTAATCTCATATCATTATTACTCTAAATTGCATATAGAAATCTAGAGTTCATTTCTTTGGGGTTTTGTGTGAACTCAAGAGTTCATTTCTTTAGGGTAAATGCCCAGGAGCAAAATTGCTGTGCTGTGTGGTAGTTGAATGCTTGATTTTTAAGAAACTAATAAACAGTTTTCCAGAATAGCTATATTGTTTCAAAATTCCACCAGCAATGTATGATCAATCCAGCTTCTCCATATTCTTCGCTGCATTTGGTTTTCACTAATATTTTATTTTAGTCCCACAAATGTTCACAGTAGCTTTTATGTATTATAAACTAAGAGGAGGGAACCCAGATGTTCTTAAATGGTTGAATGGTTAAATGCAGTGTGGTATAGTCACATTATGGAATACAAGTCCACAACACCAAGGAACAGTCGATTGACATACATAACTATTTGGATGGATTTTCAAAGAATTATGTTACACGAAAAAATGCCAGTCCCCAAAGGTTACATAGTATCTGTTTTCATTTATATAACATTATTGAAATGATAAAACTAGAAATGGAAAACAGATTAGTTGTCAGCAGATAACCATGGGTAGGAGGAGAAGGAGGACAGGAGAGCCATAGGGTATCTATAAAATCACAACGTGGGATATTCTTGTGGGGATAGAAATGTGTTGCATCTTTATCATCTCCATGTCAGTATTTTGGTGGTAATATTGTAAGATGTTATCATGGGGGGGTGGGGACTGGGTAAAGGGTATTAGAATCACTATATTATTCTTTCCAGTTGCATGTCACTTATCCACAAATTAAAAGTTATTTTAATATATGTATATGTTTTACATATCTGATTGTGTATATCATAAAGGAAAACAATAAAAGTAAGTATGAAACTACTATATTTCGGGTGGACATGGGATGTTCTGATCAGAGTAGGAGTAAGGATCATCACATTTCAGAGCAATTTGCCAATATTTAGTACAGTTGACCCTGCAAATTGACATTGATTCTAAAATTCAGCAGAAAATCACTCTAGTGCAAAAGAAGACATGTGTAATGGTGTTTATTGCAGCATGGTTTATAAAACCAAAATGCCAACTAGAAACGAAATTATTTTTAAAATTGACAGTCATACAACTGTGTTTCATAGTTAAATTTATTAAGCTGAGGTAATACTTTAATATAGATAAACTTAGGGACATAAAATTTAAGTAGTCAAACATTTCATAATATGGAGAATGTGATATCAGTTAAGTGATTTTTAAAATATATAAACAGTTCTACATAATGCTTACAGATAGGTATGAATTAAATGTATAAGAATACACACCAACTTTATAATAATGGGTCATTATTTGAAAACCCATCTCAGAGACCTCAAATTACACTCTCAGTTTGCACAGAATTTTTGTTTTGATGTCAGTGATCTTTAAACTGGAGTGGCTATAAGCTCAGAGGCAGAAGTATTGAGAGGAAACAGATAAATGAAGAGATGGGAAGTAGTGTTTATAGGATGTGGCAGATATTCCAGAAAAGGAAGCAAAAATACATACTCTAAATCTTACTATATTTTTGTATAATTTTTTTATTTTTCTTTTTTAATTTATTTTTTATTGGAGGATAATTGCTTTTCAGTNCTCCAATACTTTGGCCACCTCATGCGAAGAGTTGACTCATTGAAAAAGACTCTGATGCTGGGAAGGATTGGGGACAGGAGGAGAAGGGGATGACAGAGGATGAGATGGTTGGATGGCATCACTGACTTGATGCACATGAGTTTGGGTGAATTCTGGGAGTTGGTGATGGACAGGGTGGCCTAGTGTGCTGTGATTCATGGGATCGCCAAGAGTCGGACACAACTGAGAGACTGAACTGAACTGAATATTCCATTGTGTATATGTACCACACTTCTTTATCCATTCATCTGTCGATAGACATCTAGGTTGCTTCCATGTTCTAGCTATTGTAAATAGTGCTACTATGAACAATAGGATACACGTCTCTTTTTCAATTTTCATTTCCTTGGGGTATATGCCTAGGAGTGGGATTGCTGGGTTATATGGTGGTATTATTCCTAGTTTTTTTTAAGAAATCTCTATACCATCTTCCATAGTGACTGTATCAATTTACATTCCCACCCACAGTGCAATGACATTCCCTTTTCTTCACACCCTCTCCAGCATTTATTGTAGACTTTTTGATGATGGGCATTCTGACCAGTGTGAGGAGATATCTCATTGTAGTTTTGATTTGCATTTCTGTAATAATGAGCAATGTTGAGCATCTTTTCATGCATTTGGTAGCCGTCTTTGGAGAAATGTCTGTTTAAGTATTTTTCCCATTTTTTGATTGGGTTGTTTGTTTCTCTGGCATTGAGCTGTATGAGCTGCTTGTTTTTGTATAATTTTTTTANATACCATCTTCCATAGTGACTGTATCAATTTACATTCCCACCCACAGTGCAATGACATTCCCTTTTCTTCACACCCTCTCCAGCATTTATTGTAGACTTTTTGATGATGGGCATTCTGACCAGTGTGAGGAGATATCTCATTGTAGTTTTGATTTGCATTTCTGTAATAATGAGCAATGTTGAGCATCTTTTCATGCATTTGGTAGCCGTCTTTGGAGAAATGTCTGTTTAAGTATTTTTCCCATTTTTTGATTGGGTTGTTTGTTTCTCTGGCATTGAGCTGTATGAGCTGCTTGTTTTTGTATAATTTTTTTTATTTACACTTTAACTGTATTTAAAGATAGTCAGGCAGGAAATATTTTTCCTTAAGTTACCATTAGGAATCTAAGGACCCCAAAGTTAGATGACTTATCCAAGGTTAGCACAACTACTGATGTAGTTCAGAATAGGAATCTGTTCGCTGTCAGCACTGCTGAGTTTTTCATTGGATGACCTTCTCTACCCTACACTGTTGACCCATCTTCCAACTCCAAGAGAATATCACATCCATTTTTATCTGACACAGCTTATTTTTATGTTCAGGAAAACTCTGAATAGAGAGAAAATAGGGTCATGCATTCCAGTGATATCAGAGTGTAGAGAAGGCAGTTCATAAATCAAGTTGACAGTAAATCTTCAGCAGTATATGAGCTTGGGAGTGAGTTAAACACAGTTCCTTTGCTGGAATGATGACACCCACAAAGAATGCTGCAGAGTGGTGTGGACAACATTATGGCACACCTATAAAGTGCCAGATGAAAAAGCAGGAGCTGTTTGACCTTCATTATTCCAGGGAAAAGCCCACTTTACACACCATTGCTTGAAGCTTAGGTGTCCTGAGAAGATAAACCTGTCTTAAACTGCAACCCCTGTCAATCTGTCTTCCAGAGAAGAGATACTTGGCCTCTTGTGGTTGAAGCTTTGTATTGTAATTAGACTCATTTTGATTTATTCAATACTGTATTGGTTCATGGGCCTCCTTGGTGGCTCAGCGGGTAAAGAATCTGCATATAATGCAGGAGGCATTATATGCCCAGGTTCCATTCCTGGGTTGGGCTGATCTCCTGGAGAAGAAAATGGCAACCCACTCCAGTGTCTTGCCTGGGAAGTCCCATGGACAGAGGAACCTGGTAGTCCATGGGGTCACAAAAGGGTAGGACATGACTTAGCAACTAAATAATGACAAACACTGGTACACAGGGGATAGGGAGACAAGTTCTTTGAAAAACCACATTGAGTTTAAGGCTAGTCTGGGGAGGTACACAGGTTATATGGATTTCTGACTTTGTGAGATATATGTTCCTTATTCAATTTATACAGTTGAAGATGCCAAAGTGACTGTTGTTATAGAGGCCTAATAAAATGGAATCTAGTATAAAAGTAATCAGAGAAGAAGAGGATGATCACTGTAACCTCAGTACCTTAAAAAAGTTCCACTGCGGACGATTTTTGTCATTAAACATACATAGAGCTTGAAGACAGCCAGTGAGATGCAATGTGTGACTCTTACATATTAGTGATTCCTTTCTACTCACATTTAGAGTCCAGGTCTCATTTTTATCAAGCCTTTCAGGGATTAGAGAAAGGAATGAGGAAACAGATGGTTAGGGTAAGAAAACAATGTAGGGACTTTTGAGGATTCTCAACTGGTGATGGAGTAACAGTATAACTTTCCAGTGAAGAGTTATATTCTAAAATGCAACATACTGTATTCAGATCTCAGTTTTCCTATATACATGTTATATGGCTTCACAATTTGATTTTCTTCGGTCTCTACTAATCTATCCATAAATTGGGAATGGTAAAATATTTACCTACTAGAGCTTCTGCAAACATTCAAGAGCTTAATGTAGGTAGCAAATAGCAAGTTGCCTGGTACATGTAAAGCATCAGATAATCATTAGCTTTTTATTCATCTTTTTATGCAAATGTGTCCTTATGAGCCCATTTTAATGGAGGTACCTGCTCCATTACAAAATGACTTCTTTTTCTCTCTCCTTTCTCATTCACAAGATATTCAACAGTAAGCCATAGAGAAACACTATCTGGTCATGTGATAAGCTCCATTGAGCACAAGAATAATTTCTGTCTAAACCAAGACAGTGAAACATCAGTTAATGTTGAAAACAGTGTTTAGGAATCCCTTAATGATTGCTTTAGTTCCTCCCAGCATCTGAAGGAATGTTTTATGATCAGGTGAAGAAAAGGGTGTGAATCAGTGGCAGCCGTATAGCTTTGAAGCTCAATAGTTTTGAGGCCCAGTCTCACTCCCACAAAGCCTGTCAACACCCTTACACTCTTGCAATACCACACCTTTTTTTCCCACATGGAAATTTTCCATTATGAAATATCCTCATTGCTCAAACTGAAGGGCTCTCCTCTTGAGAAACTCACATATTTAATTGAATCTTGTGCACCACTAATTTTGAGAAGATAATTTAGATGCTTTCCCCTTTTACTTTGGTTTCTCCTGATCATCTTTTCATCCTAGTACTTCTCCAAACAGTTCATCATGGTTAAGAAAGCTTGATAAGAGTATTTAAAGATTCAAGAGGATTGCTATTTGAAGAAAAAATGGGATGAATATATATATGAATGGATATTAACCATGGTTGACCACTCTGGCTGTGGATCAGATTATTATCTGAAAGTCTGAAAGCCTCACTGAAAAGCTTGTGTTCTAGATATGCTATTGTAGAATGAGATTTAACTATTCTTTCAGTAAAGACTACTTCTTCATTCAAGAGTGACTGCCTGAGTGGCAGGTTAGAGATGGCCATCAGTTCTTTGATATTATGCCTTTGAACTATGGTGCTGGAGAAAACTCCTGAGTCCCTTGGACAGCAAGGAGATAAAACCAGTCAATACTAAAGGAAATCAACCCTAAATAGTCATTGGAAGGACTGATGCTGAAGCTGAAGCTCCAATACTTTGACCACCTGATGGAAAAAGCCAACTCATTGGAAAAGTTTCTGATGCTGGGAAAGACTGAGGGCAGAAGGAGAAGAGGGAGTCAGAGGATGAGATGCTTGGATGGCCTCACCGATGCAGTGCACATGAACTCAGGCAAACTTCAGGAAATAGTGAGCAACAGGGAGGTCTGGCATGCTGCAGTCCATGGAGTTGCAAAGTCAGACACAACTAGGTGACTGAACAGTAACAACATTTTATCTATAATTATGAAGGATTATTGTTCTGTAGTTTTCTTTTTTTGGATATTGACTTTGTCTTTGGTTATCAGGGTAGCGCTTGCCATATAAAATGAGTTGGGAAGTTTCCATCATATTCTATTTTTCTGAGCTTCTGAAGTTTTGGTGTTCTTTAAATTGGTAGAATTCACTGATAAAGTCATCTAGACCTGGGGGTTTCTTTGTGGGTAGGTTTATTTATTTTATTTATTTTTGACTGTTCTTGGTCTTTCTTCATTGCTGAGTGGACTTTTCTCTAGATGCAGTATGTGGGCTTCTCTTGTTGCAGAGCATGGGCTCTGGGGCAACCAGCCTTCAGTAGATGTGGCATGTGGGTTCCATAGTTGCAGCTCCCAGGCTCTAGAGCACAGGCTCAGTAGTCGCAGCACATGAACTTAGTTGCTCTGTGGCATGTGGGATCTTCCCGGATCAGGGCTCAAACTCATATCTCCTGCATTGGCAGGCAGCTTCTTCACCACCAAGCCACCAGGGAAGCCCTGTGGATAAGTTTTCAATTTCTAATTTAATTCACTTACTTCTTACAGGTCTACTCAGATTATCTATTTCTTCTTGAGTCAGTTTTATTCATTTTTGTCTTTTGAGGATTCACTCATTTCACTTAAATTAACATTTTTATTGGAAAACAGTTTTTCATAGCATTATATCATAGACATTTTAATTTCTATAATGACCTCATGATGCCTTTTCTTTTGTGCCTGATTTTGGTCATTTGAGTCTTCTCCCTTTTGTTCCTGTTCAACTTGGCTGAACCTTTATCAATTTTGTCAAATAAAATCAACTTTGGTTTCATTGATTTCCCCAGTTGTTTTTTTTCCTTTTCCACCCATTTTCACTTTAATCTTCAATGTTTCCTTCTCTCTACTTTGTGCGGTTCTCTGTCCTCTCCAGTCACTCCTGAATGGATGTGCATCCTTATGCATGTTTACGGGCTCCAGATCATCAGGAAGATTCAGGAGCTCACCAAGTCCCTTTACAGTTGTTTGATTATTCAGGTTTTACTGTTAACTTCCTGGATCTCTTGTCAATCTGATTTTTCACCCAATGAGATCTCAGTCTTGGAGTTGCTGAGACATCAACCTTTCTCATTCATTTGCCACTAAGATTGTTACTGTGCCCATCAATAACAAAGGCATTGGATTTTTCCACATTCTGCTTCCAATTAAGTCAGCCCCCATCTACCTACAAAGCTGCTGTATTCAAGGTTTGCCTCATGGGACAGAACTATTGTGTTGACTGAACTAACAGAGATGAGGGGAGTGGTCTTAAGACTAACCTTAGGTACTTTTACTACTTTTTACTTGAACACAGAAATTATTTATTAAGAAGTGTCTTTTGACTTGAGCATTCTGAGGAGCATGCTTACCAAGACACAGCAGATGTCTTCCCAAATGGGTAAACTCAGTTCAGTTCAGTTCAGTCACTCAGTCATGTCTGACTCTTTGTGAATCCATGAATTGCAGCACTCCAGTCCTCCCTGTTCATCACCATCTCTCGGAGTTCACTCAGATTTATGTCCATCGAGTCTGTGAGGCCATTCACCCATCTCATCCTTGGTCGTCCCCTTTTCCTCCTGTCCCCAATCCCTCCCAGCATCAGAGTCTTTTCCAATGAGTCAACTCTTCACATGAGGTGGCCAAAGTACTGGAGTTTCAGCTTTAGCATCATTCCTTCCAAAGTAATCCCAGGGTTGATCTCCTGCAGAATGGACTGGTTGGATCTCCTTGCAGTCCAAGGGACTCTCAAGAGTCTTCTCCAATACCACAGTTCAAAAGCATCAATTCTTCAGTGCTCAGCCTTCTTCACAGTCCAACTCTCACATTCACACGTGACCACAGGAAAAACCATAGCCTTGACTAGACGGACCTTAGTCGGCAAAGTAATGTCTCTGCTTTTGAATATACTATCTAGGTTGATCATAACTTTTCTTCCAAGGAGTAAGCATCTTCTAATTTCATGGCTGCAGTCACCATCTGCAGTGATTTTGGAGCCCAAAAATATAAAGTCTGACACTGTTTCCCCATCTATTTCCCATGAAGTGATGGGACCGGATGCCATGATCTTCGTTTTCTGAATGTTGAGCTTTAAGCCAAGTTTTTCACTCTCCTCTTTCACTTTCATCAAGAGGCTTTTTAGCTCCTGTTCACTTTCTGCCATAAGGGTGGTGCCATCTGTATATTTAGTTATCTGATTATAAAATGATTTAAATTAGTCGAAAAATCTCCAATATTTAAGGGATATAAATATAAAGGCCTACTCTCTCAATTCATATTTTTTGCTTGTGTGACATGTCATACATTCTTACTTCTGTGCATCTTGCCATTTTCAATTTTATTTTTAAAGTTTTTAAGTTCTAACCTTCAAGGATTGGAAGATAGATCAGAAATAAAAGGCATAACCTAGTTGTAGAAATAGGAGACATGACATGGAGATTTTCTCCTTGTATATTATTCTCAACACCAATTACAACTCTAATAGCAAAGTGCTAAAAAGTTGTAAGCAGTCCTTCTTTCTCCAGTTGCTATCACGTATTTTCAAGTTTTGAGCTAACTGGGAGTGTCTACCATGTTTATTAGTACATTTCTTGCCTAATCAAGGTGAATAAAAATTCACTGTTGATAAACTCAATTTTCAGTTCAGTTCAGTTCAGTAGCTCAGTCGTGTCCAACTCTTTGTGACCCCATGAATCACAGCATGCCAGGACTCCCTGTCCGTCACCATCTCCCGGAGTTCACTCAGACTCACGTCCATCGAGTCGGTGGTGCCACCCACCCATCTCATCCTCTGTCGTCCCCTTCTCTTCCTGCCCCCAATCCCTCCCAGCATCAGAGTCTTTTCCGATGAGTCAATTCTTCACATGAGGTGGCCAAAGTACTGGAGATTCAGCTTTAGCATCATTCCTTCCAAAGAATACCCAGGGCTGATTTCCTTTAGAATGGACTGGTTGGATCTCCTTGCAGTCCAAGGGACTCTCAAGAATTCAACTTTAACATCTTGTAAAAAAAGTCCAAGGATAATGAATGAAATGAGAAATATCAACACGAGAAGACCAAGGTTGCTTATTAAATACAACACACTTTCAAAATAGATCTTACTCTATTTGCAATGTGTAGATTTTGCATTTGATAAAGTATAGCATTTAAAGCTGAACACTTTAAATATTTAATACATTTTTCTATCTGATACACTAAGCTTTTTCCTGTCTCTAATTTCTTTGGTATTGAAGAGTGGCATGAGAGTTGAAAAGATGATAAACATGTTTCTGCTGGTAAGATTTTTCAGCATATACAGCCTGATGCACCAAGATGTACTAAATTTTATATAAAATCTTCTATTTGTGCCCACAATGATTGCAATGAAAATGTTACAGGTTTATACAAATAGACAATATGTTGAAGGAAACAGAGGGATGCAAAAAAAATGCAGTTTCATGTATTATCAAACTCTGTTGTTTCTGTTGTCTTTTTAAGTAAGATCAAAAGACAAAAATGTCTTCCATTTGAAGAACTCAGGAAAAATAGCCCCTGGTCCTAGACTTAACTTTGTCAGCCACTTGCTGGTCAAGTTTTATCTACATTATTTGGATTTAGGGTCTTTTCACTCCAGTGTTCTTGCCTGGAGAGTTCCAGGGACTGGGGAGCCTGGTGGGCTGCCGTCTATGGGATCGCACAGAGTTGGACATGACAGAAGTGACTTAGCAGCATACCAAAAGAAGAGGAGGTATTGGTAGAGGAAGACAAATTTTCCTTACATGGGCAAATTGCTAGTTTACTATAAAAATGCTTTCAAATGGCAAGAACTTCTCCTTAAATGTGCATCTTCGTTCATTTTTATGTAGAACAGATCACGTCAAAAGAGACAATTATTCCTTTAAAATAGATGTTGCTTTCCTGATCACCTCTAAATTGAAATCCTCATGTGTGTGTCTGGATAGTAGACAGTGGAAGGAAGATGAAAGAATCAGACTTCTATTGGGCTGCCAATTTAATCAGAAGGAGACATCACTGAATCTGCTGCTTCAAAACCATTCTAGGAGATCCAACACTCATGCAGCAAAACTTATTAGATGATGAGTCTGCATTTCATTTGCCTCTCACATGACAGTCACAACAGCCACAGCACATAAAAGTAAAGTTTTCCGTGACCTGATCTTGGTCCATCTCTAAGTGATGATCTGTACACTTAGTCAGAGTCTGAAGCCTATTTTCAAAGCAGTGTAGGAAACGATAGAGCTCAGTCAGAATTCTGAAACCTCTGATAAAATCAATCTTTTAAGGCAATTTCAAACTGATGACATAAAAAGTAGGCATGCTTTTTTTTTTTTTTTCCTGGTAATTCATTGAGTTTTAGTTCCTGAATTGAAAGTGAGCTGGTAATATGGGGAAACATTTGTTCTTCTAGCTGATATAATTTGCTTGCTCTTGGAACTTTTCTTAAAAACTTTTTGTTTCTAAAACTTGTTATTGGAATGTGACAGGCACACAGAAAAGTGAGCAAATTATAAAGGTATAGCTCAATTAATTTTCAGAGAGTGAAAGTGCCTCTGCGACTTTACCGAGATGGAGAAATAGAATATTATAAGAATTCTGGAAGGAAGGCACCAATGCTCCTCCTGTTCCTTCTGAGTAACTATTCTCATCAATGGAAATAATCATTATGTAATTTTTGATACTGTATATTAGTGTTTGAACTTAATTTAAATGAGATATGTAGTATGTATTTTTGGTGTGATTAATCCTTATTGCTGTGTTCATCCTCACTGCCATGTAATATTCCATCACATGGCCTTACAGTCAGCCCTCAGTACCTGTAAACTTCATGTGTGCAGATTCAACCAAACATGGATCATATTTGAAAGCAAAAATTCCAGAAAGTTCTAAAAGTAAAACTTGAATTCACTACAAACCAGCAACTAATTACATAACATTTATGTTGTATTCACTACTGTGTACACAGCATTAACATTGTATCGGTTATTATAAGTAACCTAGACATGACTTGAAGTATATGGGAGGATGTGCAGAGAATAAATTAAAATACTGTGCCATTTTATATAAGGGACTTGAGCATCCGTGGTTTGTTTCTAATTATTGGTTATTACTAATAGTGTTAGTCACTCAGTCATGTTCTACTCTTTGTGACCCAGACTGTAGTCTGCCAGGCTCCCTATCCATGGAATTCTCCAGGCAAGAATACTGGAGTAGGTAGCCATTCCCTTTTCCATGGGATCTTCCTGATCCAGGGATTGAACCTGGGTCTCTTGCATTGCAGGTGGTTTCTTTACCATCTGATCACCAAACATTCTTGTACCTGTCTTTTGGTGAATATATTCATATACTGTGCCCAAACGATAAAAGATACACCTTGCATAGACTCAAACACAGGCTATAAAGCAAAGATCAGGTTTTGCTTTATGGCTGATTTGTGAGTTTATACTTTCTGCTTGTGCCAAGCTGAGGAGCATGACGTTGTGCTCACCGTCATATCCCAGTGTTTCTCATACAGTTCTAAAAACTGGTTGCTTTTCTGAAGTTACCAAGTACTCTGCCATAAAGCAAAATTAAATGCTGCTGGAAGATAGCTTTTTCATGTGCCTAAATTTTATATCTGGGAGTTGAAATCTCCACTGCTATTATTATATACTTTCACTGTTGAAAGTTAAGCTCCACCAAACATCAAGAAGTCTCTAACTGGAAAAGCCTTTCTAGCTTTTGGATCTCAAACAGCTCAGTTTTGTCTAAATGTTCCAAAAGAATCATGATATTGATTTAGTAAANTATATTTACAGTGCAGTTTTACATATGAAGTAGCCCCACAGCCAAATTCCTTAAGATATGTGTGTGGTAAGAAACCAGGATGGAATGGAGCTCCTTTGGCTTGATTTCTGGTATTTTTAACTTCTGTGTCATGCAAAGTTTGCAAAATGGCAGCCCACAGGCCTCATCTGGCCTCTTGACATGCTTTATTTGGCTTTGTCTACTGTTCTTAAAAAATTATAACTCAAAATGTTCTTTAAAAAATTTTGAATTTCTGGGTTTTCTTGCTCTAAATTTGTTTTCCCTCAAGGCAATTTTCTTTCCTTTTTTTTGGCTGCATATGCAGCATGCAGAATCTTAGTTCCCTGACTAGGGATCGAACCTGTGCCCCAGCAGTGGAAGCACCCTCAAGGCCATAATTGGTAGGAGCTTAGTACCACTGTCCCTGCAGGCAATGAAGAATATGCAACATGGCACCAAATTCAACTCAAGTGCACAAAGTTTGAAATTTCAATTCCTGAACCCCCAATTTTGCTCTCTTGTTCCGCCAACCGTGCTTGCTAAATCTCCCATTTATTGCCTTATAGNTCCCTGCAGGCAATGAAGAATATGCAACATGGCACCAAATTCAACTCAAGTGCACAAAGTTTGAAATTTCAATTCCTGAACCCCCAATTTTGCTCTCTTGTTCCGCCAACCGTGCTTGCTAAATCTCCCATTTATTGCCTTATAGTTTCTTGTCAGTTTTGCTCAAGGAAGGTAGTGAAAATAGGACAAACTAAATGGAGTTGGGCACGGTTCTTCTTAGGCTCACTTTTTATTTAGCTTTTACCAAGTGGACTTTTCATGAAGATGGACCAAATGCCCAGAAATCACCTGGTGAGCTCCTTTGAGAAAAAAAAAAATCAAAACAAACAAATATAAAATATGTGGAAAGGCTGACAAATTTAGCCATTTGGCATGGAATTTAAAAATGGATATAGCAAGATTTTTAATGTACTCTTTCAAATGTCATGACAGCTGTCCAAATTTGTAATTTTAAAATATATTTTATGTTATCACATACATTTGCTATACACTCTATCAAATATATGACTAATATGTGAAAACAAATATGTTTGCCACCCGGCTGACTCATGCTCCTTGTTGGAGACTCTTTGACGATCAACAAAAAGCCCCTTGTGGCTCAAAAAGGAGCCTCTATGCTAGCTTTTTTTTTTTTTTTTTTTTTAATTCCTCCAGGGATCATGTTCAGGGATTGGCTTTCATTTCCCCTTGGGATGGAAAGCACGTATCACATATCCCTGTACCATAGCATTACCAGGCCCAAGTAAAGAGGATGTTTCTTATCTTGGAAACTGAGGGATAGGCTTCCCTGGTGGCTCAGCGAAAAGAATTCACCCACTGATGCAGACAGGGATCTATCCCTAGTCCAGGAGGATCCCACATGCCCAGGAGCAACTAAGGCCATTCGCCACAGCTACTGAGCCTGTGCTAGAGCCTGGGAGCCACAGCTACTGAACCGACGGGCCCTAGAGCCTGTGCGCCACGGCGAGAGGAGCCGCCGCAGTGAGAGGCCCGTGTATCGCAGCTAGAGAGCAGCCTGGCTCCCTGCAACTAGAGGAAAGCCAGCATAGCAACAAAGACCCTGCACAGCCAAAATAAACAAAAAGATTCTTTTTAAAAAGGACCAGAGGATGCTCCTTTATTTCACTGTAAAATCCACCCCCCCCGTTTTATTGAGATTAATTGTCTTATAACATTGTGAAAGTTTAAGGTGTACAGATGATGATGGGATATACATATACTTTGCAAAGTGATTACTGCATGAAGGCTAGTTAACACACCCATCACCTCACTCGGTTACTACTTTTTGTGTATAGAGTAAGTTTTCAAATCTACTCTCTTAGCAACTATCAAGTACACAATGCAGTATTTTTTAAAAATATTTATTTATTTGGCTGCATTGGGTCTTGGCTGCAGTGCATGGTCTCTTCACTGTGGCGAGCAGGCTTCTCTCTAGTTGTGGCACGGGCTGAGATGCCCAGTGGCAGGTGGGATTCGAGTTCCCTGACTGGGGATCGAACTCGATTCCCCTGCATCACAGGGCGGATTCTCAACCTCTGGACCACCAAGGAAGTCCCTACAATCCAGTATTGTTAACTATAGTCATTATGGTGTAATTAGATACCCCCAAACTTATCCATTGTATGGTTCCTTCTAAGAACTGTGCAGCAGTGAGGATCAGTTCCAGACCTTTCTCCTGGGCTCACTGACGGCCGTCTCCTCTCTGTGTCTTCATATGGTCTTCCCTCTGTGTGTGTGTGTGTGTGTCCAAATTTCCCCTTAATCCCTGCAGATGGTGACTGCAGCCATGAAATTAAAAGATGCTTACTCCTTGGAAGGAAAGTTATGACCAACCTAGATAGCATATTGAAAAGCAGAGATATCACTTTGCCAACAAAGTCAAGGATATGGTTTTTCCTGTGGTCATGTATAGATGTGAGAGTTGGACTGTGAAGTAAGCTGAGTGCCAAAGAACTGATGCTTTTGAACCGTGGTGTTGGAGAAGACTCAAGAGTCCCTTGGACTGCAAGGAGATCCAACTAGTCCATTCNACCAGGCTCCTCTGTCCATGGGATTTTCCAGGCAAGAGTACTGGAGTGGGTTGCCATTGCTTTCTCCAAATTAAATTTAAAATTTCAGTCACTTATTAATTATCAAACAAAGAATGATGTATACCATTATTAATAAAATGGTGATTCTGAGAACAAACTCTAGATGAACATGGACCTGGGTTCTGTAAGAAATTCACCATTATTATTGTCATCATCGTGACTATTATTCTTACATCTTTCATTGTTATTATCTATAGTGGTTGGTAATGCTCTTTATTCCGGCATTTCACTCTTGTATGTATTCATATATTTCATCTATGTTTTGCTCAGATATTCACTTTCTCAGTAAAGCTTGCCCTTAATAAACCTACTTAAGATTGCAAGCTTTTCTCTTGATGCTGACATTCTGTTTCTTTTTCTTCTGCTTGATTTTAACTCATAATCCTTAACACCATCTTCAAAAATAATTCACTATGCATTCTATTTATTTATTTATAATTTATCTTGCTCAATTAACACATAAACTCCTGTTCCAACAATTTTTTTGTTTTGTTAATTGCAATTTTTTAGTATGCAAAACAGTACCTGAGAGAAAGTAAGTACTTAATAAATAATAGAATAAAATTTTTAAATTAATCATTAATACTGAGCTAAAGATGCTTTCTTCAAATATTTATGTGGCCAAATAAGGTGGTTCATGCACTTAGTAAAATANATTTTTTAGTATGCAAAACAGTACCTGAGAGAAAGTAAGTACTTAATAAATAATAGAATAAAATTTTTAAATTAATCATTAATACTGAGCTAAAGATGCTTTCTTCAAATATTTATGTGGCCAAATAAGGTGGTTCATGCACTTAGTAAAATATGTCATTTATAATGTTTCCCTCATGCAGCTCTATAGTTCAAAGAACAGCAATTTTTTTTTTTGGTTCAAAATATTTATCATTACCTCTTATCTTCTTACTGAAAAATGTGTGTCCCTTCTTCCCAAATTTGGGTGGAGGAAAGTGTAGATTAGTCAATAAAAACTCAAGTGATGAATTTAAAGGGCTTCTGGACTGAGTTGTTGCACATAGTCTTCATTTGGGTTAAAAGGTAAAGCTGAATTCCACTATGTATTGATAGTAACTTAAAGAGTCTAGAGGAGAACCCCTTCCTCACCCAGGGGAAGAGAAGGAGATGGCACTGATAATGTAGGCAAACCTCGCCTTGCTGCCACAGGTAGAGATTTTCCATAGTATGAGCAAACCCTAAGGCTGTCTCTTACGAGAGGGTGATTTTTTCTTTTTTTGGCGGGGAGTGGTTTCCTAATTTGAAGACTTCTTTTTTCTCCTCCCTCTGAAAAAGATGATGCAATGAGACAGGCATAGACATATACTTAAAAGGTAATGTGAGCACCATAATGTAGTATCTGAGGTGGCAGCTTAGGATACTTTCCTTCCAATTACTAAATAAGAGATTACTAAATTGAAAACTTACATGAATCCAGAGGCCAGAGAGGTTCTACAAATACACACAGTAGCAGCAAGGAATAATATCCATTTGAGAGTGAATGCTCTGCTTGGATGCATCCTGATTCTTTATTATTATTTTTTAATGTTGTCTCTTAAAAGCACATCTTTGCGTGAATTGTGGCAGTAGGTCTGGAAAAGTTGCATATGCAATCTCTCTTTGGCCAAATAGAAAACCATCTGTAGGCGAAAATCATGGGAGCCCAACCAATGCACCAAAATGCTCTGGGTTTAAGATAAAGGGACTGGAGTAGTTCTTACAGATAAGATTACAAATGTCCCCACCAAATTCTTCAGAATACAAGACCCCTTACGGGTTGATGGCCAAAGACCTGACTAGGTATACAGTATGTTAATGGACCTGGAGAATTTTCCAATATATTTTACCAGCAACTGAAGTGTAGGTGGTTCCTCAAGGATTAGGGGATTTAAAGTACTAACACATTTTATAAAACCAAGTTCCAAACCAAATAAAATAAAATGTCCAGGCTTTTGAGTTATAGCCTGTTTTTATTTATCTATGTCTCATGGCTCTATTATTGCACATCTTTCATCTCCATGTGATTCAGTGACCTGCTTTGAGTCAGCTGGAACTTACTGGGTGTCAGTATGTTCAGGAAGAAGTCCAAGCTACTATGGAGGAGAGCATTTAAAAAACCCCATGTGACTAAGACATGGCCTTATATGTAAAAGCTGTAATATTTAAAAACTACTTGAGGGTGAATCTAAACAATACTGTGCTATAACATAGTTCGATAAAAGGTACAGAAATGTCAGATAAAGAAAAACTAGTAGTGAATGAATTGAGGAGAGAAGATAGAGGGAGTTGAGAAAGCTATATCAAGGCTTCTTGACTAACATTAAGAAACATCAGATATATTATAACTAACATATCACCAGATATGTAACTTTTTCCCAAAATTCTTTTCTCTTTGTTTCTACTATATTGTGTAATTACTTTCACTGTTATTTTCTCCCATATCAAAAAGCATAGCTATAATGTTATGTGATGTATACTAGAAAATGAAAAGCATTATATAATATCCCCCCCAATTTTTTCCTTTGATTTTAAATGAGTGGTGAAAACAATAATGAGCAATTTTATATGAATCAGTAAGAATTATTTCCAGAAAATGCATACTTAATCTGTGATAGCAAATAATTCTGGAAAAATTACTTTCCATCCCACTTCAACTAGATATATAACTGTGATTAGCATACTATTTCCTCCCCACTCATGATCACCTTGTTAAATCATTCTTCAACTTCAGTTAATTGCTTTAATAATCTCTCTGGTTTCACAAGTTAGATTTTTTTACATTTAAATCATCTGGAAACAAACTGTTATATTACACTTTGAGTGTTTTAAAAATGTCATTAATTGGATCTTTAAAGTTCACAATAAATATGGCATCTGCATTTTGGATATTAATTTGGGTGGCATTATTATGATGCTTGATATGCAATTTATGTTGAATTGTTTGAAGGATGCCACAGAGCCAAACATTTGCTTCACTGGATGAACATGAACTGATCCTATAGAAATATAAGCTGAAATATTGGTAACTTTCTGAATAATTATAACAGGCTTCATTTATTAAATATTTGCCATGTGTTACACATATCTTTATAATCTTTGTAATAGCTTGTTTGGTTTGTTTATGGTACATATGCATACTCAAAGTCCAAGAGAAATTATGAATCTTGTACAATGTCACAAATAAAGAACATAAATGATAAAAGTGAAAATCCTAAACCAGATCTATATAAATAGAAACTTGTGTTGTTTCATTTCTTTCCTTGTACATCACTATGGTAGCCAAAATAATGGCCCCCCAAAATGTTCCATATATTAACTCCTGGAACCTATAAATACATTTTATGTCAAGGTTGCAGATGGAACTAAGATTGCTAAACTTCAGGTATTAAAATAGATTACTTTGGGCTATCTAGATGGCCCAATGCAATCACAAGTGTCCTTAGATGGGAAAGAGAAAAGCAGAAGAATCAGGGCCAGGGGGATGGCATTAATGTAAAGACAACTAAACAAAATTACAGGTTTTGATTATTAAAGAGGGCCACGAGGCAAGGAATGTGGGCAATCTTTAGAACTGGGGAAAAAAAGCAACTGGATTTTCTCTTAGAGCTTCCAGAATGTGCAGCCCTACGAACCCCTTAATTTTAGCCCAGTGAGACCCATTTCTGATTTTGGGTCTCCAAACTGTAAAATATGAAATCTGTGTTGTTTTAGTCCGCTACATTTATGGTACTTTGTTACAGGAGTAAGCCANCTCTTAGAGCTTCCAGAATGTGCAGCCCTACGAACCCCTTAATTTTAGCCCAGTGAGACCCATTTCTGATTTTGGGTCTCCAAACTGTAAAATATGAAATCTGTGTTGTTTTAGTCCGCTACATTTATGGTACTTTGTTACAGAAGTAAGCCAAACTACTAAAACCATTTTGCTTCTCCAGTGATACAAGAGACATTCTTTTTTGCCTGACAGAAACCAGCGTGTGAGGAATGCAATTGAAGGTACATGCATGCCTGCTAAATTGTGTCTGTCTCTTTGTGACCCTAAGGACTATAGCTCTCCAGGCTCTTTTGCCATGGGATTCTCCAGGCAAGAATACTGGAGTGGGTTGCCATTGCCCTCTTCTGGGGGATCTTCCCAACCCAGGGATCCAACCCGTGTATCTTACATCTCCTGCACTGGCAGNGAGCCCAGAAAAACAAAGTCTGACACTGTTTCCACTGTTTCCTCATCTATTTCCCATGAAGTGATGGGAGCAGATGCCATGATCTTCATTTTCTGAATGTCGAGCTTTAAGCCAACTTTTTCACTCTCCTCTTTCACTTTCATCAAGAGGCTTTTTAGTTCCTCTTCACTTTCTGCCATAAAGGTGGTGTCATCTGCATATCTGAGGTTATTGATATTTCTCCCGGCAATCTTGATTCCAGCTTGTGTTTCTTCCAGTCCAGCGTTTCTCATGATGTACTCTGCATAGAAGTTAAATAAGCATGGTAACAATAGATAGCCTTGACGTACTCCTTTTCCTATTTGGAACCAGTCTAGAAGCTAACTAACTTACTTAATATTAATTATTTTATGTTAATTACTTAATGTGGAAAAGGCAATGGCACCCCACTCCAGTACTCTCGCCTGGAAAATCCCATGGATAGAGGAGCCTGGAAGGCTGCAGTCCATGGGGTTGCTGAGGGTCAGACACGACTGAGTGACTTCACTTTCACTTTTCACTTTCATGCATTGGAAAAGGAAATGGCAATCCACTCCAGTGTTCTTGCCTGGAGAATCCCAGGGACAGGGGAGCCTGGTGAGCTACCGTCTATGGAGCTGTACACAGTCAGACATGACTGAAGCAACTTAGCAATTACTTAATGACTTAGGTCATTTTGTAGCAAGAAATCAATGGCAGAAGCAAAGGATTGGTACAATCAAGTAGTTGCATAACAACTGACTTTGAGTATCCATTTACTATTAGAATCTGTGTTGTGCTCCACAAGGATGAGCTTCTGGGATGAATAGACTATAGATCACATATTTAGATTCTAAACAGAGTCTCGTCTTTGCTGTCACAGAAATCTTCCTATATCTAAAACCCCATTTAGCTATGACTCTACATGCTTCCCTGGTAGTTCAGATGGTAAAGAATCTGCTTGCAATATAGGAGATCCAGGTTCAATCTCTGGGTTGGAAAGATCCCCTGGAGAATGAAATGGCAACCCACTCCAGTATTCTTGCCTGGAAAATTCCACAGACAGAGGAGCCTGGCGGGCTACAGTCCATGGAATCACAACCACTGATAATGTCTATACGCTTATTTATTTAATCATTTTTAGTATTGAACTTAGGAGTCAGAGTTTATTTTCATGATTGATTTGACTGCCAACCTTCAGCCTAAGGAAACAGTAAAATGTTATTGGTATTAGAAATGTGGAAACAATTCTTGTCCTCACTCAAGACCAGGATTCTTAAGTGTGGGTTAGAATCTGGGCATAGAGTCCTTAAACCCATCCTTTACAAACAAAAATGAGGGCAGACTGCCAGGAGTGTGGGTCAGAGGGGTGGGATCTACCAAGACTTGGGGATCAGAGTGTATGAACTTCAACTCTGTGTCTGGCAGTTAGCATGCAGGGGTTTGATTTAGGGTAAAGGATTGTGGATCTTTAGCTAAAAGACATATGTCATCTGTAAAACAGAGGTCCTGATCCATCAGAGTTCTTTAGTAGTTCCCATGAGACAGATACCCAGTTGTGCATGTGACTGGTGATAGAAGCAAGATCTGATGCTGTAAAGAGCAATATTGCATAGGAACCTGGAATGTCAGGTCCATGAATCAAGGCAAATTGGAAGTGGTCAAACAAGAGATGGCAAGGGTGAATGTCGACATTCTAGGAATCAGCGAACTNTTCTTCTAGCTGATATAATTTGCTTGCTCTTGGAACTTTTCTTAAAAACTTTTTGTTTCTAAAACTTGTTATTGGAATGTGACAGGCACACAGAAAAGTGAGCAAATTATAAAGGTATAGCTCAATTAATTTTCAGAGAGTGAAAGTGCCTCTGCGACTTTACCGAGATGGAGAAATAGAATATTATAAGAATTCTGGAAGGAAGGCACCAATGCTCCTCCTGTTCCTTCTGAGTAACTATTCTCATCAATGGAAATAATCATTATGTAATTTTTGATACTGTATATTAGTGTTTGAACTTAATTTAAATGAGATATGTAGTATGTATTTTTGGTGTGATTAATCCTTATTGCTGTGTTCATCCTCACTGCCATGTAATATTCCATCACATGGCCTTACAGTCAGCCCTCAGTACCTGTAAACTTCATGTGTGCAGATTCAACCAAACATGGATCATATTTGAAAGCAAAAATTCCAGAAAGTTCTAAAAGTAAAACTTGAATTCACTACAAACCAGCAACTAATTACATAACATTTGTGTTGTATTCACTACTGTGTACACAGCATTAACATTGTATCGGTTATTATAAGTAACCTAGACATGACTTGAAGTATATGGGAGGATGTGCAGAGAATAAATTAAAATACTGTGCCATTTTATATAAGGGACTTGAGCATCCGTGGTTTGTTTCTAATTATTGGTTATTACTAATAGTGTTAGTCACTCAGTCATGTTCTACTCTTTGTGACCCAGACTGTAGTCTGCCAGGCTCCCTATCCATGGAATTCTCCAGGCAAGAATACTGGAGTAGGTAGCCATTCCCTTTTCCATGGGATCTTCCTGATCCAGGGATTGAACCTGGGTCTCTTGCATTGCAGGTGGTTTCTTTACCATCTGATCACCAAACATTCTTGTACCTGTCTTTTGGTGAATATATTCATATACTGTGCCCAAACGATAAAAGATACACCTTGCATAGACTCAAACACAGGCTATAAAGCAAAGATCAGGTTTTGCTTTATGGCTGATTTGTGAGTTTATACTTTCTGCTTGTGCCAAGCTGAGGAGCATGACGTTGTGCTCACCGTCATATCCCAGTGTTTCTCATACAGTTCTAAAAACTGGTTGCTTTTCTGAAGTTACCAAGTACTCTGCCATAAAGCAAAATTAAATGCTGCTGGAAGATAGCTTTTTCATGTGCCTAAATTTTATATCTGGGAGTTGAAATCTCCACTGCTATTATTATATACTTTCACTGTTGAAAGTTAAGCTCCACCAAACATCAAGAAGTCTCTAACTGGAAAAGCCTTTCTAGCTTTTGGATCTCAAACAGCTCAGTTTTGTCTAAATGTTCCAAAAGAATCATGATATTGATTTAGTAAAAAAAATCTAAACTACAACCCCTCATTTCATATCAGAAAAAAGAATTTCAATTTACATGAGAAAAATGAAATGCTAAGGGTACATTCCTGCCATTCAATATATAAATATGTGATGAAGTCTAGGGCCTGATCAGCAAAGAATACAAAGTGAAAGGATTTCTATACGTGGGTCTTTTTCAAAATGAAGATGAGATGCTGCAGGAACACGGTTTTCTGATATAACTAAATTTGGTCCAATCAAAAGCCTATCTATTTGGATGCAAATTAAATTGCTAGATTATGTAGTTTTATTACCACCTGGAAGGATGTCAAAACATACCCATAAATGAAACCACTTTTCCTGTATGAGGAATATAGTACATGCAAGGTCTCCATATGAATCCATGTTTGTAAGGCATACCCCACACAGTTTATATATACTATTTATGAACTGCAAAGTTCTGATACATAACCTCAGGAAATGAATAATTTATAAATGTTTGAAAGATATTCTGGTGAATTTCTAAAAGCAGATGGTAGACTTTTCAGTGTACCTTACGTGATTTCTCAATAATAATAGTATAAAATTAAATGATCATTGAGGAAAATATAGATGTGAGATTTTAAGAGTTTACATTGTGATGGAAGGACCCCCTTTTCTATTTGGTAAAATGGATTTTTATTGGCTATAAAAATATCTACTGTACTTAGAGAGATTTCTTTAGCAGAGGGGTATAGTGGCTATATTTGTATTACCCTTTTAATAATATTGAATTTAACTGACTTAAATTTACTTGATTTATATTCCTACCTGACTCTTCTAAGGGCATATGCTGCAACTTGACTTATATTGAATTCTTAATTTATTGCCTTGCTTAAATTGCCTGGAAACAAACAAAAAGTTGATGTTTTATATTTCAAAATTGTAGGCAAGAAAATGGTAAAGATAAAAAAAGGAAGGGGGGGTAAATTTATCACTGATGTCTTTGTGGTTATAAGTGAATGGATGAATGGTTGTATTTAATTTGACCACTTGAGAGAAAACATTTCTTATAAGATAAAATTAAACAAACAAAAAATCAAAGTCAGGAAAGATTGCACACACAGAATGGTAAAACAAGAAAGTCATGGGTATTGCTGTGCAGAGATTTTAACATGTGGACTTATTTAAATTTATGATTAGATATTTTAAAAATTTAATAGTATTTAAAGACAACTACAGTTTTTAAGCACAACCCATGTATTTTGTTTCTATAAATAAGATACTGTGTTTATCACAAACAAGTTAAAGTACTCAAGATTTAGCAAATGGGACCTGTTAAAAATTTCAAATATGTGGTTTAAAACTTAAAACTCTTAATGAATCCATAAGAATTAGACAGAAATGACAAACCATTATTCTTTGTCCTAAAAAATGACAAACAAGTAAGTCTACTATCATCAGCAGATTAAAATGATTAAAATCTCATTGTCTTTGGGAATAAAAAAGTGGTAAATATTCAATTAATGGTAGCACTATTCATTAACCTATAAAATTTGCAGTGGTAATATTTATATTTACTGCTAATATCCCTAAGTTCATTTAAAGAAATTATAATAATAAGAACCATTTACTGAGCACCTATTAAATTGCAAATGTTTCAAGAATACATATACATGCATGTGAATGTGTATGTGTATCTGTGTGTGTACATATTCATATACACATATCAATGAAAATGCTGTTGATTTTCATTTATACTTAGTCAAATTTATTTGCAATCTTAGGCATGAATTAAAAAATAAGAATTTGAGAGTAACCTTAACTTCTACTCATAAAACAGTGAGAACTAAACTACAAGGCTATTCTAAGATATTATTTTTCTTTTATAGTTTTACATACAATAATAACAGTTATCATTTATAGAAGGACTTCCCTGGTAGCTCAGATGGTATAGCGTCTGTATGCCAAGCACTATACTTGGCATTCTATATACTTTATTAATAATATTCACATTATGCTCATCTCTAAGAGTATTTCAAACAGGGTGCCTACTCTGTGTCAAGATCTGTTCTATTTTGATCACAACAGTGTTAATTTAGTTACAGATTATATTCTTTTTTTGAAGATTTTTTTTAAACTTCAAACTTTTATTTTGTAATGGGATATAGCCAATTAACAGTGTTTAGGTAGTTTCAGGTGAGCAGCAAAGAGACTCAGCATAATACATATACAGATTGAGTTCTGACCAGATAGATTAAAATAAGCAATACAAACCAAATAAGTAATGCATAACAAAGGTAGTTTTAAGTATTACAAATGATAATAACTAATACAATAAGTAACGGAACAGGAAAAGAAAAAAGTGAATGATGGTCAGAGCAGCTAATCTTGAGGGAGTATTTGGGGAAAAGCTTCTCAGAGGAGGTGACACCAGAGTGGAGACCCAAAAACATAGAGATGATAAGCTATGTCAAGATCTGGGGACATAATTCCATGGAGAGCCTGGGAGTGGCAAGGAGCTGGGCACTTTTAAATCAATATCAAGAAGGCGAGGATAGGATGGAGTGAGGAGAGGCATTCGATGTTTATTCTGAATGTGACGGTCATCCATCAGACAGCTTTAACTTGAAAAAGTGACTGATCTGATCAGCATATAAAAAAAATCTCTCTGTGGCTCTGTGGAAAACTGATTGTGGTTGGCAGGAAGCAGGGAGATCAGAGAGCATCCACAGATGAGTGAGGGATGATAGTGTTTTGGATGAGGAAGGTCAGTCTTGAAGAAGGTGAAATGACTGAACGCTGGATGTATGTTTGCACCAATCAGAGTCTCAGTGACCAAGAGATGGTGCTCCCAAAGCTGGGTAATTCAAGGAGGATCTGTTAATAAGATTATTTACAGTTTATGAACACTGCATCTTCAAAGTGCCTTCACTGTCCTTACACCTTGGTAAGTGACCATGTGTATTAAATTCTCCCCAAATTACACAATTTAAGTTTTCCTCCTGCATCCTACCAGGCTTTGATGAACCCGCAGCAAAACCCTGGTACACTAAAGATTCTCACTAACTATTGCATGAATGTGTGAATGAGTAAAGAAATTAATGACTGAATCTGTAGGAAAGTTTGTGGTAAGGATAAAACAAATATAATCTGCCAGATTACTTGCAGCCTTTCAAAGGGTTTGATTTCGTTATTGTCAAAATAACTTCTCCCAATGATGTCATTCATCCATTCCAAAAATTAATCAAGCGTGATGTAAATCACTGGGAAAGTTAAAGATAAATGTAAAGTCCTACGCTCAAGTGGCTTCCACTACACAAGGGTCTTGTGAGACATGATGTGCCAAGGCTTCGGGTACAGAGGAAGAAAATCCCCACAGCCTCAAGGGTGCTGTGGGCATTATCAGGAAGGGTTCACAGAGGTGAGATCAATGGTAAAGTCCTGAATGATAAGTAAGAGTTAACCAGTTTGTCAAAGGAATACACGGCCAGAGTGCTAGGAGCTGGGAGTGGAGCCAGACAGAGAAATCTTTGCTTAGAAAACAGCACGTGCAAAAGAGAAGAGGGGAAATGACAAGCTGTTCTGGAGATTCTCGTCAGTTGGGTTTTGGCTAGAGTATTTGGCAAGAGTTGTGGGGCATGGATTAAGAGAAGTAACCACCCTACAGAGCCCACGCACTACAACTAGCGAGTCCATGCCCTGTGACAAAGTATCCCATACGATGCAATGAAGATCCTGCATGCCACAACCAAGACCCAATGCAGCCAAAATAAAAAAAAAACATATGTTTTAAAAGGAAAGCTAGTTGCCTGATTATTAAGGACCTTATAGTCTTGATTAAATATCTGCACTTTATCTGTTTCTATTCAGTTCAGTTCAGTTCAGCAGCTCAGTTGTGTCCAGCTCTTTGCAACCTCGTGGACTGCAGCACGCCAGGCCTGCCTGTCCATCACCAACTCCAGTTCACTTAAATTCATTTCCACTGAGTCAGTGATGCCATCCAATCATCTCATCCTCTGTCACCCCCTTCTCCCCTCGCCTTCAATCTTTCCCAGCATCAGAGTCTTTTCAAATGAGTAATCTCTTCGTGTCAGCTGGCCAAAGTATTGGAGTTTCAGCTTCAGCATCAGTCATTCCAGTGAACATTCAGGACTGATTTCCTTTATGGACTGGGTGGATCTCCTTGCAGTCCAAGGGATGCTCAAGAGTCTTCTCCAACACCACAGTTCAAAAGCATCAATTCTTTGGCTCTCAGCTTTCTTTATAGTCCAACTCTCACATCCATACAAGACTATTGGAAAACCCATGGCCTTGACTAGATGGACCTTTGTTGGCAAAGTAATGTTTCTGCTTTTTAATATGCTATCTAGGTTGGTCGTAACTTTTCTTCCAAGGAGTAAGCATCTTTTTTTTTTTTTTATGGCTGCAGTCACCATCTGCAGTGATTTTGGAGCCTCCCCGCCCCCCCCTCAAAAAAGTCTGTCACTGTTTCCACTGTTTCTCCATCTATTTGCTATGAAGTGATGGGACTGGATGCCATGATCTTAGTTTTCTGAATGTTGAGTTTTAAGCCAACTTTTTCTATTAAACAGTTGTTAAAAGATTTTAAGCAGAGAAACATCATGTGAAAATACTTTACCAGGACTAAACAAGACTGGGGACAAAGTAAAGTGAAGTGAAGTCAGTCAGTCATGTTCGACTCTTTGCGACCCTGTGGACTGTAGCCCACCAGGCTCCTCCGTCCATGGGATTCTCCAGGCAAGAATACTGGAGTGGGTTGCCATTTCTTTCTCCAGGGGAATCTTCCCGACCCAGGGATTGAACCCTGGTCTCCTGCATTGCAGGCAGACATTTTAACCCCTGAGCCAACAGGCAGGGGTGGGACAAAGTAAGAACTTAAGAAATTGTTGTACTAATTCAGATGAGAAATGACGAAGCCCTACACTAGAGCATTTGCAATGGGAATGGAGCAAAATAAAAAGTTCAAGAAAGGGATCAACAGAGCTTCGTTGCTGAATAATTGAGGGAAATGGATACATCTCTGAATTAACATAATTTGTGGTGAGCCCTGAATCATTCTCCAGGCCTTAGCACTTTCAGCAAATACTTCACTCTTAAAATACACATCATATTCCTAGGTAATGAACATGGTTTTGCTATAGGTACATTGTAGGAAATGATATGAATAGCTTGTTAAGAATTTGTTAAGAGTGGTTGGTGTTATTTGATTGCTTTTAAATCACATCAAGTACTCTTAACTTTTCCCAAGATGAGTCCTGGGGAAGGCTTGGCTAGATTAAAATAATGGCAGTTGATATACAATTACATTTGCTTCATGTCTGAGAAGGCTCAGGTTTTCATTCTCATGGAGTGCTTTTAAAAAATAATTTGCATCGAGCTATTGAAATGAATGATTCTGCTATCTGCACCCCACAACTTTCATGTGGAAGCAATGGGATGTAGAGCACATGTTGGACAAACAGGTTCTCATAGTGAGAAATCCGTGGTTACAGCTCACTCATCTGTCGGATGATGAGCTCCTTCATGTATTCTTACTTAAGGGCCGTGTTTCTTTCGTGAATTTGCCATTTCAGGTTGAAGTATGCAAAGCATCAGATTTTCATTTTCCTGGGTTGGGTGGTGGGGAAACTGGACAGTTATTATTGTTCCCTCCAAATCCCCCCTTCAAAATTTCTGAGGGGTAAAATACCCTTTCAGTTCACAGAATTTGACTGATGAAATCTACTATTCTAGGTACGTTTGTCAGATGATTTTGCTGGGTGTCTTTTCAGTCCTCCAGAATTCGGAGGGACCGGATGACTCCTCCAAGGCGCAAGGTGCCTTTGCCTCTGACTTTGTTGCTGCTGCTGTAATTCATAGACAGACACAGTCATCTAGATAACACTCCCCTATATTTTCATTTGTGGCTTAGTTACTTCATGTAAGTGAGATAGAGATAAAAATATTAGGTCAAATTTTAAAGCCACTTATGAACAATAATTACCCTCTTCCTGGTGATTTTTTTTTTTTAAAAACGACAGCTTTTTCAAGATACAGAGTTTTCACACCATCATTTTGACATGTTCTTGAAAGTACCTTGTCTGAGTTGAATGTTAAATTATGAATAACTGCAAATGAGCAAAAACACAAGTAAAATGTGTAAAATGAGTAAACACACATGTATATTTTTGTTCTTCAGAGTTGATCAGATCCTCCAGTTAGCTGGGGAACTGTGGTGATCTGAAGGAAAAAAAAAAAAAAGGGGGGAGTTATAGCAGTACTCATGTTACAGTGTTGAGCACTGACTCATTGTTCTTTTGATTTGATTGTTCAGGATAAAATAGGTGGGATTTTCAGAGTTTATAGTGGAGTTTTTCTGTTTTTCAACTCTTTCCCTTTGTCTATTCTACTCTTGTATGCCAGCTCTCAATACTAGCTCCCTCAAATTTTGGCTGAAATTCTCGGTTTTTCTGAAAAGTACTGCATAGTTACAGTGGAGATGGAAAATACATTCTTCAAAGTTAATGCATTAGACTTAATGCACACTGAAGATACACATCCTCTCAGAGATTTGCAAGAGAAGAGTTTCTAATGGTTGTTACATTCACAGATGTGTTCTTTTTCAGACTTTATTTTTCAGTCTTTGTTCCTATGGTACATTTTGTGTAATGTATTTTGCTATGTCTACAAGCTAACTAATTCCTTCAATAGTGTCTAGCTTGCTAGTAATCACATCCAGTTTTATTCTTCCCCCGTAAATCAGTCAGTAAAGAATCTGTCTGCAATGTAGGAGATCTGTGTTCGATTCCTGGGTTGGGAAGATCCCCTGGAGAAGAAAATGGCAACCCACTGCAGTATTCTTGCCTGGAGAATCCCCTGGGCAGAGGAGCCTGGCAGCCTACAGTCCATGGGATCACAAGAATTGGACATGACTTAGTGACTAAACTAGCAACAATGGACTTAGACTGACTGAAAGATGGTACAAACAAAAATAAGGTTTCATGGTAAGAGATTACTGATATACCCAGGAAGGCAGGCAGGTTAGACTCAACTGAAAGTCTATAATCCAGGACAGGACCACTTCTTTGGAGGGCAATCATAAGAAGAGAAAGTAGAGAAGGAATCAAAGCAATATCTAATTGGGCATCATGCAAGGTAATTTTTATATTTGTCAACTCATCTGATCCTCACATAAACTGTGTGATAGAAACATTCTTTTATTCCCATTTTGTAATTGAGGAAACTAAATTTGAACAGCATCAATAAGGAAACTTGCCAAGAACTCATATTTATCAATCAAAAGAGATCAGACTCATGTGGTCTAAACTCTAAACTGCATCTACCCCCATTACCCCATGCTGGCTCCCAGCACATGCCAGTCCCAGGCAGCATGAGTACTATATACATGATGCCAGACTGTTCCTTTGGTCCAAAAGTACCTACTGCACACTTGTGGCAGGCACTATTCTGGGTGCTATTAACATTTTTTTTTTCCATTATGTGCAAATCAAATGATTCAAATGGTGGTAAAGGAACACCCTCTTTCCTGCATTCAGGCTGTATACTCTTGTTGAGAGACTTCTTTTCCTTTCACATTCATTTAATCCTGCTTTCTTCTGGATAACATGTGCTGGCAACACTGTGTTTCATAGTCTGAAGTATTCTTTCTCATTATAATAGATATACTAGTGCCTTCTGCAGACATGTTGCTCTCCAAAAGTACCCAAGGTAGGATGAGCTGGAGGAGGGTGAATGCTGTCAGGATAATGGGGATGAGAGAGCCTGGGTCACACAGAGACACTGGCACTGCCTTTTAAGTTCAGTGAGGCTGGGCAGGAGACTCAGCTTTACCACGTCAAGAAATTTGCACTGTGTACACATTGGCTGGAGCAATTATGACATGGGGAAGAGAGGGTGAAACTCAGACTTTTAATTATCCCAGAGGATTTGCAGGATTCAGAGGAAAGGTCACAGCTATTGAGCTTTTTGGAATTTTTATAAACATGTCTAGATTTTGGCACTCGTAGGAGGAAATGTTTCACAAAGAGAAAGGTCATTGTATTGGGGAGACCTGAAAGGTGATTGTGTTGGGGTGAGGCGGGAGGTCATTTGAAGGAAGAGTGTGAAGAGAGGATGATTCAGCTGTGACATGAAGGATATTTGTTGTAGGACTTCACAAGAGCTTTGAAAGATCTTCAAAATGTAGTCATCTCTTTCATGTAAGCCTTCTCCTTGTGGTTAGAAAGTCTGTTGAAAATGAAGGAGGGGCACTTCCCTGGTGGTTCAGTGGTTAAGGCTTCACCTTCCAGTGCAAAGGGGGTGTGGGCTTGATCCCTGGTCAAGGAGATAATATCCCAAGAGCTTTGTGGCCGAAAAACCAAGACATAAAACAGAAGCGATATTATAACAAATTCAATAAAGACTTAAGAAAAATAGTCCACATTAAAAACAAATCTTTAAAGACTTAAAAAATGAAGGAGGCTCTTGATATACTTTGCTACATCATAGATCACTATCACTGCCACTGGGAAATTATGTCTCACATATCCATGCATGTTTATTGAAAAACAGAATAAACGTTCAACAAATAGAAAGGATGATGAGTAAATCAGTTCACCTACTAATTGTTTACTGAGGTTAGGCACCATCATCAGCCTTGGCTTTGGATCAGACCAAGCCACATGTTCGAGGCTGAGCTTTGCTGGAATGTTGGTGCACTTCTCTTTCAGCAAGACCATTTCTAATATAACACAGTCATAAAAAGTACACAGGCATCAACTAATATAAAATAAGTAAACCACATGTAGTCACTGCAGTCAGAATTGACTTACAGTCTGGAACATCCCTTCGGCTGTTTTTCCTGTTGACTTATGATGGATGGTTACAGATTGAGAGGGTTCTGAAGGGGACAAGCAGCTGCTTGTTAAGTGGAGCCTGCATCCATCATACACATATTAATTGATTCATTAATATGAATTACACAGCTTTTTTTCTCCTACTTGTTGTGTTTAGACTTGTCACTAACAGAAATAAACTGCCTTGTTTTAAAAAGCTAGGTAGAAATGGCCTTCAGCACAAGCAAGTAGTCTGGAAAATTTTAAGCAAATGCTGTTGCCGCTTTTAAATTTTTCCAATAAGTAAGCTCCGGTATGTCTTCCCTCTTTTTCCAAATGTAATTTAAAACACAAGATACAAAATNAATTGTAAACATTGCTGAAAAGTACTGGTTGCTACCATTTGTTTTCAATAAAGGTATTCAAAATTGCAATTTAGTTTCTGCCTAGAGTTTGGGAGAAAAAAACACCGATTTGCTATTCTGGGGTATGTGCATCATATTCTTAAATATGAAGGTCTTCTTGAAATTTAAGATTTAAATTTCTGATATTAGAAATATCAGACATGCAATTTTTATTTTTCTGTAACTTTTTCGAGGGTTTGTTTGGATTAATTCTAAATGGTCCATTAAAAATGGATAAAATGATTGCTTTGGTTAGTGACCAAATATATCATGTTCTTTTGTACATGTAGGTTGCATTGCTGGTTGGGGGGGCTGGATCTCATTTAGTGATATCTGCTTAGGGTGGAAAAGGCCTTTTGTCACTTTAAGTGAATTCCATTAATGATCTTGTCATGGCAGGTTGGGTGGAGGCAGGGATGATGTTTATGTGCAAGTTCAGGTCTTCCTGAACAATTGTAGAAATAGGAATGAAAAAGTCAGACCTAGGAACTCTAAAATCAGAGAATTAAATGACAGGTTCTCTAATCCTGCATTTCATACCTGGCCCACAGTTGGCTTTCCCTCGATTTATGACAAAGATATACCATGTTCTCAGGAATGAATTTGACTCCTATTTAAAAACAATTACCTTAAGACCCTTTTGTCTAAACATTCCCTTTAAAATGGGCTCCTGGGTTAGTTTACCTGTTGGTAGAAGCACATAGACCACCTAAGAAGCTCTTTCACTAGGACCTGACTCATAATGCTGATTAATGGAGACCCTGTACATTTTCCAAGAGTATAAATAGCATGTAGCATTTTTACAGCAAAAATATATTTCTGTCATCACCTAATTCAGCAAAAAAAAAAAAAAATTGCTTTCAAATGAAGAAATACTGCTATCTCCTTTAAGCAATCTGAAAAATTGCATTGAAGTCATTTTTACTCTTTTTAACCCTATGGTCTTAGCTAGTACTTGAAGTTAAAAAAATATTTTAAGCATGATGGATCATAAAAATTGACTTTTCTAAAGAGGTAAGTCTTTGTATGTGTATCTCATAGTCTATGTCTTAAATTTATCCAGAATTTATATAAAATAGTAATACTTAAGGAGGGTCAATGCCCTGAATTTCTCTCCCCTAAAGCTCTTTGTGTTTGTCTCTTTGTCTCGGTTTCTTTATCCTTGTCTCTGTCCCTCTCTCTCTTTCTTTCTTTCTCATTTTAAACACTAAATGTTATAAATAAAATTAAGACCAAGTTTAAAATAGATCAGATTATTAGCAGTTTTTTTTAAAGGAGAGAATATTAACCTCAATCTTTGTAAAAGATGAACAAAAATATTTAATAAATAATAATTTATTTTATTCTGCAATATTCAAAAGGTAAGTTTAGTCTTCATAGATTTTAGTATTGTTTATTATCCTGCTCCAGTAATATACAGAGTGAGCATCTTAATGATTTAATGGAATTAGAGAACATTTAGCCTACTGCCTTAATTAAAAAAAAAAAAGAAAACTTTTTATTTAGTACTGGGGTATAGCTGATTAACAAACAATGTTGTGAAAGCTCGAGGTGAACAGCAAAGAGATTCAGCCACATGTATACATGCTTGTTCTGTGCTGTGTTCAGTTGCTTTAGTCTTGTCTGACTCTTTGAGACCCTATGGACTGTAGCCAGCCAGGCTCCTCTATCCATGGAATTCTGCAGGAATACTGGAGTGGGTTACCATGCCCTCCTCCAGGGTATCTTCTCAACCTGGGGATTGAACTTGCATCTGCCTGCATCTCCTGTACTATACGCAGATTCTTTACCCACTGAGCTACCTTGGAAGCCCCATATATGCATCCCTTCTTCCCCAAACACCCCTCCCAACCAGGCTGCTACATAACATTGAGCAGAGTTCCATGTGCTATACAGTAAGCCCTTGTTGGTTATCCATTTTAATATAGCAGTGTATACATATTTATCCCAAACTCTCTAACTAGCCCTTCCCATCCTTCCCTTTGGCAACCATAAGCTCATTCTCGAAGTCTTGTGTCTTTTTCTGTTTTGTAAGTAAGTTCATTTGTATTGCTTCTTTTTAGATTCCACATATAAGCAATGCCATGCGATATTTCTCCTTCTCTGTCTGACTTACTTCACTCAGTATGACCTTCTCTAGGTCTGTGAAAGTGTGAGTGCTCAGTTGCTTCAGGCTTTTCCGACTTTTTGTGACCCCGTGGACTATAGGCCACCAGGCTCCTTTGTCCATGGGATTTTCCAGACAAGAAGTGGGTTGCCATGCCCTTGCCACCAAGGAAGTCCCCTCTCTAGGTCCATCCATGTCTTAATGCCTTAATTTTATTGAGAAAGACCCCAGAGTTTCCCCAGCATGACCTGAGAACTTAAAAACAGAGCTGATACAGAGGCCTATTACTCCTGGCAACCGATTTCCACTTCTGGGTGTGCTATTGGTCTGCTGATTCTTCTATGTAAAGAATTCTGTGGCTTTGTTGTATTAAAAATCAACACAGAGTATGTCATAAGAAAGTAGATCCTTTGCCCTTTATTCTTCAATTACTTTAATTAAACAGAGGCTCACCATTTAGTTAGTTGAAAGCAACTTATTCTCAATTGCCCAGCCCTGAAAAATTAGGATGTAAAACAGCTGACATTAGGAATGGCAGGCCAATGCTATGCCGTATTTTGGATAATCTCTAGCCCTTTACTATTAGCATTATTAAGTTTGTTGGGGGAAAAGTACATTCGAGTAGAAAAATCTGACTTCTGTCTGGATTTTATATAAATTTTCTCTTTTCCAGCTGCTCTCAAAGCACAATGATATTTTTGATTAAGTTTCTTAATTTTCAGTCAATAAATTCATCATGGGGCAATTTATAACATTATTGCTTCTTCAGGTGACTAAACTTTAGAACACAGATGCACCATTGTTCTGGCCAAGGAATTGTTTGAAAAGCTGGGGAAAACATTTGCAGATGAGTACATTTTGGGAAACTCTGTATAACATGAGTGTAAATAAGCTTTCCATGCATGACTCACTGCCATATCTTTGCAGACAGACCGAGCAGAGGAAATAAAAACTCTGCATTTTGGTAATTCTTTTCTTACAGAACAACTTGTTAATACACAGAAAGGCATTTCAAATTTCGATTTAAATGGGAATAGGTTAAATCAAATGAATAATTGGAGTGCCATGTTCACATATTAGTGGGTATAGACTCTTTGATACTTTACAAAATAGTTCCTAACATTTTAAGCTGGTGAAGCCAAAGCTCCTGGCCTGTCAGACAGGTAAGTGCTGTTAAGTTGAAGTGACTAGAGCATAAACTGAGGCTTAGAAGGCTTAAGATTTGACTGACAGACACATTTATCATGATGTGATTAAAGATAATGAATTGATCCTATCCGCTCTCTGTGATGGAATCACAACCACATTTTGCTTCTTGTGCAAATGAAGGAGTGATTTCTTTGTGGTTATCCTTTAATTCTTACCCAGGGATGTTTATTCATGTTGTTTGTAGACTTAGTCTGAAACTTTTGAAGTTTTAGAGGGGAGGGGCTGCATAGTCCTATCAATATTTTATTTTTTTCAGGTCTTTATTTCATTTGTTACAATATTGTTTCCATTTCTGGGTTTTTTTTTTTAGCTGAGAGGCATGTGGGATCCTAGCGCCCCAATTGGGGATCAAACCCACATCCCTGGCATTGAGAGGCAAAGTCCCAACCACTGGAGCACCAGGAAGGCTCAATTATCAGTATTTTTAAAACACTGGGGGGCTAAATAAAAGATACTCTATCCTCCATTTAGCTTGCTAGACAAATCCGTAGAATGTAAAGTACATGTGCTTAGTACTTTTAACTTTAGTTGCTTCCATCATAGCTATTAATTCATATGTAGTTAGATAAAATTTCACCAAAGAGTATGAAAATTATTTCAATACTCAAGGCTCACCTGTTTGAGGTAATATTTAATTCATGCAGTTTACCAAAATTGCATGATGTCAATCACTCTACATAATGAAGTGCGAGGTCATTTAGAAAGACGAGCAAGCATGAGACACACACACTTCCTACTGCGGTTTCTCTATTATGTATTGAAGCCAATGCCCTGAATAGGGCCATATTTCTGTATTTATTGAACACGATTGTGGGAAAATGTCCCTTCCTTTTTCTTTAAACTGGAAGACACAATTTAAAGAGATGCCAGTCCAGAATACCACATTCTCATATTGATTAAAAAGAAAAAAGCTTGATGAGGCCCTTACTTGTTTCCACAATTCAAAGACCTGACTGTGTAGAGAAGGAGNTTTTCTTTAAACTGGAAGACACAATTTAAAGAGATGCCAGTCCAGAATACCACATTCTCATATTGATTAAAAAGAAAAAAGCTTGATGAGGCCCTTACTTGTTTCCACAATTCAAAGACCTGACTGTGTAGAGGAGTGAGAAGAAAGTTGCATGTCAAGAAAGACAGCACCTGCGAAGTCTAGGTAAATGGAGTTTAAGTCTTGTAATATCTAAATATTTTTCAAATATTTTCTTCACAGTACGGTTTCTCTCAGTCGCTGCAAAAGGTCTTGAAGTTAATTACCAGGGAATTCCATTCCCAGATTGACTCAGTTGAAACATGCAAGTGTATAGCTGGGCAGAACTCATACTGGTTCCCCTTTTTTCCTCCATTCTTGTTATTTGAGTCACCAATTTGAAATGCACCATTACCACCAAATAACTATTTAGCAGTATACAATCACACAATTGTGTGAAGGGACAAACATAATGAAGGACACCCTGGAAATAGGATCCTTCGTCCAGGGCACTTACCCTTCCCTGAAATGATTGAGAGTTCTGTAGCTTTTGTAACAGTCTTCTCTCAACAATTACCTTCAGCTAATGGTATGCTAACCTGAACAGGAAATCAAGTCTTGGGATGAATAGATCCATTGGTCCAAGTGACAGAGAGCCCAGCACCGTTTTCAAATTATTTCGAAAGAGCCAATGTTCTCATTACATAATTATAGCTCAAAGAAATTAAGGAATATTGATACCCTGTTTGATTTTATACCACTGCTTTTTCACTTCAGTATTAATCATGTATCTTATTGCTTGCATAGGTGAAGTTAAGTACTCAGCATTTATTGTCTCAATCTGACACCCTCCTGTTTCCTGGCTCACACTGTGTGTGTTAGCTAATATAAAACCTAGGGCAACCATTTATGAAATGTTGCTGAATAAAGGAGCTGGTGCACGGGGATGATCCAGAGAGACGTTGTGGGGTGGGAGGTGGGAGGGGGATTCAGGATTGGGAGCTTGTGTACACCTGTGGTGGATTCATGTCGATGTATGGCAAAGCCAATAGAGTATTGTAAAGTAAAATAAAGTAAAAAAAAAAAAAATTTGAGATCATTCTTTGAGGATGCTTCTGGAAGGTATATTTTAGGTGAATCTTCCAAAAGGACTCAAGAAAATAGTAATGCAAAATCATGAAGGTCAAGGGCTCAAGAAACTCATATTTAAAGCACTGTTTTTTCCCCTTATCAGTGTTTAATGACACTTAGCCTTCTGAAGGATGTTTTTATTGTCTGCTCAATTAAGAGCATTTCTCCTTTCTTTAGATCAGTAGTTGAAATCTTCTCCTGACCCTGCCTCCAGCATGTATGTTGCTAGACTTTGTGAAATGAATTGGGAAAGTTGAACTGCATGATGATCCAAAGAGCCCCCACAGCATTTTCCTATAAATTTAGGGCAGTAAAATTTGTCAAGCCATGAAAAACAGTCATCCCTGGAACTCCCCTGTCTTAAACCATAATTCATAACACAACTGAGAAATGATTCTTTCAGAAACTAGAATTCAGAGAGCTTCTTCAGTTATAGTAGAAATATTTAGAGGCAAATTTCTAGTTTGTTTTCAGGTGTGCTGTTTCATTCCCTTTCCCCAGTCACTTGTGGGGACTTTCATGTAGCATAAGTCCCCACAAGCGACTTTCATTCCTACACTTTCATCTAGAAATGCAGCTAATTCAAGTGCAGATATATGAGGTGAGATACACGCTCTAAGGAAGAGTAGAAACGGCTTGAAATCTAAAAAGGAAGCAATTGAGAGTCAAGTGGTAGGTAATGAGTTGGCTATTTAGATTTTACTGGAAGAATTTCATGATACTAAATATAATTTTCATAAGCCTTCTAAAATCCTACATATCCATGAATAAAATAGATAACAAAATTTTATACATTCATTCTATGGACTCCCATTGAAGCTATGAAAAAGAAGTGTTAGATCAATGTGCATTACATAATATTCATAATGAATTAAGAAAAAAGAGTTGTGATACACTACATGAATCATGACTCATTAAAAAAATAAACTCTAGATATGTATGTGTGAATATGTTTACTTAGCTTCCCGGGTGGCACAGTGGTAAGGAACCCGTCTGCCAATGCAGGAGATGCGGGAGAGAAGTGTTGGATCCCTGCGTTGAGAAGATCCCCCAGAGGAGGAAATGGCAACCCACTCCAGTATTCTTGCCTAAAAAAATCCCATGGACAGAGGAGCCTGGTGGGCTATCATCTATGGAGTCGTAAAAGAATTAGACATGCTTTGGCGACTAAAAAACTGTATATGTTTAATCAAGCCAAGGAAAAGTTTTGAGAGGATAGAAACAGACTTTTCATCTTGGGGCTTTACTGGCTGTGCCAAGTTAGGATTTCAGCATTTTGAGAAGTAATTTTTTTAAAGGAGAATTTTTTAAAATTGTCAAAATTGAAATATTGGTGTGAAAAATTTTTTTTTGAGAGACAGCATCTTATTTTTAAGGGCTTAATTGAATCTGACCACAGGTTTCCTAACTTTCGTAGAACTGTTTATCCATCTGTTAAGTGGAATAACATTGAACTCAGATGCTTGATGTAGAAATTAGTAATATTATCTAGGATTTCTAGTCACAAAGTGACAGGAAATTCATAAGTTGATGTGCCTGTTTATATTCTAAATACTTAGTGATTGCAGTTAAAAAGTTTTTCTTTTTTCCTCTTTTATTTAAATTAAAAACTTTTTTTGCAATGTGTTGGTTTCTACCACACAACAATGAAAATGAGCCCATCGAATGATGAATGGATGAAGACGTTGAGATATACATGTGCAATGGAATATTAGTCAGCCATAAAAAAGAACAAATCTGAATCAATTCTAGTGAAGTGGATGAGCCTGGAATCTGTCATACAGAGTGAAGAAAGTGAGAAAGAGAAAACCAAATGTATACTAATGCACATAGCTGGACTCTAGAAAAATGATATTGATGAACCTATTTGCAGGGAAGGAATGGAGAAGCAGATGTAAAACATTTTTTAAAAGAAATAATAAATGTCACAATGAGGTGATTGAAATGGTAAGTATTTCCCTGGACTAGAAGTGGAACTGAAATACAAAGTAATGAGTGGGGCTGAAGTCAAGGCTTACCAAACTGGTTTTCACTATTCTGGTGTGCTGTACTATTTTAGGTACCACTCTCATAGGATGGTGAAAATTAGGAGAACTCAATTAGACAAAGAGGGCAGGAACTAGCTTCTGGGTTTAAAGTTTGATGTTGAAGGCTGTTACTCACTTAAAGGAAGATGAAAAATATTGCTGCTGGTGGTATATGTAGATAACATGGGTTATAGGTCAAGGAAGATGACTAGCAGAAACGTATTTCTCCAACAAGAAACCAAATCTAATTATTTGATTATAATGAGAATAAATTTGAAAATAACAATGAAAAGAGAAAAAATTTCTATATATTAGGGAGCTAAACAATATATAGCTATGCCACCTATGCATTTAAAGGATATCTCAGTGGGGTTTATAAAAAATGATTTTACTAAATGACTAAGAATGTACTACCTAACAAAACTTCTTAGATGTAGTTGAAGTTATCCTTAGAGATACATATACAACTTTAACTGATTTTAAAAACTGAAAGTAAATTTGTCCAACTAGAAAAATTCACCAAATTGAATATAATATACATAGACTATAAGGAATAAAAAATAAGAGTAGAGTGGAAGGAAGTAGAAAACAAAGTAATATCAGAGTGCATCAAGCAAATCAAATTGTTTTTTTGAATTAAATATATATTGGGAGGAAATGAGTATATACTATGTTCACAATGAGAAAACAAAAATCACAAAGATGGATATTTCAATCAAATTAATCTGCAATTCTAATAGAAATACAAACAGGTTTCATGACATTTAATAAGGTGTCTAATATTCAAATGGTGAATAGTTAAGACATCCTGAAAGGAAAAGAAAAAAAAAAAGTATAACTTATCCTGAATATCAAGATTTGTTCTAACACTGTAATGAATAAAATGAGATAATGTTGGAACAGGAACAGAAATAAATCTAAGTATATGTGGAAAAATCCATATTCAACAGATGCAGAATTTCTTCTAGTTCTGTTTGTAAACAGGACAATGTCAAGGTAAGGGAAATGAGTCAAAATACATAACCTTAGTCTTCTTTTTCCTCTTTACTGAAATCAGCGGTCCTGCATATTTCTAAGAACGCACTGCCTGTCAAGTGAGAAAAACTAGTAGAAAGACCAACAGCAGTGGGTTCCTATTTGCTCTTTCTCTATCCATGGGGGATTCTGGGGCATTAAGCAGTAATGAGATGGAGAAAACCAAAGGTATAGCTAATGTCTCTTAATTCCTTGTTGACACTCTCATACTTTAGCCCACATAATTAATAAATTAGAAGTGTCACATGATTAGAAATTAATCTTGAACTGCTTTAGAATTCAAAATATTAAACTTATTTCTGAAAGTAAATCATGTTTAATTAGTGATTAATTAAGGTCTTGCTCAGTCCATGGGACTAATGTCCATCCAGTAAATTTTATATTTTTCTGCACTCAGAGGCTTCCTTGCTTAAAGTACAGATTATACTTTCAAGGCCCTTTTAATAAAGCTCTTAAATATATAGTTTACTGACTAAGTTGTTTCTTGCTGCTATGAAGAGGGGAGATCCTTCAAAAACTAAGTGAGCCTCAAGACTGTTGCGCCTGGGAGCTGATGGATTAGATCATTAGGTAAAATGCCTCTAGAAGTAAGATTTGCCAAGTTTTTAATGTTACTAATCTTTAGTGCACCATAAAAATCACTGTGGATTTACGTGGAGCAATTATTTTGAGTACAAGGAAGAAAATCTCATTACTCAGAGTTATTACTAATAATCACCATCATTAACATTACTGGCAAGAGGGCAGTTATATGGCAAATTATACTAGGTTAGTACCAGAGAGAGAAAACAAAACAAAAAACCCTCCCCCGAGGGCCCATAGTCAGTGACCCATTTGCATAGACAGTCTGTAGTAATGAGCTGTCTGTTAAGAAGGTCTGGAGATTTGTTATGAGTCTCTTCAAAGAGGTGAATTCCCTAGTTTCTTCTTTTAAACTCTTCTGAAGGTTAACTGACTGTAAATGCAGTTACTGCCTTTCTTATTGTTCAGTTAAGTGAAATTTCAACCTCACATCAATATGGAAAAACTTTGCTAGTTCCTTAGGGCAAATGCATTGTGCAGAGAACGAGCATAGTACAAGAATTAGCTTCATTCACAAACACAGGAACCAGACTGTTTTCCAGAAAGCTGTTCTAAGTAAATTTTATTGCTGATAGATCTATCAGTCCAAAATCCTTCTTTAGAAAGCGCAATGATCAAGAAATACTGTACTTGAATTGCAGGAAAGTCGAGGTAGGGATTGCACTGTGAGCTGACAGACAATCTGTGATAAAATGACTGTCTATTTCCTGCCCCTGGGTAGGTGATACATTCAATTCCAACTAAAATTTCTTTAAATATACATTTTATGGTAGATCCAACTACAAGTTTCATATGTTAAGATTCAAAATTCTATTGTATTATGATAAATTAAAATTTTTTCTTGTTTAAACTGAATTTTAAACTTTCAAAGATTAGAAACGTTGCTAGAACCTATGATGGATATGTCAGAAGACTGCAGCTTTGACATCTTAACATGTACATGATCAGATGAAAGAAAAGAAATGTACTTACAAACACAAAGATGTTAAAGTGAGATTAAAACCACCAAAGGCTAGAGTGTACTCTGCATGATAACTATCTTTGTAAGAATCCCAAGAAAAGAAATGCCTACGTCAGAAAGATGGGTTTGATAAAATATAAATATGAGGCAAAACCAATTTGTGGGTTAATTTCAAAGAATTGTACTGTGAACTGAAAATTATCTAAAATCTCTTACTTATTTGGTAGTACATTTAGAAATGCTGATGACATAGAGTTTCTTATTAAAATCATATGTTACCCAGGCTTTAAAAATATATGTATGTATATTTATATGCATTTGGTTTAATTTAATTTTTTTTGGTTTTGTTAAGGGCCAAGGTGCACATATTCCATTGTATTTAGACTGACATTCTTAGAAAACTAATCAGATAACTGTACTGATAAAAAATGTCTGCCATGTAAAAGATTTTTTCCAGAAAGATATTTAAATAAAGATTCTAATATCAGAGAATTTGAGATGAGAAATGCTTTACTCCCCTGAAAAAGTAATCAGATTTCCCCTGGACTTCAAAAAACTTTTAACCCGTGGATTTCAATTAATCTTTTTCCCAGGATTTAAAAGTTGGTTTATCAGATTGCTTATTGCATCATTGATATTATTTTAAAACATTCATTGAGATTTCTGTTAAAAAAAAGACGTAGTAGAAAATAGTGTTTTAGAAGCTACATAGTTAAGAGACCTGTGGTTGAATTGAACTACTATAATTTCACCAGCTAAACAATTGGTTTAACACTACTAATCTCATAAATTTGGTGTAAGGATGAATTGAGATCATACACATAAGGTACCTGACAGGTAATAAACACAATTATTGGCAGCAATTAATAGTATCAATAAAAGAATGACGTTATTCTTTGGCATAGACTAAGGGAGTTGAGGTGGGCTTTCCAAAAATGTGTCAGGATTACCCTGCAGGTGTGCCATGATATTGATCTGCTCAGCTTCTTCTGCACTTAGATTAGGACATCTGGAGCCTGGATGACCACAGGTTTCCTACAAGCTGTCTTATAATGTACCCTCAATAGAGTGATTTGTAAATTTTTGTTTTTGTATGAGAGTGAGTGGAAATGATTGGCTAAGGAACTCCAGAAGATAAAATTGTACATTAAAAGATGAGGTAGAAAATAGATAGATAAATAATCACTACTTGAGAATTATTCATCTGCAGAGATGAGTTTATTATGAACGCCTGGGTGTCCTGATTTCCCTCACTGCATGAGCCTCCAGTTTTCTGTCTTAATATTCACCTCTTACTAAACGTATAGAAAAGGACTGAAATGAATACCTTTATTTGGGTAAATCTCTGTTCATTGCTTCACTCATTTCTTTTCATATTAATTGTGTGAGATGACTTCGAAATCTTAAAATGGAATTGCAACCTGAGATTTTCAATATTTAGGATGGTAAAAGGGAAGCTTTGTTTAACCTAACTTTTGCTTTGATCTACGTGATTTTTTCATCAAGAATTTCAGAAATTTTATGATATATTTTCCTTTTATTATCTTAAAATTTTTACTAAGCCATGTAGACTCAAAAGGCAAAATGCTAGGAAGGGAGTGAGTGCCTGGGTTCCAATGCCTGCTCTGCATTTCACGTAGATCCTTCTCACCTAGACCTGGTGCTTTTCAGAGAGAAGAATGAAATAGTGACACAACTAATTTAAAATAACTAAATGCATAGCTTGTGTTAAGTGTCTAGTGTATGTGCATTTCCAAAGGCTGAAAGAAAACTTTTGAGAAAAAACTTCTGGACGCTTGAAAATTGTATAGATTATTTTTTAAACAACAATTGGGAGGTGCTGTCACTTTTGGCAGATTGTCTCAATTCAACGTGTAAAACACACATATTCCTTTAAAGCAGAGTTAGACGGTACCTGAGCTAGCAAACTTATTAGATGACATGAATCATACAAGTAACTTGGTATCATCTTCATTTTGGGGGGGAAATAATGTTAGACAGCTTGAAAAGTGGATCATTTATATAATTTCTTTTATCTTTACTTCACTTGGTAGGTTTATTTATAGTCTCAACATATTTCCTTCCTTCAGCCCTATATACTGCTTTGGATTGATTTCAGAGTATTTTTTAGTAAAACATATATACCAAAATAGGGAAAAGCATCAAGGTACAGCCTTCAGTACTTTGGGGCCCTTAAAACAATATGCTTCTGAAGTGCAGATGAACTTTTATTTTCTTGAGGATATTTTTATTCATCTTATATCGCTATCAGGTATGAAATATATTGTTGCTAAAAATACAATCTATTTGACAAGGGAAATTTCAATTATGTAGAAAAATAATTCTAGAAAACTCACGTGCTAGAAAGTAAAGGAATTTTCACTGTTTTTGCCCTTGTCAGCAGAATAAACCTTCACCTTGGATAGATTGAATCACCTATTTTCCTTCTGTTCAACTTACGTTTGTATTCTTATTGAGAAGTTGGGGGATGAAAAATCTTCTCTTGTCTGTTGACAGTGCTAACACACAGTGGTCTTTACGTATGTCCAGTGTAGATGATTTTAAGGCAATTAAGTCATTTCTAAAAGCAGGGATCAAAAGCTGCCTGCCTCCTCCTTACAATGCACATGAATTGATTTGAAGATTTTCTCAGTCACTTGCTTTCTTTTCATTTGCCAGAATAGCTCTAACTATTACCCTCTCCTCATCATCCCTATTTCTAACCCTTCATTTTTCACTTCAGTGACCCTTTAGATCTTCTCAAATTTCACTACATCAAGAAACTGCTTCCCCACGAAAAAGGGCAGAATGCATTATCTCGGCACAGCAACTCTCATAATTATTGTTTACTTTTATATTTCATGACTTGACTATTTAAAAAACAATTATCTCATTTACAGAGTCAGAAACATTTAGATCCCTCTGCTCTTGCTTTAATATTCCTTAAATTCCTGAATAGTTCTTAACTCACCTCAGAGGAGTCATTTCTAGTTCTTAATGTTTTCATTGTCTGTGTTTTCAATGATTTAACTATCCATCAGTACTTCTAAAAGTTCATAGGAAGAACAAAAGAGAGGAATAAAGCTGGGCAATTTTCCCCTCTTCAGTTCCTCTTATTAAGAATGGCTAAAGTTAAGTTGATCCCTGCTATGCTCAAAATAAATGATGATTGTTCTGTAGTTAAAGTAGACACGCATAGTTTCTCATTAGGAGATTATTTAAGATTGTTTATCTTGTATGCAGAGTTGTTAAAATAATGTCACTCAGTGATTAAATTGTGCAATAGCACAAGGATTAAGTATCTAATAGCTTTTCTAGGTAATGATGGATGCATCATTATGGTTTACTTTCTGAATACATGCTAGTTTATAATGTTCTATCTAAACTGTTCTTGTTCTTGAGCAGTGCATTATTTAACGGACTTCTAAATAATTTCTATATGTCCATTAACATCCTACATTAACAGCCTCCATGACATCTTGTCTGTTTCATCACCAGAGAGTTATTTATTCTCCTGGAACCCAAATTTCCACATCTATAAAAAAGAAGTTAATAACACAGACCTGAAAGTTACTGTGAAGCTTAATTTCAGTAGGGGGCATTTATAAAATTCTCACTCGACAGAAGGCAGATACAGGCAACAATAGAAGTTTGCTGTTATATTGCTAAAGGAGACGAAAGAGGAAAACACGGAAGGGAAAGAGAGAAAAATGATGCAAGTGGTGAGTTGTGTTTGGTAGCTTTGATCCTTACCAGGTTTTCTCTTTAGAGAGGTACCCCTCATTCAGCTCCCCAGCCTGTACTGTCTATAATATCAGTGTCTGTCTTTGGATAACAGGAAGGTGTCTGGGGTTAGTGGAGGATGTTTATTCGAGGTCAAATCAAATCGAGTGTGGTTTCAAAAGGGGACTTGGCAGTGACGTAAGTTTTAAAAGATGTGGTAAGAGAGGCAGAACTGAACACATGTCCCGGGTAGGATGAGGGAGGCAGGTACGGTGAGTAAGACATGTGAGGGAGATTATCCTGTGAGCTTGGTCATCAATAGTCCATTGTTTCCTTTTTTTCCATACTGTGGATCAAGATCCACTAGTGGATCCCGAATTGACATGAAAGCAATTTAGTGGGTTATTATCAGAAATTGTTCTTTCCAGCAGAGTTAAGCAGAATAGAAAATATTGTAGGGTCAGTTTTTTGCTCTAGTTACGTGTGTGTTTCTTATACTATAAGTGGTTGTTAAAAAAAAAGAAAAGAAAAGAAAACTACAGAGAACCTTCTCAGGTTCACTACTCTTGGTAATACCAGGTCTTAAAAATACAGAAATACAAAACAACATTTTGGTTGAAATATGACTCTTGAAGCTTTTAAATATTCAGCTTGTATAAACCACAGTCAATCACTGACTAATATTCATTTAAGTGTCTCTAAGTGATTCTGTTAATGCTTCTACTGACTGATTCTGAAATCAGTGATACTATATTCATTATGAAAGTTGGACCTTTAATAATTCAGTCAAGTGTGAAATAAAATGTTGTTATTCTCTCCCCGCCCCTCAAAAAATCAAAAGCCATTTGCTTCAATATAACAGGTAGGACCAGGAAATTTGCTACATAGTCGTAGTAACTGACAGCTACGGCCTGAGATGAGCACCTTGGATAGCTCCAAAACAAGCTAGTGGCTTTGGCCAAAAGAAAGTAACACTATTTTTTTTTTTTTTTTTCCTGAAGTCAGTCTTAATCTACAAGATCTAGTACCTGTCAGTGTGTTAAGTCACTTCAGTCATGTCCAACTCTTTGCAACACTATGGACTATAGCCTACCAGGCCCCCTTTGTCCACGGGATTCTCCAGGCAAAAATACTGGAGTGGGTTGCCATTTCCTTCTCCAGGGGATCTTCCTGACCCAGGGATTGAACCCACATCTTTTGTGCCTCCTGCACTGGCAGGTGGGTTCTTTACCACTAGCACCACCTGGGAAGCCTGACCCTCTCAAAGTAGGCCCTTTAATTTTCAAGTGATAAATGCATGTAGGTTAGAGCTTTGTCTCCATCCCTGAAGTCTCCTTAGACTTATGTTCTGCAGATGTTAATCTGTATTTTCTGTAAATAGTAATCCCAAAGTCCAAGGAGATCTTTAGATCCACAGTTGGATCAACATGGGTATTGGTGTCATCCATTGAATTCCTTGAGTTTGCTTTCAAAAGGTTTCTCTTTTCTGAAGTACAAAGTCTGCCTAGATACGTCTCTGCCTTCAAAGGATGTATCTCCTTCCAGGAAGTCAGTGAGATGTAGTACAAAAGTGCTGGATTTGCCGTATGTGGCACAGGTGTTTGGTCTCAGCTGTCAACTACTAGCTGGGTCGTCTTGGGATAATTATTTAAATAGCTTGAAATCTAAACATTCTGAAATAGTGATTAATATCATCTTAATTGCAGAGTGGTAAAGAATACTCCTGCCAACACAGGAGACACAAAAGGCACGGGTTCCATCCCTGGGCAAGGTAGATCCCCAGGAATGGGAAGTGGCAACCTGCTGCAGTATCCTTGCCTGGAAAATTCCATAAAGAGTGGAAGCTGGTGGGCTACAGTTCATGGGGTCACAAGAAGTCAGACACAACTGAGCACACACAGCACAGCATTTAATTTGTAGATCTTCAGTAAAAGTGAGATGATAGTTGTAAAGTCAGTTAGTAAAAGCTAGAAATATGCATAAAGTAATATCATATCATCCATATAGATTTAAATTTGCATTTTCAATATCTCATTATGGAATTAAGGTATTTTCTAAAAGTTAGATTTAGGATTATCAGGTAAAATTATCAGGTAATATTTTGAAACTTTTGATTTCTTGTTATCCTTTTAAATTTTTCATGGCATCTCCTTCCTAAAAACTTCATTATATTTTCAAGTGTTAATGATCTCAGTTTTACATTTGGAAAATAATGTCTACAAGTTTTGGGGATAAATAGTAAATGGAGACTGGCGTTAGGTATTGTTGGCTTCTTCTTGCTGTGTATCTGGTCTGGGATCCTGTCCTACCTGCTTTTAGCTTCATTCTTTAGACTGTTCACTTGGTATTTTTATTCTTCTTCTCTTCCGAAGCTCACAGGTGATCTTCCTGAATTCTCCTCTCTCTTCCCAAAGTGTGTTCAGCCTGGGATCCAGGCCTGGTTCTTTTTATGACTTTCCCATAGTTTTTACTGCCTTTCTACCATCTTCCTCTCCATTGACCTCCTGCTAACAGTGCCACTGTGTAACACCATGACTTCTGTTCTATGTGGCTCACGGGGTAAAGGTCACATCTACTTGTATATCCATCGTCTTTGTGTCAGTATCCAGAGTTCTGAGGCATTGGACCAGGCATTATTTCTCTTTTCCCTTCCAAGCACTTGTCCTTTGGATTATTAGTTTATTTCTCTCACGTGGCTCATCTTTTCTACAACACACTTGATAACATTGATAGTGTCTGGGTTTCATCTTTTCTTTGTTTTTTTCAGTGTTTTTGGTTTAAATCATCCTAATCAAGTAAGGCAGAGTTTGTGTGATGTAATACTAGTCAATCCTGTGCCCACCTAGAGATGATCAGTTGCAGTATCTGTGTGAGTCCTAAGCATTAGACTCTTTTATTAAGCCTGGTTTGATACCAGACCCTATCCCCAACATGAAGAGACAGAAACTACTGTTTATAGTGATCACTGTCTATGGTTTCAGAGAGCATTGCTTTTATAGATACCATATCTGTTCCATAAATAGTGTCTGGCATTTTCTGACTTTCTTTTTTTAAACAGGAGACTTTAAAAATTAATTTAAAATTGTTATTAAATAATTAAAAATTAATCAGTCAGGAGATCTATTGTTGCAAATACAATTACACAAAGGAAAACATGAGAGAAGAACAGTAAGCATTTTGATAAGAGGAGAAAAACTTAGAGGGTTTTTTTTTTCATGTCAGTAACATGGTTTCAGCCCACAGATGTTCTCTATTATAGAACTTCATTTCCGTTAAGAAAAATACAATCTCCATTGTAGTAATCCAGTCATCTCTTATTTACATATTTATCCCCAAGAGTAGTGAGTCAAATGAGAATTCTTACCCTCCCATCTCTCCTAATTTCTGCCTCTTCTTTGTTATTTCTGGAAGGGAAAAGAGGAAGGTATTTTCTTGGCATGAGGGTTTGGGTGACGGCTCTCTCTGATGTCTGAATTAAACAGGGATTGGATACATTTGGACTCACAAACTCATGGCACACCCACCTCTGGATGGCTCCAGTTGCAATAAGTTCTCCATGCTGTGTAAATTGTGCTGTGGAGGCTATTCTGAATCCTCTGTTGTAATCTTGAGGCCTGTTTCTATTGGGTGATGCTCTTGGTCTCTGCTTGGACATGCACAGGGAAGTTTCAGATGTCTCCTTAAAGCAGAAGAGAAAATTTTCCTATTCTAGCCTTTAACTCTCTCTTTTCCAGCTGGAGATTTCTCTGGTCTCCTTCCCACAGTTCAGACAGTCATGTCCTTTCTGTGTAGGAAAAGAAATACATGACTTCATCATGTATTTCCTTTACATTTTGGTTTATTATAAACAGAGTCTGCCAGAATTTCTCATTTCAAATGATAAAGTAAGCTTTTGGAATTCAAAAAAATATTTTTTTAAATTAAAAAACATTTTTGCTTTAAAATTTTTGCAATGTTGTGTTGGTTTCTGCTATACAACAGTGCCAATCAGCCATAATTATACATACTTCCACTCCCGCCTGAGCCTCCCTTTCCTCCTCCATCCCACCCCTCCAGGTCGTCACAGAGTGTCAGACTGGCCTCCGTGTGCTACACACAGCTTCTTACCAGCTACCTATCTTACACCTGATAGTATATATGTACTCCAGTGTTCACAGCAGCAATATTTTCAATACCTAGGACGTGGAAACAACCTAGATACCCATTGACAGATGAATGGATAAAGATGTGGCACGTATATACAATGGAATGTTACTCAGCCATGAAAAGGAATGAGTTCGAGTCAGTTCTGGTGGGGTGGATGAACCTAGATCCTGTTATACAGAGTGGAAGTCAGAAAGAGAAAAACAAATATAGTAAATTAAAGCATATATATGGAATCTAGACAAGTGATATTGAAGAATCTATTTGTAGGAAAGGAGTTGATGCAGATATGGAGAATGGACTTCTGGACACAATGTGGGGAGGGAGAGAGTGGAACAAATGGAGAAAGGAGCACCAACAAAAATGTCTTAAAAAAAAAAAAAAACCATCTTAAGCCACTGGCTTCCTGATCTATCACTTACCACCATATAAACTTGGATAGCTACTAAGAATTGTAACCTTCTGATAACAGAGAGGATACCCTTCCTACTGATTTATGTTGCAAGTTAAACAAAGGTAACACATAGGAGGCCCTAAGTAGAGTTCCTGACTCTAGTCAACACTCAATAAGGATTCATAATTGACTTTGAAAAAACATGCACTCCTGAGAGGTATTCGGAAGCAGCAGCATGGCTGGACTAGCTTGGAAACAGTTTCAAACTAAAAATTTGTAACTGAGAAAAATGCAGTAAACTCTTGGTATCTGAAATTATAAATTTTTAATTTTTGATGAGTGAGTGTGGCTTGTTGTGATCTATAATTTTGCACAGCTCTGAAGTGGAAAATGCTAGTTCTGTGATAATGCAAGAGTGCATCACTCAGATACTTAATTAAATTTGCAGTGAGAGATATTTGACATCAGCACCTGAATACAACCTTCTGGTTCTAATGCTTTACCACTTTTGGTACTTCAGGGACTCACTGAAGCTCTCTGAGTGTGTACTTCATGCCACTGGTCTAGTATGATCACAGAAATTGTCCTGGTTTAACCACTACTCTACTCTGTGATAGGTAGATAATTTTCTCCTCTTTGACTCTATTAAGTAAGATCATAATAGAAACAAAAGGAAATATTCCCTTTATTACAGAGCTAATTGGCAATAGAAAATGCTTTAAGATCCTTAGATATAATGTTTAAAAATAATTTAAAAGAAATTATTATATGAATATATTCCTATAACAATGTTCTCTGATTTTGCTTAGCTTAATTACTACTCTTGATGGTGTCTTAAGTATACATCCAGAAGACCTGATTATATTCTCCCAAAGATTGTTTCAATTATCTTCTTATCCATTGCATTTTTGCTAATTAAAGTTTTTATGGCATTTTCATTACCTAGACATAAACATAATTATTATATCATGCAGTCAATTACAATATAAGTATTTATGAATTATGACAGATTTAAAACATCTTTGCACCTGTCTTTCTAACCTATAATTACCTAATTCCATCTATAACTATAGGCTGATTTCAACATATAAGCTATAAATATTAATTGCTTTATTTTCCCAAATTGAATTTTTCTTTGTATTACATGCCATTAAATCAAAAGGAAGAACATGTACTCATGTTCTTGATTTTAGTTACCAAACTGAAACTTTCCATATTTCATATGAGTGCATTAACAATACTTCTGGTCACTAAAAAAGACGTTGGATGATATTTAAACAAAACTAACATGGCATAACTCAAGATGTAAGAATGAAGTTGAAGTATGTGGAGTAACCTGATTTTGTGTGACTTGTCAACCTTTGAAGCTGTCCAATCATTTGGGATTGTGGAAATATCCCCAGCTTGCTTTGTTTAAGTAGTTTGGTATTTTGGCCATCTTACTTGAATAACATATTTTAAAAATTTAAATAAGAAACGTAGCATAATACAGAAAAGCATATCACATTTATGCATAGAGTTTATAGGAGTTGTATTATCTCTGTTAATGATAAGCAAAATTCACAGGCCTCGAACTAGGTTTTAATGTCATATTTCAACAAAGAGTTATTACACTATAACCAGTAGAATTTGATAGACTGACTAGAATGGATGTTTCCCCAATCTCTCACCCTGTAAGGGCACATATTCTCAGCTGTGTTGTGGTTTGAGGCACTATTTCTGCTTGTGGTCCGCAGCAGGCCTTTTGCTTTAGCTGTGATCTAGGTAACTTGCTTGGGATATTCTGAATTCCCACCTGTGAAAAACAAAACATACGGACTGAGCCCGGAAATTAAAAGACACTTTCTCCTTGAAAGGAAAGCTATGACAAACCTAGACTGTGTATTAAAAAGCAGAGCCATCGCTTTGCTGGCAAAGAGCCATATGATCAAAGCTGTGGTTTTGCCAGTAGTCATGTATGGATGTGAGAACTGGACCATAAAGAAGGCTGAGCGCCCAAGATTTGATGCATTTGAACTGTGGTGAGGAGACTCTTGAGAGACCCTTGGACTGCAAGGAGATTAAACCAGTCAATCCTAAAGGAAATCAATTCTGACGATTCATTGGAAGGACTGATACTGAAGCTGAAGCTCTAATACTTTGGCACCTCGATGCGAAGAGCCCACTCATCGTAAAAGACCCTGATGTTGGGAAAGAATGAAGGCAGAAGGAGAAGGGAGCTGCAGAGGATGAAACAGTTAGATAGCATCATTGACTCAATGGTCACGTATCTGAGCAAACTCCAGGTGATAGTGAAGGACAGAGAAGCCTGGTGTGCTGAAGTCTATGGGGTTGCAAAGAGTTGGACATGACTTAGCAAGTGAACAACACAGCAACAAACAATGGTGAGCTCTTGGGCCCTAGACTTAAGAGCGGAATTCCATATCCTACCTCGCTTAGAACTGACGGCTACAGTTCCAAAGCCTGCCCCATTATCTCAGCAACACTATAGGTCGTAAACCCTGAGCTCCCGTTTTCTGAGACATTTCCTTTTCCGTTCTGACTACTGGAAATTTCCTTTCTTGCTCTGAAACCAAATTAGTTTTAAAATACATATGTATATATTCATATTTGTTTTGATTAACACATTTTCATAAAACTGTCTTGTGCATGTGTTTGGAACAAGGGAAGCATTATACATGAGCTTGATTTATCACTTTGTTTAATAACTGGTATGTATCTGTGTGTGTGTGTGTGTGTGTGTGTGTCTGTGTGTCTGTGTGTGTGTCTGTGTGTGTGTATGCTCAGTCGTGTCTGACTCTTTGCGACCCCATGGACTCAGGGCTTGCTTGGTTCCTCTGTCTTTGGGATTTTCCGGACAAGAATACAGAGTGCGTTGCCATTTCCTTCTTCAGGGGATCTTATTGACCCAGGGACTGAACCCAGGTCTGCACTGCAAGCAGTCTCCTGGATTCTTTAACAACTGAGCCATCAGCGAAGCCCAAGAACTACTGACATAACTTTTCAAGTTACACGCTCATCTGATAAAGAACTCAAAGTAGAACCCTGTTCATTTATCTCTACTTCTACTCTATCCTGTGGCCTCATGACTTTGAAAGACACTGACCAAAATTTTGCTAAACTGAAGTTTGAGAAGGTCAGGGAATCCCCCTGATAAACCGTTCTAGTAATGTCATCTAAAAATGAGATTGATAAAATTTGTTTTCAATTTATGCAAGTTCCTAATGGTCACAGTTTGAGGCTGGTTTTAGGTATTTTAATTCTTCCTCAAGAGTTTTCAGATAAACTTAGATCATGTCTACATTGGCAAAGCAGAGTTATCTAATAAATTCAGTACAAAATGTGGTTGTAGAATTGTCTAAATCGACTTTCTGGGCTGTCCAGATGATTGCTCAAGCCTTTGAATTATTGACAGTTTAGATGTGAGTTTTTGATAGTACCATATTTTATTGCCTATTTCTGAGAGATTAAAGTACTGACTTTTACTGCATAGATATGCATCAGATACTATCTCTTTTGATGACCTTAGGGGCCAGTTCTGACCAACCTGAATTGATCACAAGTTTCAAGGAATAAAGAAAAGATTAGAAAAAGGGAATACCTCCTAAAATAGTGCAGGAATATTTACGAAGAGAATTTTTGCATGTATATGTTTCTCAAGGGATTCATAAATTGAATATCAACCTCTCTTTATAGTGTGAACTACTGTGAAACTTGCAGTATTTACATTATACTCCCAGTAAAAAGTATGCTTACTATTGTGGGCTATGGTATCATCAATCAATAGTCATTGTTCATGGGTTCAGTGTCCCTTTCAGTACACAGGATTTTAGAAGTCTGGGAGAAACAGGGTACTCAAAGCAAGTGGAAATAGCTGGTATATTTGGTTCATATTTCTCATTTTGCATAACATTAGATTTGTGTATACAGAGTCAAGGGCTTCCCAGGTAGCTTAGTGGTATGCCAATGCAGGAGGCTCAGGAGATGTAGGTTTGATCCCTGGGTCGGGAAGACTACCTGGAGGAGGAAATGGCAACCCACTCCAGTATTCTTGCCTGGAAAATTCCATGAACAGGACAGCCTTGTGGGCTACAGTCCGTGAGGTCACAGAGTAGGACATGTACAGAGCCAATGTAGCCTTCAGGAGGGTAGAAATGCAGAAGTATTTCCTCTCCTGCACCTTTTTGCATATCCCCTTACACTTGAGGTTGCTGGGTAACCAATTAGCATTATCAACCTTGTCAGTTTCTTTCCGCCAACATTTAACGTTGCAAGTTCTTGCAAAATGACTTTCAGTCTACCTCCCTTAATACATTGCTAAAGGATAATTTTTAAATGCTCTGAGGTTTTGATTTTTAAAAGACGTTTGCCATAAAAAAATCTGTTTTGATCTTCAACCAAGCAATGGGGAGAGCCAGCCTCCACCTACAGTTCCTCACTCCAGGTGGATGCCAGCCCTATCCAGACTCCCCGTGGAGGCTTCTGGGGAGAACTTGCCTCAGCCTGCTTGTGCACCCTGGTCCCTCCAGCCTGGAGGATGCCAGGAAAGGCAGCAGGGGACCTCCCTTCCAGAAGACGTTCAGAGCTATCCAGACAACAGCAGCCGCATAATTTGGCTACTAGCTTTATTACCTGCTCTATGATTTTCAAACGTAGCTTCCCTTAAAAGATTCATAATATGTATTTGAATGTAAGAATTCTTAAGGCAGTTCCTTCTTGGTGTGACTTCCAATATTTAAGTTTGGATGAACTCAGGCAGGGCGAAGAAAAAGATTCAAATGAACTTTCATTTCTTTTATTTCCAGTTACCATCAGAAATTGATTCTACCCATTTCAACTATGTTAAAGGTCCAATTTATTTTCTAAGAAGCTAAAAGAAGTACGTTTCCCAAGAGATTTTTCTCTACTTCACTTTATTCTGGGAAACATATATTTCTGTTTTGGCTAATTACTTAGGGAACACCAAAAAGCACGTGTTACAATTTACAGCATGGTTCAAAAGGATTTCCATCTTTTTACCATCCAGTTCCAGCAGAGGCCCATTTGTTCCTCTTAAGTCTTATGCCTTTGATAGAACTAGGATGCCTCGTATTTGCTCCTGCTCCTGACACGTTTACCACTTTGTTCGACTGCTTGCTATCTACTGTCCTCTTCTCTAGAGAGACTGGCACCAAACTGGTTTGGGAATATTATCATTTGTTAATAACGAGTTTTAAGTTTTTCTCACGTGATTTAAGAATGTAATTATAACATAGCATCTCAGGGTAATAAAAATGTACAATACACATTAAGTAAAGTTTTATTCAAGCCTTTAGCAGCCTTGAATTCCTTCCAGGTCTTTTTAGGGGAAATTTTCACCCCCAGGGGTTGGGGAACTTGGCATGGAACATCCATTAAGTGTAACGAGGGCTTGATTCCCAGTACATAGCAATGAGAGCTTGCCTTTCAAAAATTCCCTTTGATTTCACTTCAACAGATGGAAAAACATCTCTGTTTTGTGTTTTAGTCTTCAGTTTATGATTGGACAAGGAATAAAGTCCATGTCCCATAAGGTAGCTAGTATTAGTGAATTATTTTGTCCTTATACCGTAATGTTTTCTCCCAAATTTGTGTTCCAGTACAGTAAAGCCCATTAATGTGCATAGATATTCCATGAATTAAACAAAAAATTGACAAATGCTTCTTTTCGGCAACTTATGAAAGAGGCTCTTGGGTTCTCAGGGCATCCTGCCACATGATTAGGTTGTGTTAATTCCCCTTTATGGAGTTAACGGCATGCAGTGATGGAACGGGGAAGAGAACATCAAGGGAAATGTTGGTTTTCTACCAAAGTACTATGTTCATTTAGACTGGAACACTCTTCTGTCATCCTCATTCTTAGCAGTTTTGCCACAAACCTAAATGCCTATGAAGTTTATTTTCTAGTATGCATATTTTCATCTAATTTTGTAAAGTGAAAGTGAAAATCATTCAGTCCTGTCCAACTCTTTGCGGGCCCATAGACTATACAGTCCATGGAATTCTCCAGGCCAGAATACTGGAGTGGGTAGCCTTTCCCTTCTCCAGGCGATCTTTCCAACCCAGGGATCAAACCCATGTCTCCCGAGTTGCAGTTAGATTCTTTACTGGCTGAGCCATCATCTTAAAATGGCTGTGGGAAACATCACTGACAGGAATGAAATCTAGGATAGACTTTATCCAAAGGAGAAAGTAGGGGAGCCCCTTTCCTTTGTTCTCCTATGTTGAGCTGTACCCCCACAACATCCTACCTCTCTGAGAATTTAAGAGTTTTAATTTTACCTGCTTGAGTTCTTAAATAAAACTAAGTGATCTCAAGATTAAGCGTATGATATAACTGAGGTCCTGGAACTTTGAATATAGGCAATATTTTAATTGCAAAGCATGATAGTCTTCTTTGACTGGCGTGGTTTGGGAATTTGCCAAAATTGCTACATGTATCTGGAAATGTAAAAACTATTAGGTACATCCTTAACAAGGAAGAGGAGCCAAAGTCTTTATCTTTTCCTTCGCTTGATATCCTTGCTCATCAAATTTATGTTTTTCTTTTTATTTGAAAGCTAATGTTTCTCTTGAGGAAAGAATAACTGGTCAGTTGAAAGCTCAAGAAAATGACATCAAATAGATTTTTAAAAGCAAGGGGACACAAGAGATCTTTTGCAGGTGATGAATATGTTAATTATCTTGTCTGTGGTGTTGGTATCATGTGTGCATGTAAATGTCCAAACTCATCAAGCAACTTTGTATATTAACTATACTTTAGTAAAATTGAAGGAAGAATTTATACCTGTATGGGAAAACTTAAAGCATGCTAGAAAGGTTCCAGATTGAAAATATTCCCCATCTATGTTGTTGTTTAAAATATACCTTCCAATATACCTTTTTTGGCTCAAAGGACTTAAGTTAAAATATAAATATAAATGCTGTAGGAAAAAATTCTTGTATGCAATAAACGTTTTGCCATAAGGGAATTTATCCATCCCTTCTTCTGTATTTTGACAGTGTCCTAAAGCCATGAGAAGGAAATGGCAATCCACTCCAGCATTCTTGCCTGGAGAATCCCATGGACGGAGAAGTAAGTAGGTTACAGTCCACGGGGTCGCAAAGAGTCAGACACGACTGAGCGGCTTCACCTTAAAGCCATGAGATCAAAAGCTGATAGCACTAGAAGAGGAAATGGAAGCTTTGGAGCCCAGAGTTATGGGGCTGCCTTGGCAGAGCAGGTCTAGGAGGGACTTCTGGTTGGCCAGAGGCATTGTAATTTGTCACCTGAAAAAGAGATAAAGGAAGAGAACTATCTAGAGGCTGCTGTGTGAGAGATTAGGATCCTGGTGATGAAATTGTCTTCATCCACACTTTTGTTTAGAGTTGGTCCTAGGAATTGTTTCAGACATAAGAATGTGTTTTGTGCTCACCATTATGCTGGGTATTGTCAACTTTGATCTTCACACACACAAAGAAACGATGATACTAACATGATGATCCTTATTTTAGGGTTCAGGGATCAACTGTGGGCTGCTTGCGTTGGACACCCTGATGTTGTCAACCTGCTTGTCTGAGTCTCCACTTGAAAGTCAACACTTGGAGGCCCTTTACTTTTTAATCTATCTTGTGGCTGATTTTTTCAGAAGATAGTGAATGGAATAACCAGTTAATCAGATATAATAAATTTTGCTAAGGTTCTTGGGCTTGAATTTCACTTAGCTCATTACCTCTGAAAGGCAATGTTTTGCTTTTTTAAAGTTGTTTTCTTCTATATTCTGCTCTGAATGATGTGAGTATTGAATAGCTGGCAGGAAATGAATTGGAGGGGCGGGACTGCAAGGGCTATACAGGCCTGTAAGAGTTGGCTAGTTCTCTGCAGAACTATCTGTGATTCTTTGTCAGCAGATCCTGAGTCTGTACTGGTAAAAGCCTGTTTCTCAGCCTCCCTTGCAACAGGAGGACTACATGCCACTAATAAGACATAAGCAGAAGCATGCAGAGTGCCCAGAAAAGTCTCCCTAAAAGAGGAATAGGGAGTGTGTGTTTGAAGAACACTAAGAACTGTCTCCCTAAGATTATGTGTTTGAAGAACACTCTTTCCTTGATTGTACTGTCAGGAACCAAAGGAGTCTAATGTGGGAAATTCAGGGCTTTAAGACCATTTTTTCCTGGGTTTTCTGTGCTATGTAACCAAAACTAATTCCAACTGGAGAACAGCCTTGGAAGCTCCCAGCACTTATCACCCACATGGCCCTCTTAAGAATAGAACAAAGTGACTGGAATGACTGGATGTGATCAGGTGACATGGAGCCCCATCTATCCAGGGGTTGGCCTCTGGCCCCCAAAATTGTCTTCCTTAATCTGGCCATCAGCCTTGTGGTGCCTGGCATGAGAACTCTGGATTAAATCATGTTCTCCCATATATGACAGGGGGTAGTTGGGTTTCTGAAGCAGGTAGAGAGAAGGTGTAATGAAGGATGGAGCCATGAAGTCAGATGGCTGAAACCACTGCTGTGTCCTGATGTCATTCCAGATCTCCAGGGAGCCTGGCTGGGGAAATTTTCCTGTAGGCCTCTTGCACTTCCTGGCCTCCTGACTCTCCTGAGGTCGTCAGGACTGCAGGGTCTGAAGGACATTGGACAACCCAGGGTAATCTGCCTAAGTGTGTCTCTGCTGTAGATTCAGAGAGCAAAATCAAAGTGTCCCTCGAGTCCTTCACAGTAATCTCTGGAGATCTCTGTTCTAACCATTCACAATGCTGCCAGGAGTAAAAAGAACTACCCAACAGGAACTCTCATGCACCAAAGACTGCAGAATAAACACCAGCGCTCGACTATTTACTCTTGCCTTTGATGTTAAGAACAGAGTAAGTCTATTTTTGGTTTTAAGTTACTTTAAATAAATAAATGTATATTTTTATGAATAGTATATGAATATATTAGAGATTATTTTATTTGTTTTGTTTGAACATATGACTTCTCTACAGTGACTCATGACTCTCCTACAGCCCTCTGTCCATGGGATTATTCTTGTAAGAGTACTGGAATGGGCTGCCACATCCTCCTTCAGGGGATGGTACTAATCCAGGGTTTGAACATGTCTCTCCTGCCTTAGCAGGTGGATTCTTTACCACTGAGCCACCTGGGAAGCCCCAAAATTGGCATCAGTTCAGTTCAGTTTAGTAGCTCAGTTGTGTCCATCTCTGCTACCCCTGAACCACAGCATGCCAGGCTCCCTGTCAATTAACAACTCCTGGAGTCCACCCAAACCCATGCCCTTCGAGTCAGTGATGCCATCCAATCGCTCATCCTCTGTCATCCCCTTCTCTTTCTGCCCTCAATCGTTCCCAGCATCAGGGTCTTTTCCAATGAGTAAGCCCTTCGCATCAGGTGGCCAGAGTACTGGAGCTTCAGCTTCAACATCAGTCCATCCAATGAACACCCAGGATTGATCTCCTTTAGGATGGACTGGATGGATCTCTTTGCAGTCCAAGGGACTCTCAAGAGTCTACTCCAGAACCACAGTTCAAAAGCATCAATTTTTATGTGCTTAGCTTTCTTCACAGTCCAACTCTCACATCCATACATGACCACTGGAAAAACTAAGCCTTGACTAGATGGACCTTTTTTGGGAAAGTAATGTCTCTGCTCTTCAATATGCTGTCTAGGTTGGTCATAACTTTCCTTCCAAGGAGTAAATGTCTTTTAATCTCATGGCTGCAATCACCATCCACATTTTGGAGCCCCCCCCAAATAAAGTCTGACACTGTTTCCATTGTTTCCCCATCTATTTCCCATGAAGTGATGGGACCAGCTGCCATGATCTTAGTTTTCTGAATGTTGANGTTTGCCATTCCCTTTTCCAGTGGACCACAATCTGTCAGACCTCTCCACCATGACCTTTCCATCTTGGGTGGCCCCACATGGCATGGCTTAGTTTCACTGAGTTAGACAAGGCTGTGGTCCATGTGATCAGATTGGCCTGATGTCTGTGATTGTGGTTTTAGTCTGTCTGCCCTCTGATGCCCTCTCTCAGTGCCTACCGTCTTACTTGGTTTTCTCTCACCTTGGACATGGGGTATCTCTGTCATATTAGCATAAATGTGACTAATTTGCTGTAGGTGACAAGGGAAAAGACAGTAACATATTCAGATATCTAGATGGGAAGGGGTTATCAAGGTGCAGTAAAGCACAGTATAGGAGTAAGAAGAGTTTTAGGAAGAACAGTGTGGATTTTGAAAAGATGGTCATGAGATTCCAGTGATATCCAAGTGAAGTTGGGTATTCACTTGGTTTCCCAAGAGAAGTTGACCATTTAGCAATTGCATATGGGTCTGAAACTGAGCCAGGGGTCTGTAATAGAAAGATAAACTTGAAAATCACCAGTGTATCCATGGACAGTTGAGACTAAGAGGGTGAAGAGATTGTTTTTTGAGAGTACAGAATAATGGAGCTTTGGAACCATTACCAGTTAGACTGAAAGAAGTAAAAGACAACTGGCCAGAGAGGTTTAGGGGATGTCCCACATAATCTTCTAGCGTTTCTGTTTCATTTCAGCCTAACTCAGGGAAGATCAAACCAGTCAATACTAAAGGAAATGAACCCTGAACATACACTGGAAGGATTGATGCTAAAGCCAAAGCTCCAATACCTTGATTGAAGGCAGGAGGAGAAGAGGGCAACAGAGGATGAGATCACTGGATGGCATCATTGACTCAATGGACATGAGTTTGAGCAAGCTCTAGGAGATTAGTGAAGGGCAGGGAAGCTTGGCAGGCTGCAGTCCACGGGGTTACAAAGTGTCAGACATGACTGAACAACAACAAAGGGAAGGATAAAGAAGAGGGAGGGTGCCATGATGGTGCCATGGGATCACACTGCCTCAGTCAGCACCACGTCCCGGCTGTATGACCTGGGACAGTCAATCTCTCTGAGCCTTACCTTCCACATCTGTAAAAGGGGTAACCATAATTGTTTTATTGTCTTCTTGTGAGTACTAAATGAGATTATGTATCTAAGACTCTAGCCTCTGGAAAGCTCTACTAATAATAAGATAAGCTATTATCAATGCTTTTCTTTCCTGTGGAAACTTAGTGAGGCCAGAGGCTCATCAACTTTCAGTGACTATTTCACTGAGGCAGTGCTGAGGACTCTGAAATCTTTTCAGGTCCTCAGTTCCCCAGTGGAGGGTGTGATCTGGGCAAAGATGATTACATTATTTTTCTGTCTTACAGTTATTTTCCTAGAAGATATTTCTCAAGGCAGATGAGAGCCTTTGTATTTTCAACCTTTAAAAATCAATTATTTCTGAGTTATTCTGCATATATGAAAAGCTCCAAATTAATTTCTACTGAATTTTCTTTTCTGTGATCACCGAAGAGGTCAGCCGGTAGAAGCTATGATATTCTAAACTAGTGCTGTGTACAGCCCCTCAGAGTTCTAATTGCCTTAATTCTCTATAATTCTATTCTGAGAAACGGCATCTTTTTATACAACCTTAAACATCTCAGCTTCTTAATATATGCATGAATGACAAAATGTTAATACGCAATTCATGTCGCAGGGTTTACATGTGATAATTCTGCACTGAAGAAAAGCCTTAAAATACAGAAGCCCTGGTCCCAAATGTTCTCTATTCTCATAACACACGAGGAGACAAAACCTCAGAACAGAGGTGGATCACGATATTCCTCGCTCATTCATTATATACAGTATCTCTGCCCTGGCCTTTAGATTTCCCTGTACACCTCAGGAAAATGTGGGGAGATGGAGTGAACCAGCGTCTAGAGGTAAATGATGCCACATTGCATTACCTGAGTCGCTATCTCCCCAATAGCTTTTTCTCCCCCCTCCTTTTTTTTTTTTTTCCCAAAAGAGAACATCTTTGGAAATTGAGAATATTCAGTGAACAGAACTCATAAATCAAATCATTATCATTAATAATCAAAGTGAGACATTGTAAGAAATAGCAAATTAATCACAACTGGCAGGTGGAGCTACTTCCAGCCTGTGTGCTCTCTGCATACTAAAGGGAACAGAATTTTCCCCTGTGTGGTTTTATTTTTTTATTATTTTCTCAGTGAACACCAAACTTTTTGGCGAACTGGGAACTATATCCAAACCCAAATTTTCATACTATAGGTATGATTGATTCTGTTTAATGAAACTTTTTCAGAACCACTTTGGATCCATAATAAGCTACACAATAATCTAAAGTACTTTGCTAATACTGATATTGTATATTTAAAATTGAAGGCATTTTCTAGAGAATAAAAATAAGGAGTGGTAGTACAAATATGTATTTAACTTACTATTTCTGTCCTGCTTTTTTGACCTTAATTCTTTTATTTTCTTGTTTTTGTCTTTTTTTAAAATAATAATTATTTGACAAGCTATAACCATAGTCTAAATGCCTTTTGGGGGAAAATCTAAGAAAAATTTAAACATAATATCTTCTGTTCTCATAATAGCTTTCAGGAGCACAATACGTTGAATTCTGAGAACAGTTTATTTAAAAAAACAAATGTTTTCTAGTATAATGTTACTTTTCTGACTTTCCTGTGAAGAATGATTTTCTTTAATAGGGAGAATGTGAGTCCAGAACAATTTAAGTCCTGTCCAACCACACAGCGATTCTGGGTTCAAATTTAGAGAACCTGTATTCCCTAGAATTTTTGGTTTTGACTGACACTTGAAAAGCCATGTAAATTTTAAAAAATAGTAGGAAATAAATACAAATTTGTGGATTTTATTTTTGCTTCCATGTTTAATTAAAATTTACTGCGTGATAAATGCATTAGTGATTTCAGAAGGTTCAGAAATATAATAAGCTCTAGAGAGAAAGGCAAACACAATATGTAGGGATTAGAAAAAAATAGAAATAAAAAGCAAAGTATATTTGAGGATTGAGAAGCATAATATTTCAGTAAAGCCCATGTGGTTATAAGAGTCTATGCTTTTGCTAGGCATAACTTAACTAAGAAATGAAGGAGAAACACTGAGACTGTCATTTTCTTTTACCCAGAATCATTTTTCCTTCCATAACTGTTACCATTTACCTTAGCTCAATTCAATAATCCTCATCAGTACTCCAAGAGTTTAACTGGAAAGCAATATTAAGGATCTAAATGTTGGGGTTTTGTGAAAGTAGAATTCTCAAAATCTTTTCAGCAGATTCCTGAATTATTCAAGAGTGTCAGTATATATTTCTTCCCTATCACCTATATATGGGTATTTTCTTCCTTTTGAAAGCATCTCAATTCAGTAGAAAAGCAAACAGAGTGATTCTATGATGTGTATTTTCTTGAAGGCAGACTGGGAAAGTATTTTTAAATAGATAAATGCATCTTCTTTTTCTAACATTAAATATGTTGGTTACTACTTCCTAACAATTTTCTGGCCTTTTTTTTTTTTTCCAATTTATGTTTGTGGCACAATTTTTTTCTTTTTCTTTACTTTCTCCACTAACCTTTCACTGGGGGAAATCGTTCAACATGACAAAGTTATTTCCTATGTTTGATGAGCTCTTCACTGGGGACCCAGCCTTTCTCTGGAATGTTCTGATGCCCTAGAAATCCCAAAAGTAGTTTGAAGGGATAAAATCCTGACTTGTTAATGATGCAGACATTTCTCAAAAGATGCAATCGTTTCCACCTGAAGAGCTCATTACATCAATTAACTGTGAGAAAGACATTGGCTCCTTTAAGAAGAAAAGCCAAGTAGCAGGTAGGGCATAAGTTTGTCCTTTTGGTTTGTATTTTGCAGTATTTGAGACAGCTTGTTAGAAGATGCAATGTGTCTCTTTCTAATTGGATCCCGAATATGAAGGAATGAGAGATGAATACCGTTGGTTCCATAACATCTCCTTGTTGGATTCCCAAAAACATTCTGTTCATACTCCCTTGACCCTGGAGAATAGCTTTTATGGTTTGAAACCATTGATAAAGTGGCCAATCAGTTATAACTTTCAAGGATCACATAGGCCGGTTTCTTGACTGTCTGCAGGTATATATATATAAAGCATTTCTGATGTGTGAATAAGGAAATATCATTAGTAAGAAAACACCAAATAAGACTGCAAACCATGGACAAGAAAGGAATAAAACGGATTCTCTGACATGATCGACTGGCTAATACAGACTTTCCTTCTTTTCCATTCTTTTCTCTCACATTCAGGCACACCCTCAGCTTCTGTTTTTCGTCACTCACACAGAGCTTCCAAAGAAACTTAAGCTTTTGTGGCCAATTACTCAGGATTTAATTACATGGACGTAAAATAGTGCCTGGGTAATAATGCACATGGGGTTGTTCAATAACACAAGGAACGTAAAGCGATTCCATATCTCCTTGAATCAGGAATATTAATTAATCATATGATGAGAATGCAACATTCTATTTACCGGTGCAAGAGGCTGCCAAGATCTTTCTGACTTTAATAATTGCACATGCTGTTGTGGGAGGAAAAAATTAAATTTAGTTATTAAGTTGGAGGGTGCTTTTTTCCTGTCATGGAGGAGTTGGAAAGTAGCCAGCCCATAACGTGAAAGTTATGAGGCTTGGGGTGTGGATCACTTTTATTGAAAGCCTTCTCCACCTTTAGTTAAAGAAAAGTATCAAAGTGTTGGAATGGGACACAAAGCTTGTTTCTCATGCACTCTGATCACAAAGCAATCAAGTTTTTTTCCATCTTGTCCCATGTGGATTGCAGTGGAACTGTGCACACAAGGATGCCCCCTCTTAAGGTACACACCAGCTTGAGGAAATGCTTGCTGCCATGTACCAGCTGCAGTCATGCGATGGGAGCAGAGACGGTCTCCACAAAGGCAGAGCATTTCAGGGAAGGGCTGTGGCAAAGAGGAATGTGATGTCTTCCCATCTGACTTTCTTGCGTCCTCATCTTTACAGGCTTTTCCTGTTCCTTTTCCTTCTCTGCCTTCAGTTTTCAAATTCCCTCTTGCAAGGACCACCTTGAGGGCCTCTGCTGATCAGCTCAGCCTGAGGAGAATTTGCTTCTGTTACTTCCCCATCCTCTCCTGTCCTTCTTCTTTTCCTTCTTCTATCAGGACTTGAACTCAGTTCAATTTGGACCCTTTCCCAGACCCTAAATAGCAAACATATATGCTCTATATTTGGGCTTCCCTAATAGCTCAGCTGCTAAAGAATCCACTTGCACTGCAGGAGACCCCCAGTTTGATTCCTGGGTCAGGAAGATTCCCTGGAGAAGGGATCGGCTACCCATTCCAGTGTTATTGGGCTTCCCTGGTGGCTCAGATGGTAAAGAATCCTCCTGCAATTTGAGAGTCCTGGGTTCAACCCTGGGTTGGGAAGATCCCCTGGAGAAGGAAAGGGTTACCCACACCAGTATTCTGGCCTGGAGAATCCCCATGGACAGAGGAGCCTGGTGGGCTGCAGTCGACAGGGTTTCAAAAAGTCAAACATGACTGAGCAAGCAAGCATGAATGCTCTATGTTTATATATATATCACTTTTTGGCTCCTGCTAAACTTCTTGCGGATGGAGATAGATTCTTCCAATCTTTGCAGTTCTAAGTGGTAAGCAGAGGTCTTTTTACACGTTGGTTTTTAACCATTATTCATTGTCTTCGTTTGAAAGAACAGGGAAAGTGGGGTGGAAGTGTTATTACTCATCCAAGCAATTCATTAGCAAAATATATCTCTCAGCAAGTCATCGATGATCCTGGTCCCTAGTGCCTTCATTGTAAAGAGTATTATTCCATGCTGCTGCTGCTACTAAGTCGCTTCAGTCGTGTCTGACTCTGTGCGACCCCACGGATGGCAGCCCACTAGGCTCCTCTGTCCAAGGGATTCTCCAGGCAAGATTACTGAAGTGGGTTGCCATTTCCTTCTCCAATTATCCCATATCTTTATGTAACTAATATTGTATGATCTGATATTGTATGCTTATTTTATTTGGTCTTTTCAAGGTATAGTGCTTTCCCTGAGACACCTAAAAGTTTTCATAGAAATTGTTTAATAGAAATGAAATAGAAGAGTTTAATGGAAAATAGTTTAATAGAACTAGAAGACAAGAACTATAATTTGGGCAGAAGAGAACTGTGTATTTTTGTCTTATTATTTATTACATAAAATTTGAATTTATATTAAACATTGAATGTAATTTTTCTATTTTTCTTTGTATTTACTAACTCCTGAATTAACCAAGTTTGAGAGAAATGCTGGACTGGAAGAAGCACAAGCTGGAGTCAAGATTGCCAGGAGAAATATCAATAACCTCAGATATGCAGATGACACCACCCTTATGATAGAAAGTGAAGAGGAACTAAAGAGCCTCTTGATGAAAGTGAAAGAGGAGAGTGAAAAATTTGGCTTAAAGCTCAACATTCAGAAAACGAAGGTCATGGCATCCGGTCCCATCACTTCATGGCAAATAGATGGGGAAACAGTGTCAGACTTTATCGTTTGGGCTCAAAAATCACTGCAGATGGTGACTGCAGCCATGAAATTAAAAGATGCTTACTTCTTGGAAGGAAAGTTATGACCAAC
>SJYV01007372.1:347327-395673 GCA_006410875.1 Neotragus pygmaeus
TTTTTTTTTTTTTACATCAGATGGCCAAAGTATTGGAGTTTCAGGTTCAGCATTAGTCCTTCCAATGAACACCCAGAACTGATCTCCTTTAGCATGCACTGGTTGGATTTCATTGCAGCCCAAGGGACTCTTAAGAGTCTTTCCCAACACCACAGTTCAAAAGCATCAATTCTTTGGTGCTCAGCTCTCTTTATAGCCCAATTCTCACATCCATACATAACCACTGGAAAAACCATAGCCTTGATTAGATGGACCTTTGTTGACAAAGTAATGTCTCTGCTTTTTAATATACTGTCTAGGTTGGTCATAACTTTTCTTCCAGGGAGCAAATGTCTTTTAATTTCATGGCTGCACTCACCATCTGCAGTGATTTTGGAGTCCCCCAAAATAAAGTCTTTCACTGTTTCCATTGTTTCCCCATCTTTTTTCCATGAGTGATGGGACCAAATGTCATGATTTTACTTTTCTGAATGTTGAGCTGTAAGCCAACTTGTTCACTCTCCCCTTTCACTTTCATCAAGAGGCTCTTTAGCTCCTCTTCACTTTCTGCCATAAGAGTGTTGTCATCTGNCTTTTTTCCATGAGTGATGGGACCAAATGTCATGATTTTACTTTTCTGAATGTTGAGCTGTAAGCCAACTTGTTCACTCTCCCCTTTCACTTTCATCAAGAGGCTCTTTAGCTCCTCTTCACTTTCTGCCATAAGAGTGTTGTCATCTGTGTATCTGAGGTTATTGATATTTCTCCTGGCAATCTTGATTCTAGCTTGTTCTTCTTCCAGCCCAGAATTTCTCATGAGTACTCTGCATATAAGCTAAATAAGCAGGGTGACAATATACAGCCTTGATGTACTCCTTTCCCTATTTGGAATCAGTCCATTGTTCCATGTCTTGTTCTCACTGCTGCTTCTTGACCTGCATACAGATTTATCAGGAGGTAGGTTGTGTGGTCTAGTATTCACATCTCTTGAAGAATTTCCCACAGTTTGTTGTGATCCACACTGTCAAAGGCTTTAGTGGAGTCAATGAAGCAGAAGTAGATGTTTTTCAGGAATTCTCTTGCTTTTACTATGATCCAACGGATGTTGGCAATTTCATCTCTGGTTCCTCTAACTTTTCTAAATCTAGCTTGAACATCTGGAAGCTCACATACTGTTGAAGACTGGCTTGGAGAATTTTACGTATTACTTTGCTAGCACATGAGATGAGTACAATAGTGCAGTAGTTTGAGCATTTTTGGCATTGCCTTTCTTGTGATTGGAATGAAAACTGACCTTTTCCAGTCTTGTGGCCACTGCTGAGTTTTCCCAATTTGCTGGCATATTGAGTGCAGCACTTTCACAGCATCATCTTTCAGAATTTGAAAGGGCTCAACTGGAATTCCATCACCTCCACTAGCTTTGTTCGTAATGATGTTTCTAAGGTCCACTTGACTTCACATTCCAGGATGTCTGGCTCTAGATAAGTGATCACACCATCACGGTCATCTGGGTCATAAATATCTTTATTGTATAGTTCTTCTGTGCATTCTTGCCACCTCTTCTTAATATCTTCTGCTTCTGTTAGGTCCATACCATTTCTGTCCTTTATTGTACCCATCTTTGCATGAAATGGTCCCTTGATATCTGTAAATTTTTTTTAAGAGATCTCTAGTCTTTCTCATTCTATTATTTTCCTCAATTTCTTTGCACTTATCACTGAGGAAGGCTTTCTTATCTCTCCTTGCTATTCTTTGGAACTCTGCATTCAGATACTTATATCTTTCCTTTTCTCCTTTGCTTTTNGGACGACAGAGGATGAGCTGGCTGGATGGCATCACGGACTCGATGGACACGAGTCTGTGTGAACTCCGGGAGATGGTGATGAACAGGGAGGCCTGGCGTGCTGTAATTCATGGGGTCGCAAAGAGTCGGACACGACTGAGCGACTGAACTGAACTTAACTGAACACTTGAGAAGGAGTCAGTTCAGTTCAGACTCTCAGTTGTATCTGACTCTTGTGACCCCATGGGCTGCAGCACGACAGGCCTCCCTGTCTATCACCAACTCCTAGAGCTTGCTCAAACTCATGTCCATCGAGTCAGTGATGACATCCAACCGTTTCATCTTTTGTTGTCCCTCCTCCTCCTGCCTTCAATCTTTCTCAGCATCAGAGTCTTTTCTAATGAGTCAGTTCTTCATTCAGGTGACCAAAGCACTGGAGCTTGAGCTTCAGCATCAGTGCTTCCAATGAATATTCAGTACTGATTTCCTTTAGGATTATCTGGTTGGATCTCTTTGGAGTCCAAGGGACTCTCAAGAGTCTTCTCCAACACCAGTGTTCAAAAGCATCAATTCTTTGGTGCTCAGCTTGCTTTATGGTCCAACTCTCACATCCATACATGACTATAGGAAAAACCATAGCTTTGACTATATGGACTTTCATCAGCAAAGTCATGTCTCTGCTTTTTAATATGCTGTCTAGGTTGAAAAGGAGTAAGGATCAATATCAGAATTATCTATTAAGGAGCTCAAACCAGTCAGTCCTAAAATAAACCTTGAATATTCATTGGAAGGATTGAGGCTGTGGCTCCAATACTTTGGCCACCTGATGCAAAGAGCTGACTCATTGGAAAATACCCTGATGCTGGAGAAGATTGAGGGCAGGAGGAGAAAGGGATGACAGAGGATAAGATGGTTGGATGGCATTACCGACTTGATGGACATGAGTTTGAGCAAGCTCCGGGAGTTGGTGATGGACAGGGAGGACTGGCATGCTGCAGCCCATGGGGTCTCAAAGAATCAGACACAACTGAGAGACTGAACTGAACTGACTCCTTCTCAAGTGTAGGTGCATATTCTCATGACTGTTTGCAATAATGTCAACAACTCAGCAACCCAGGTACTGGTCATCTTCACTAAACTGAGCCATCAGTGCTTATCTTAGTTCAAAGGAAGGGAAATAGTCATAAAAATCAGAAGTAGGCACTAAGAATGAAGGCTTCTGGACCTTTTAGTGAGGAAGTGAAATTCCATTTAGAAGTCTTCCTTTTTAGAAATTAAGAAATGCTTGATATATTTTAATCAAAACCATTTTCTTAAATGTTGCTTATAAGGGGCAAACTATTATTTGGGAAAGCTATTATGCTGAAAGGTTCTTCTCTGAGCGTTTAGCTAGCCAGTGTTTTACTTCATGTGCTGTGTGCTGTGCTCAGTCACTTCAGTCGTGTCAACTCTTTGCGACCCCATGGACTGTAGCCCACCAGGCTCCTCTGCCGATGCTGGAGTGGCTTGCCATTTTCTTCTGAAGGGGATCTTCCTAGGACAGGGATTGAGCCTGCATCTCCTGTGTTGCATGTAGATTCTTTACCTGCTGAACCATTGAGGAAGCCCATTTTACTTTATTCCATTTATTTCCCCATGTAGTCCATTGTTTCTTTTTGTGAATATAAATGTTAATCAAAATTCTTACAATTATATGGGAAATAGTTTCAGACTCAGGAGGCTTTTTTTTTTACAAATGACTTTGTTAATCAAAATCACTTTTGATTTTTGTTTAATTCTTTATTGTCACAATAGTAATTTTAAAGGGTAACCAATCTAAATATTTTGAGAACTGAATATTTTGTTCTAAGTTCAGTATTGTATATAATTACATTTTATCAAATTCCTAATCAATAAAATCCATTTTAAGTATTTTTATGCACAAAGCATTGTGTCAGTTATTAGGTGTAATTCAAGTTGTTTTAATACCTTATGCTCAGACCAAAAAACTCACATTGAAAGACAAGACAATGTCATAAAAGCTGTAAAAAGATAACTAAGAAAAAAAAGTGGTTCAGGAATGGAATAGACAATATATGCTGGAGAAATCAGAAACAAATAACTATATGCAGAGACAGAACTCAAAAAATATCAAATCCATCCTCCCCTAATGACATTATTGTCTTCTCTTGTGTATAAATCCCATTTCAAATTCATATGTGAAGTAAGGGAAAAAGCACCCAGTGGAAATCAGGAGACCTTGACTTCTTATTCTGAGTAATTTTGGCCATGATATTTAACATATGAAAAGTCAATCCCACAAATTGAGAGAGTTAAATCAGATACCTGCTTCATGCTGAAGATACACACTTCTATAGACTTCTACTGAAAGTATAGTTTGTTGAATATGAACACCTATATAAACCATGTCACAGATGGCGGTAGAGTTATTCTGGGACCCACTTACATATATGATTTCTTAGTGCATCATCTTTAATATGGATATAATTATCACCTTCTTTGCCTAAAGACAGGAGCTCTGCATGCTTTTAAGGTCCTTTTCAGGTCAAGAACCTGTGGATCCATGAGAATTATTAAGTTTATAATTACACACAACAGTTGAGTTTAGATGTATGGCATGGAAAAATATATTTAAAAATGGTGTTTAAAAAGGGTGCTACTCCAATACTACTTCAAGCTGATGATAACCTCTGCTTCTTGTAGTTTGAAATAAACCCCCAAATATTGGCAAATTTCTTGAAAGAAATTTGGCATATAATACATTTAGGGTCAACATATCAAGTATGTTACAAAAATCCCAGGTCATAAAATTTTTCTCTTTTCCCTTTCATTCTTGTGCCCTCCTCTCATCTCCCATTGAGGTGGTACTCTATCAATCAATATATCTTAAATTACATTGGTGTGATCTGTGGTTTAGTCAGTAAGTCATGTCCAACTCTTTGTGACCGCATGGATTGTAACCTGCCAGGCTCCACTGTCCATGAGATTTCCCAGGCAAGAATTCTGGAGCGGGTTGCCATTTCCTTATCCAGGGGATCGTCTAGACCCAAGGGTCAAACAGCGTCTCCTGCACTGCGGGCAGTTTTCTACATTTCAGGCGGATTCTTTGTAGACTGTGCCACCAGAGAAGCCCTTAAAAGGATCTGCATGCCAACAGAGTGCAATGGAACATCAGTGCAAATTTGGAAACATAGTCTAAGATGAAAAAAATTAAGTGATAATTGTGAAGAAAGATACAATTGCACATTGATTTCTGCAGACACCCAAAATGAAGCATGGAAGTTTTGTGAATCAAGGTGAGGTGAGGTGAGGTGAGGTGAGGTGAGGTGAAGTCGCTCAGTCGTATCTGACTCTTTGCGACCCCGTGGACTGTAACCTACTAGGCTTCTCTGTCCATGGGATTCTCCAGGCAAGAATACTGGAGTGGATTGCCATTTCCTTCTCCAGGGGATCTTCCTGACCCAGGGATCGAACCCAGGTCTCCTGCATTGGAGGCAGACATTTTAACCTCTGAGCCACCAGTGAATCAAAGGTTGTTTAAAATTTATTAGTGTCTGGAAAAATAGATAAGTCCTGTTCTTTATTTTTAAGGAAAATTTGGATTTCAAACTATCAAATTTATTTAGAGAATTAATTTTAAAATTTAAAACTGGTTATTAACCACCATACATCAAGCTATAAAATGTCTGGAACATGTAGTTTTAGTCAACAGACCTCAAGAAAATTAGCAGAGCTGGAAAAAAAATCCCAAATTGCACAATTTAAATTATCACAGGACTGTAGCCATCCCCATCTCTACTCTGTATGCTAAGGATAAATTCAACATCCAATAAGTGTGGAAGAAAATGAGAAAGACAAGTACAAGGGACATTTTATATCTGATCAAGGTATTAGTATAGCTCTCTGATTTTAATTAAGGAAATAATTAATTCAAAATTATTTAAAATATTTATAACATTATACTTAAAACCCAAAGGATACTATCAAAGGCACAATCTTATTTTGATGCTGGTTCGACAAACAGAACATGAAATGTCATGGAATTAATTACTGCATCCTAACTATCTAAGTGACCGTGATACTTTCTGACTCACTTTCCTCTCTGTAAAATGGGACATCTATACAGGATTGTCAGAAGGGGTCATGGCTCTGAGACATGACCCTTAAGACTTCCTTGAGATCTCTTTACCAGCCAACTAAAAAAGCTCTCAGTGCAAAGTCATCCAGTCTTACACTAAAGTCTATAATCTCAGAGACAGTGACTGAGAAACCATCTTCCATATTTCTATGCAAATACTTTTTCTCATCAACCAGTTGACTGAAGAAAACCTTCAATATGCTCTGTTTCCCATCTTCTAACTTGCTTTCTATTTTCCTACTCCACTGTGCTGTGCTGTCCTTAGTCATTCAGTCATGACCAACTCTTTGGGACCCCATGGACTGAAGCCCGCCAGGCTCCTATGTCCACAGGGATTTTCTGGGCAAGAATACCGGAGTGGGTTCCCATGCCCTCCTCCAAGGGATCTTCCCAACCCAGGGATCGAACCCAGGTCTCCTGCATTGCAGGTGGATTCTTTACCATCTGAACCACCAGGCAAGCCCAAGAATACTGGAGTGGGTAGCCTACCCCTTCTCCAGGGGATCTTTCTGATTCAGGAATCAAACCCATGTCTCCTGCATTGCAGGCATATTCTTTACCAGCTGAACTACCAAGGAAGCCCTCCTACTTCNCATCTGAACCACCAGGCAAGCCCAAGAATACTGGAGTGGGTAGCCTACCCCTTCTCCAGGGGATCTTTCTGATTCAGGAATCAAACCCATGTCTCCTGCATTGCAGGCATATTCTTTACCAGCTGAACTACCAAGGAAGCCCTCCTACTTCACTCCCCACCCCCAAGTCTGGAAGGATTTATTCAAGTATTACAACTGCAGACGGAAACCAGTGTTATCATTGTGTTTTGATTAATTTGGCTTGGTTTGGACAACAATTTCATGACTGACGATAAAATTTTCTGAGTTTTATTCTAATATTTCACTATGATACTTGGGTTATTCCTAGGCTATAAACTTGAAAATGTGTGTGAAATAACCTAGTGATAAAACAATTTGCTAGTTGTCAGAAGAGTGGGGTTCTAGCCTCAGTTTCACCTGAGCAAGTCTGTGATTCTGATTATATTCTTCTCAATAGAAAATCTTAGTTGGACTGATAGTTGGACTGGTCTTGAAGAATCTTAAGCTTTAAAAGTCTAGGAGTAAATAAGAAACACCATACTATTTGGGCAGGTATGGTTTGGTCAATCTACCTGTATGAACCCTGAATTTTCTTTTTTATGTGTAAATACATAAATAGTGAGCTTCCCAGGTGGCTCAGATGAATCTGCCTGCAATGCAGGAGACTCGGGTTTGATCTCTGGGTTGGGAAGATGTCCTGGAGAAGGGAATGGAAACCTACTCCAGTATTCTTGCCTGGAGAATTCCACGGACAGATGATCCTGGCAAGATACAGAGCATGGGGTTGCAAAGAGTCTGACACAACTGAATGACTAACACAAACATAAACAGTAAGTTGGTTATCCTCCTCTGGCATTTATACTGCTTTTAGGAACACATGGGGAAGGTATACTTTTCAAAATTTCAATATCACTCAGCTCTGTTGACATTAAAACTAATGTTAATTGTGCTGGCTTGTGTAATTTGTTATGTTGCTGCTGCTGCTCCTGCTAAGTCGCTTCAGTCGTGTCCGACTCTGTGNCATCACTTAATATACCACTATCTATAATGTGATTTTTTATTCTCTTCAATTGCCATAGTAGAAATAGCAGCTAGACTTTCAGTTTTCAGTCCCTCTCCTTTCAAATACTAGCTCCATGATCTTAGGAAGAAGTTAGCTTCTCAGTTACAAAATGTATAAATTGACAATTGCTGTGATAGCATAAGGTGTATTTGAAAATAAGATGCTGTAATTGATGTATGACTCCATTGAAAGCACTCTAAGGGCAATTTTAAAAAATGAAAGGTATTATTATTTTCCCTGGCTGGTTTCTTCTCATATTTAAATGAAGGCATCAGTGTAAACCATTGCCCTGCTAAGCTTTGGTCATTTACTATTTTGTGAATGTCATACTTAGGTAGATAAGTTACATTGTGCACATTACGTTCATAATAATCTTCTCTTTGTACAGGAGACATCACTTGCCTCCATAAGCACAAATTGTAATTTGAATTTAGGAAACTGAGAAAGATAGAGGACTAGTGAAACTGGAGTTTCCTTATCTTACCATCACTGTTAACGAAAAACAAACAAAAAACAAAGTGAGGAGACAATAAACTAGATAGCCAAAAGACATCTAAAAAAAGAGGAGGCGCTCTATTTATAAACTGTAGAGAAATTTAGCTTTACAGCCCATGTTTTCTAAATGCTCACCATGAGACAGGAATTATCACCATCTTTCTAGGGCTGACCGAATTGTTGGATTAGTTCAGCCTAGAAATCGAGTTGTGGGGCAAGATACCCACCGCTTTTCTGAGGTTCCGAGTGGACAAGAGCCATGCTGCAAATCAGAGAAAGATTTTCTACAAAAAGAGGTTCAGCCTCTAAGAAGCTCTCCACCAGCAAAGAGGATTGTGCAAAGCAGCGTGTTCCGTAAGTGCATTTACAGGATTTGTCTACTGTGATTAACAATATAAACAATATAGAAATGATCATTGACAGTGGGAGAATGTAGTCTAAAAGATGCAGCGGAAGCATGCTTTTGAAGGTACTTTTTGTAATATCAACGTTATTTAGGAAAACTTGAGGAAGATGGCTTTGGAAATTCTTTTTTCCTGAGGCTGTTTGTTTTTCACATGAGAAAACACATCCTCCCTTCTGGTTTGTCCTGAGAACAAATTACTCTAAAATGGCTTAGAGAATAAGGGAGATTGTTTATCTTGCTATATTTAATAGAATAATACGAAGCTGCAAGCTTTGACTACTTAATAAGGAAAAGATCTTCTGCCATCGTGTGGAATGTCGGAGAATCTTCCCTTTTCTGATGTTTTGTTCCTTTACTGGCTTTTCCATGAAATACATTGAATTTCCTGACAGAAGAGTGATTTTTATTAGTATTACCACAAATAAAATGCTTAAAAATCTTGAGGAAAACAAAGTGAAGGGATTTCAAAAAGATTAAAATTGATAATTTTGGTTCTACCTTTCCCAGATTTAATACAGATTTAAGTGGAAAAGAAATCTTCCAACTAAGGGAAAAAACCACAAACTAGAGATGCATAATATCTTTTGTATAGTCCCTCTTTATTCCCCTGGGGACTTTTTTTTTTTTAATCGGGAAAATATTTACAAGTCTGTCTCAACAGATCAAATGGTTACACTTTATTTTACTGCTTCCTTGGGATATTATTTTGTAGCCAGAATTATCCTTTATGCAAAATCATTTAGTGTTACCATTGCTTCTTTGTCTTTTAGCAATTCTCATCTCAGCCTAGTTATTACATACATCTCTCCAGTTTCCTCACCTGGATCTCTCTTTTCATCTAATTGATTCTTTCCAGAGATGGGGGTGACCCACTTCTCTCTAATAAAGGTTAGAGATGTCACTTAGCTGGGAAAAACCTCCTGCCAACAAAATGATAATGCTTGACTCTATCTTCCACGCAGGGACCAGATTCAAAGGAAATTTTTGACCAAGTTGCCATTCAAGCTTAATTTGTATGCTAGAAAGAACCTTCGCCAGATGCCACGCATTTCTTGTTGAAGTGATTCATCATATTCCGCAAGTAACACAGTCACCTCTCACATGGGAAAAGTAGTGGAAGAAATGGAATAAGGAAAGGGACAGCTTGTAATAAAAAGGAGAATGGCTCCAAATTATCCGTTATTACGGGGTAAAAAAAAAAAATGATGTCAGCAGCAGGAAAGACATTGTTAAGAATTGTTGCTGACTTTGCAAGTACCATTTTAAAATGAAATTTCCAGTTTTTCATGGAGGAACATGTCTATATGTAGTTGGACTTATATGGCAGATGCAATTTTCCACTCCTTCATCTAATTTTCCACACAGTTTCATCTCTCTTTGCTCCTTTACATGCTCTATGGAAAACTCACTTTTTCCCCTGAATTATAGAGTTCTAGGAGTGAAGGAGTTAAACCTATTTCTTTAAGTGAGGGGAAAGTTGTTTCCTGCAAATATATCTCAGTAGCCTCAGAGAAATGTTCTGCTAGATTAGGTTGATTGAAAAACTCCACTGATAAAGAAGGAAATGAAGAAGTAGTACCTGGAACCGTTTTCCTCATCCTCTCTGGAAGACTGTGGTCAATTCATCATTTTAAACTGTTGCTCACAACTCACATTTTCAATAGGATCTTCTCCAACTGAATTATATATGATCCACATTATAAACACCCAATTCCTTTACCTTCTTTAAACGTATGCAATTTATTTTAAATACATCTGTGGACATTGGCTAAATATGTTTGTATGCATGGGTGTGTAAGTGTGCATATGTGTGCATATATGTGTTTGCACATTTTCCTTTCAAGATGACTAAGGCAAGTGAAATGACTGGAGCAGAACAAGGTTATTCAGTTTTCATTCAGCATACCTTATTGTATATCTTCTATATGTTCAGGACACTTAGTCACTGATCCATAGAAATACTTGTGACCAAGTGACCAAGGATTTATCAAGCAGTTAGAAATTTAGGACTAACAGAGGTGAAACAATTGGTTGGTAAGCATGCAGAGGGCTTTTCTTGGTGCATATTTTATAGAAAAAAGTTCAATGCTTCTTATAAAATGAGCACAGAAGGATAACAACTTATCAAATCACAGGGCACTTTCCCTCCCTACTTAGAGTTCTTACAGCTACTCGCCCGTCATTTGACCACCAGGCTCCTCTTAGCATGGGAGGAACTGATCTGTGTTTGGAATATATCCTGTTGCTTCAGCTCTTATTAATGATTTTTATCTGGAATCTTTAGTTATAAGCTGAGTTCCTAGGAGTCAAGGGTGAAATCCTCTCTATTTTGAGTTATGTGTCTGTAGCGTTCTGTAAAGTGTTATGTCCACAGGAGATATTTGCTGTGTGTTTATCACAGTGACTGTGTGATAAAGAGCTAAGAAAAAGTGCCTGTGCACTGCAGAATTGCTTGGGCAAAGGGGAGAAAGACCAAACAAGAGAAATATAAAAGAAAAAAGAAATGATATCGGAAAGAGCAAATTGTTGATATTTGTTGTCATTGCTATCGCAGTGAGACCTATTTAAATAGAAGGGTACAGATAGGAATTTGGTATCAAGTCAATTTACTCTGTGCTCCAAAGCCGCTCTTTGATAGTGAAATATTTGAAAGCACCCTCGACTTTTGATGTATGGCTTTCTGACTCAAACTGATAAAGCCAGAGGCCAGAGATCTTACCATTGTCTTTCTTTAATTCACTAATGAATGTAATGATCCTGTCTGCCAATAATTAGTACTCGCNAGTGAAATATTTGAAAGCACCCTCGACTTTTGATGTATGGCTTTCTGACTCAAACTGATAAAGCCAGAGGCCAGAGATCTTACCATTGTCTTTCTTTAATTCACTAATGAATGTAATGATCCTGTCTGCCAATAATTAGTACTCGCTATGATGGTGCCCATTTATCCCGAATTCTTGGTGGGTTAGCTGCTCTTGCCCCTGGACAGTTTTAAGTTTTCTCAGTTCAAACACTGTCAAGCCGTCAATGCACACCCTTTCAAGTAAAAGCAGTGAATTTACATTTCTGCCTCATAAATCAGGACAAATACATGATACACAATTATCCTTCCTGGAAATTATAAGAATTACATATCACTTGGGAAAATAGGGACTTAGTCATTTATAACATCACCGACTTTCAACTGTAGATCTTAATGAGTCATTTCCTGAGGTTCACAAAAATAAACCCTCATTGTTTTACACACACACACACACACACACACACACACACACACACACAATCCATTAACCTGAGTTATTTGCAGATTTTCTTAGATGAGAAATAAAGCATAGAAACCAGGTGGGTCTCAATGGGACAATTGTCGTTGCCCTGACAGGAAAAATTAAGTGAAAATGACAGCATTTTAAAATAATGTGTTAGAACAAGTTTAAATAAATAAACTTGTAAATTGTTTTGAAAGACAAAATTTAATTATAGAATGTAGCAATCTATTTGGATGTCCTTTTGTGACACTCAATACTCACTACCCTTTGGAGATATATATATATATATATATTTGTTAAGACCCGGTAGGGCAATTACAATAAAGTAAAGATTTTCAGATGTGACATTGATGACAAAAGAGATCTGGCCAAATTTTCTTAGATAAGCTCTGTAAGAAATATACTCTGTTGGACTTTTTACTTTTTGAAATATAATACAGAAAATTCCTATTGATTTCCATGTGGCTATCTGCTTAGAAAATTTGTAAAAAGTGTCGCAGTTCAGCAAACAAGCACAACAGTGACACACACACACACACACACACACACACACACACACACACGGGAAGAACTGGACTGAGTGAAAGAGTGATAGAAATAAAGTATAAAAGATTCACATTGGCACTGTTTTNCAAGCACAACAGTGACACACACACACACACACACACACACACACACACGGGAAGAACTGGACTGAGTGAAAGAGTGATAGAAATAAAGTATAAAAGATTCACATTGGCACTGTTTTGTTTTTCAATGTCATGTAATAAAGACTAAAAATGTCCTCATTATTATAATAGTTCTTAAAAAGAGGCATAGAAAAGCAAGTTCATTACAAATAAAATTTTCCTCCTAGTATTCTCTAGACATTAACTTGACTAGTAAAATCACCTCTGCCCTGAGTCAAAGGTTTTCTAGTTTAAATCAATAAACATGCTGGAATATCTCAAATGTGGTTGAGGCTTAAGAGCACAAGCATTTGCCTACAGGCAGTCACAGCTCCGGCCGCTGAGGGTGCCGTTAGGCTCAAACGGTGTGTCTCTCTTGTATGTCTTACTCACCATCCCCCAAAGGATAAATACAGAGTCCGATAAGAAGCATGTTTATTTGGTGGTACAAAATGCCTCTGGGCCATTCCCAGTTTTCACAACTACTGTCTAAATGTTTTTGAAGACTTCGGGTTGTGTTGTTGTGGCAAAGTTCAAAGGCAAAGTTTACCATTAGCAAAGTAAGAATTACATAGTGACCTGGAATCAGTACAGGAATGTTCTAAAATTTATGTTGTAGCAAGTCCTTGGCAATGTGTGGTGCTGTATGTATTTTTGGAGTGACTGCTAGCACAGGTGTTCTGAGCACACTGTGTACTTCAGCTCAGAATTGTTAAGTAACTAACCAAGTAGCAGAGCTAATTTGAATTTTGAGTGATCTTTTAAAATGTAGGTTTTGATTGTCACACAGAAACAAATGATTATCTTGGAGCTTGTATTCAAACATAGTTGTCTTTGCAAAAAATGAAAGTCAAATACCCTGTGAGAGAGATGATAGTGATGTGCTGAGTCACTTATTTTTATACATAGATTTGCTAATTAATTAATCCTCAATACGAATTTCTTAGTTTCTGGGAGAGTAAGTGAACTTACTCTCAGTTTAGTTCAGTTCAGTCCCTCAGTCATGTCCGAATCTTTGTGACCTTATGGACTGCAGCACACCAGGCCTCCCTGTCCATCACCAACTCCCGGAGTTTACTCAAGTTCATGTCCATTGAGTTGTTGATGCCATCCAACCATCTCATCCTCTGTCGTCCCTTTCTCCTCTCACCTTCAATCTGTTCCAGCATCAGGGTCTTTGCAAATGAGTCAGTTCTTCACATCAGGTGGCCAAAGTATTGGAGTTTCAGCTTAAGCATCAGTCCCCCCAGTCAATATTCAGGATTGATTTCCTTCAGAATGGAATGGTTGGATCTCCTTGCTGTCCAAGGGACTCTTAAGAATCTTCTCCANTTTTTCACTCAATGGCAAAAGCCATAGGATAACATAAAAGGGAGCATTAGGAAGAACTGTATTTCTATTAAAAATAATAGAATTGTTCTATGCTTGGTTTAAAAAAGAGAACCAGAATTCCCTCTGTGCTTATAAAGATCAAACTACAGTATTTTCCACATTATACATGCCAAGTCTTATTACAGCTCCTTGAAGGCTTTAAAGTAAAATATGTATCTTCACTCTCCATTTACTGAGCAATAAAAAGATCTGTGTTTTACGAAACACATCCAGAGAAAAGAGTTAGCAGCCATTTCCTGGCCCTTCTACTAATTCTTTTCAAATTCCTTGCTTGGGTGATTTTTGTTGGTTTGTTTCAGGTTACTCATAGATATGGAGACTTTGATTTTAGGGTTATTGGGCAAATTAGTGTATGATTTGTGCAACTGTTTTTTAACTTAATTTTTATTTTTGACTCCCCTTACTTGAAGCAGCACAGTAATTGACTTTCATCATTCTGGGCTTCTTTGTTACTGAAAGGCTTTGAGTGAAAGAAGTTTTCCAAGCCTCAGTTTTCTTATCTTTAAAATGAACATAACAGTGATAAATGCTTCACCAGACTGTGTAGAGGGTTGCGTGAGATAATGCACGGAAAGGCTTTGCTTTTCTTCTGGCACATGGGAAGCGTTCAAGAAATATTACTTGTGATGTTTATGACAGTGATGATGATCAAGATGATGGTTTGTTGTTAAACCCTTCAAGTTTTCTGGCTTCAAAGAGATTTACAACCAGTGGGAAGGACCTTTCAGCCTTGAGATTGCTTGTTTAATCATTCTCTTAGGCGTTCACTTCCTTTCTACATAAAATGTAAAATCGTCTTCCTAGTAGCCAAGGGTCACCCAGCCTTCTTCCCACTTCCATTTGTCTTATTGTCTGACTCTAATCTGCCTCCCCAGGGTGCTCCCCTTGTCCCAAACAACTTCCTAATTCCCGTCTGCTTTTCTCAATCCAGCCTGCTGTAAGAGACCCATTTTCTTTAATAATTTATACACATTCTTCAGGACTCTGTCTCTAATAGACACCGTGTTGGGTGCTTTCATATACTTTAAAGTTTACAGTACATATGCATGGTTGGTATGCCTTTTGTGTACATGTGAAAGTTGAAGCTCTCAAACGATAATGTGCCAAAGTAACACTGCTGGGTGCTATGTGACAAGCTGAGTGTGAAATCAAACTGAATGCTTTTTCTACAAGGTTATGTTGTTATCCACGTTTATGAATAGAAAGGGTAATGCTAACTATATTGCGTATGTGCTAAGTCGCTTCAGTCATGCCTGACTCTCTGCAACCCTATGGACTGTAGCCCACCAGACTCTTCTGTCCATGGGATTCTCCAGGCAAGAATACTGGAGTGGGTTGTCATTCCTTTCTCCAGGGGATCTACCTGACCCAGGGATCGAAACCGCATTTCCCATGTCTCCTGAATTGCAAGCGATTTCTTTACAGCTGAGCCACTGGGGAAGCCCGCTAATTACATTGTTCTCTCTTTATTTTAAAAGTATTTAAATAGCTTTATATTAAATCTTCCTCCCCTGTAGATTTTAATCTCTTCCTGGTAAGATTTATTTTCCTCCAGTGACTCTACTATTCCATTGAGCTTTGCCAGTGGCATCAACACCCATGGTCTTGCTAGAACCAATGAATTGTTTTCAGCATTTGTCAAACTTTCCCTCTCAAATGGCATTTCTTCTTGAAACACAGTTTTTCTTTTTCTGCATCACATCATAATATCCTAATTTCACTGTTACCTCTCTGGCTTCTTTTAGGGTCCCTATTTCTCTGTTCACATGTAAATATTTCTAGATTCTATCTGAGGCTATTTTCCCCTTGCACTAGACACTTTCCCTGGGAGATCACATTCACCTTCATGGCTTCAGTTATTTTTCATAAGCTGGTGACTACTAATTATAAACTTTTTAGATCAATATGTATGGCCATACATTGACTACCTCTGCTTGGATGTTCCACAGACATGTAGCTGAATCTATCAACTTTCCTCCCTGCCAACAACTAGACCACCTTTCTTTCTTTTTCCCTTATTTCAGTGAATAACCCTATTACTTACTCAGTTGGAAATCTTGATGTCATCCTTGTACTTTCATTTCTCCCTTACACCCCTATCTCAACCTGCAAAATGCACAGAGAGTCTAATAATTCCTATCCCACCCAAATAACTAAAACAGCTCTCTAACCAGTTCTTCTTGCCTCTATTTTTGTGTGACTTCTCAATGATAGACTGTTCACCAGACATTAGGAATGGAAGCATTCCTTAGTTTGGTTATATATTTTTACTTCTTTTTATAGCTTTCAACCACATCCTAAAAGCGTGCTCACCTTTCCTTGCCTCCTCTTGATGAATAAACCCTGTGATAAAAAGACTGTGTATAATTCCCAATTTTAGTCCTCGTGACTTACCATATAGTGGTGTGGGTGGCCATTCTCTTCTCCAGGGGATCTTCCTGACCTGGGGATTGAACCCAACCATGTTTCCTTATATCTCCTGCACTGACAGGTGGGTTCTTTACCACTGGCACCACCTGGGAAGCTCTAGCACATGGAAGACTCTCAATAATTAAAAAAAAAATTCCTTAGATAAATAAATGAATGTACTTGATGACTACATAGAACTTACCATGATGCAAAGTTTCCTTATTCTACTATTTAAAGATGCTTGAAGATTTTTTTGTTTGAGACATTTTTATTAAAAGTAGAGTGGGAAAAATAAAACTGCTTCCAGGTATAAGATTTGCAGATGTATATTTACCGAAGGACAGATGGAATAAAAGTTTGGTAAGAATTAATAATATTAAACCAGTCAACCCTAAAGGATATCAACCTTGAATATTCATTGGAAGGATGCTGAAGCTGAAGCACCAATATTTTGGCCACTTGATGCAAAGAGTCTGGAAGAAACCCTGATCCTGGGAAAGACTCAGGGCAGGAGGAGAAGGGGGCAGGAGAGGATGAGATAGTTGGATGGCACACTGACTCAATGGACATGAGTTTGAGCAAACTCCAGGAGAGAGTGGAGGACAGAGGAGCCTGGCATGCTGCAGGCCATGGGGTCACAAGGAGTAGGATATGACTTAACAACTGAACAACAACCACAAGAATTGATGCATATATAATGCATAGACATGAGGGGAAAGACTGTACTCATTTTCTGAACCATTTTTGGTAGTACTAACAATGTTACAGTTAATAAGACATGTGATCACAGTCATTCACTGGACATTCACTGAATGCTTTCTGTTCTGGGTATTAGGCTTGATGGAGTGTCTTCCAAGGGTTCAGTTTTTTACAAGAGGTGTATTCTAACCCAACAGTTTCATTTTGGCTTACTATTGAGTTCACTGTGATACTACAGACTAGTTTAAAATTTAGGTTTCTGTCATCATTCATTAATTCAATCAAAAATATTTCAGTGAACCCCACTGACACCTTGGGAGTTTGCCATCAGACTACTAAGTATTTTTTTTGTTTGTTTTTAATGTTTTATTTCCTCTTGGAGTCTAGCTGATTAACAATGCTGGGCAGTTTCAGGTGGACAGCAAAGGGCAAACTACTTGGTATTAATTACTACACAGTGTGGTCAGTGCTATGAAGTTTTTAAGGAGTGGGGAAGTTTTTAAGGAGTAAGAGGAATTAATCAACTGGAAGAAAAGAAAGGCTGCTCAAGCAGAGACAATGGCAGGTATAAAAAGAGTAGATGAGAAATCAGGGCATGTTTGGGACCCACAATATGATGCTCAGAGGAGGAATGAGAGGGGAAAAGAAGATGCAGTTAGAAACGTAGGTCAGGATCAGATCCAGCTGATTCTTGAATTCTGCAGTAGTTAACAGTCCTTGTCCACATTTTTAATAATAAAAATTCAGGGTGGTGGAGTAATTTGGTATCAGAGAGCTAATTATTGACTCATTGTTATGTATTAGAGTCATAGCTGATCATAAGCTCAGGGAGAAGCATAAAGTCATCAAATGCGGTCAGGTGAATCTGGCAAAATGAAAGTGATTGCTGTACTATTTTTGGATTAAGTTCAGCCTTTGAATCTTTTACATCTGTGCTTCCAACTGATTCATTTTAGAATTGCTTTTGAGAACAAATTATGGAATTTCCCTAGTTCAAGGACTTGTTGCTAAAGTGGAAATGAGTTAGTTTTGAAGAGTGGCCAATGCATTTGGTGTGTTGATAACCTCCTCTAACAATAAACGATAGAGAAACTTGTTTGTTTCCTATCCAAATAAGTATCTGGAAGTAAAGCATTTATCATTTTCTTTGAATATCAATAGTTTTTTTATTTGCACTCTCTTTCCTCTTTCTTCCAAATAGACGGAAAACCTGATATTTAGTATTTCATCAATCCCACATTATTATTTAACAGAATGTTCTTTACTCATTTTATAGGATGAGGAAGTAAATGCATTCAAATTCTAAAGTACTGAAATTAAAAAGCAAAAGAGAGTTCCAGAAAAACATCTATTTCTGCTTTATTGACTATGCCAAAGCCTTTGACTGTGTGGATCACAATAAATTGTGGAAAATTCTGAAAGAGATGGTAATACCAGACCACCTGATCTGCCTCTTGAGAAACCTGTATGCAGGTCAGGAAGCAACAGTTAGAACTGGACATGGAAAAATAGACAGGTTCCAAATAGGAAAAGGAGTACATCAAAGCTGTATATTGTCACCCTGCTTATTTAACTTCTATGCAGAGAGCATCATGAGAAATGCTAGGCTTGAAGAAGCACAAGCTGGAATCAAGACTGCCAGGAGAAATATCAACAACCTCAGATATGCAGATGACACTATCTGTATGGCAGAAAGTGAAAAAGTAAAGAGCCTCTTGATGAAAGTGAAAGGGGAGAATGAACAAGTTGGCTTAAAGCTCAACATTCAGAAAATGAAGATCATGGCATCTGGTCCCATCACTTCATGGGGAATAGATGGGGAAACAGTGGAAACAGTGTAAGACTTATTTTGGGGGGGCTCCGAAATCACTGCAGTCATGAAATTAAAAGACGCTTATTCCTTGGAAGNTGCTGCGATTCATGGGGTCGCAAAAAATCGGACACAACTGAGCGACCGAACTGAACTGAAGGAAATTTAATACTTTTTTCTTTTTTTGGTACAAGTTATGTGCAATATTATGAGTGGGAATGGCTGACAGATTAGGGCCTAAAATCAGTGTTGTGCCGTCCAAAGTCCTGCATGCTGTGCTCAGTTGTTCAGTTGGGTCCTACACTTTGTAACTCTGGGGACTGTAGCCCACCAGGCTCCTCTGTCCATGGGATTCTCCAGGCAAGAATATTGGAGTGGGTTGCCATGCCCTCCTCCAGGGGATCTCCCAACCCAGGGATGGAACCCACGTCTCTTACATCTTGTGCATTGGCAGGTGGATTCTTTACCACTATTGGCATCTGGGAAGCCCTCCTATCCAAATTCAGGGCTTGTTTAACTGGGTTTGTCTCTATCTGTTCACCACTCTCGGCACTCTGCTGGCAGTGCATTTTGAGGCTACATTTTACAAGAGGAATTCATCTTACTCTTAGAAACTCTCTCCACTGGCAGAGTATTCCTTGAGTGTCCTTGCTTCTGACATCTGTCCTCTGTACCTGCTGCTTCCTAAACAGAGAGAGTCAGCCTCAGAGCTTCCTACTGAGCCCTCTGCCACCAGGAACGGCTGGTAATATTCATCTCCTGCCACCCGAGTTTTATTATCCCCTCACTGTCACAAATATCAGCAATTCTGTATTCATCTGTGAATAAAAATAGTTTAGCTCTTAATTTCATGTGATGGACTTTGAGACAGATTTGGGAAGAGTCAACCTCATTCATTTGTTTACTCAGAATGTTATTGCTGCTGCTGCTGCTAAGTCGTTTCAGTTGTGTCCGACTCTGTGCGACCCCAGAGATGGCAGCCCGCCAGGCTCCCCCATCCCTGGGATTCTCCAGGCAAGAACACTGGAGTGGGTTGCCATTTCCTTCTCCAATGCATGAAAGTGAAAAGTGAAGTCGCTCAGTCGTGTCCGATTCCTAGCGACCCCATGGACTGCAGCCTACCAGGCTCCTCCGTCCATGGGATTTGCTAGGCAAGAGTACTGGAGTGGGGTGCCATTGCCTTCTCCAGAATGTTATTGGGTGCCTACCAAGTGCAGGGGAATGAAAATGCAACAGCATTTTCTTTGTGATACTATCTCCTTCTCTTGCATTCTCAACATGGGAGGCTAAAAGTCTATTGGGTGAGAATTATGGTTGTCAGAAGCTAGGGGTGAGGGAAATAGGGAGGTATTTGTAAAAGTGATTTACTATTTGTTCACATTCAACAGCAATACTCACATGGGTGGCATCTGAAATCCGGCGAACACATTTTGACTGACTTAGAGAGCATTTTTGGTCCTGGCCACCCACTTTCTCACAAGACCTCTTTGGTTTTGAACCCCAGCCAACGTATCCTGTCATCAAGTCTCTTCCTGGTCCCCCATCTCTACAACAAGACCTTGTTCACTGCTTGCTGTGCATCTAATGAGGCCACACTGCAGAGTTGATTAAACAGAGGTTTATGGTGCTAGTTTCAACTTTACTATTGACTAGTTGTATGAAATCTGGCCACTTGACCTCTTTGGACCTCAATTTCCTGAGCAATTACTACAAATTGGAAATTCCATTCTTCGTTCTGGATTGTTCCACCCAGGAATTTTCACTAGCTCCCTGAGCTCCATGAGAGTTTAAATATATGAATGTTTTGCAGCTCATCAAAACCTAAGATCTTAAACATATTGACTATTTTCAATGGGACAGGATGCTGTGGTAAATCTTCACTGGTCAGGAATTAGGAAATCACATCAAGAGCCTGCTTTTTATGGAAATTCTTTGAGTGCATCGCTTTTGAATAAAGAGAATAAAATGGAAGTTCTCCAAATCTTCAGAATTCAGATGCTTTGAGATGCAATAACAACTTAAGTTGGTGAAATTAACATGACAGGATGCCATCTCCTGCCTAAATTGTTCACTTCATTCTGTGTAAACGAGAATATATACATATTTTTAAAAATTTCAAGACAATTAGGTGAGAATTTAGCTAGAATATGGAATGAGAAGTAAATTTTTATATTATTTTCTCAATTAATTCTCATGATTTTTCCAAACTATATCTAAATGAGTATAGATTAATCATATTGCTATTAGTATATTTAAACAAATATAAACTATACAAATCTAAACTAAACAGGTAGATGATCAAGGATATTTTTTTCTCACTTCAAAAACATTTCCTTTATTTCATTTGTTATACATATAAGTATTTTCATGTTTAATCAGAGAGTTTGGGAAACAGCAAAATATAAAATTACAGCTGAAAAATTCCCATAATTTTCTTTAAAAACTAGTGAAAACTATTCAGTATCTTATATATATTTTATTATTGACTTCAACCTAAACAAGAGTACTTTTCTTTTGAAGGAAAGCATTTTTCACACACTTAAATGGAGTTGAGAAATTTGCTCAGGATTTTCTTCTTTTTGCATTAACAGCCTGTATAGATTAAATAATATCATTCTTCAACAATTCAGTAAATATGATGGACTAAACTAGTTATGCTCTTTTTTTAGAGGATAGTTAAGAGAAAAATGGGATGCTTCTGTATATGATGTGCCCAGTGAGAAATTTATAATCAAGCGAATTACTAGATTGCATAGCTATTTTTAAGAAAAATACTGTAAGTCTACAAATAAAGGGGCAGGGTTGGGTGGATTAGGGTAAATTCCAGGCAACAAACTCGTAAAGCTCTGTCACAATTAATCATCCCTATGAGATTGGAAGAATGTCTATTCCCACCCTAGCTGCACATTTGCAGAGACATATGTTCGTTGAGTTCTCCAACACCTAAACAGATACAAATTACTCAGGAAAGAACACTCTCAAGTGGCAGTATCACTCTCAGATACAGAAATGATAGCAAAGTTCTTTTACATGGTCCAGCTCCATTTTGCATTCTTTCCTTTTTCCTGTCTTTTCTCACCTGTCCCTGGCCCCCATCTATTAAGGTTGTACAGCTGAACCCCTTTCCAGGTTCCACTGGTCTCATACCCTCCCCTTGTCAAAATCTATTTCAAAGAAAGTCTCTGTAAAAAAAAGAATTTTTTTTCTGGGATACAACAGCAACTTAGGGTATTGCCATGCCCAAGAGATTTGCATTTTAACAGGCATCAAATGCTTGGGGCTAAGAAATGAAACTCTCTCTGTGTAATTTCAGGCATCAGTAAGCAGATGGAACATTTATTGGGGTGGCCTGAGGGATTTTCCTGAGCTTCTGGAGCTTGATGGGTCTTCCCCAGTTCAGTCTAAGTAGAAAGTTATTTAAGACATTGCTAATATTACCATCATTTTTTATCATGTTTTTGATTGTAATAAGTCACCAAGCTCAGAAACTCATTCTCCAGTATCATGTATGAAAATCCATATTGTCTCAGTGTCCTGGACAATATAAGTCAGCTTCCCATATAACCTATTCTACATATCTCCTCACCAGAGTTATTTAGATGGTTCAGTGTCTGCTACCTGATTTTCACCTAGTTCCTCCACCTTTCCTTACGTGGAAAAATCAAGATTGGGCAGAGAGGGAAAGGAAGAAAAGGAATAGTCAATAAAATATATGACCAAGCAATGTATGGTATGGAGAACATGATCTTGATCCTTCAGGCAAATTTACAGATGCTGTTCATTAGGTTAAGGTATGTCACTGAGAGTAGCAGAGTCTTTAAATCAGATAATGATCTCAATCTGCCATATCCCTGTTCCTTGGACAGATGATCACTTTAAATCTCATAGTTTAATTGATAACACTAAAGTTGCTTTCAGGAGAACTTTGACTGCATGCTGAAATACAGGGCACCTCAGGACACACCAGTGAAGTACCCAAACAAACAAAAAGCAAAGCAACTTTAAGGGAGTTACCGCAGAAGGAGAAGCTTAACTGGTTTGACTGTCACGGCTAATTTGACCACTGGGAACATCTTTATGATTATGTGACCATAATAATTTCTATTCATTGAAATACTCATTGGAATATCTGATGGATATTGGAAGGACTGATGCTGAGGCTGAAACGCCAATACTTGGGCCACTTTGATGCGAAGAACTGATTCTTTGGAAAAGACCCTGATGCTGGGAAAGTTTGAAGGCAGGAGGAGAAGGGGACGANATTGGAATATCTGATGGATATTGGAAGGACTGATGCTGAGGCTGAAACGCCAATACTTGGGCCACTTTGATGCGAAGAACTGATTCTTTGGAAAAGACCCTGATGCTGGGAAAGTTTGAAGGCAGGAGGAGAAGGGGACGATAGAGGATGAGATGGTTGGATGGCATCACCGACTCGATGGAGATGTTTGAGCAAGCTCTGGAAGTTGGTGATGGACAGGGAAGCCTGGCATGCTGCAGTCCATGGGGTCACAAAGAGTCAGGCATAACTGAGCAACTGAACTGAATCAGTTATACAGTGCATGGATTGGAATCAATGTAATTATAATTACTGAAATGAATTAATGATGCTTTAATCCACTTGATTATACAGATAGTTCCCTGAATGGCCATAGTTTAGTTGCTATTATTACCACCTTTCTAAGTTAAAAAAAATTCTTATTTTGAGGCTATATTCCAGGTTACTCTGGCCTTTACAGCTTCTGAGTCTTCTGCTATAATAGGTTATACACACAGTTACCAGTTTAATCTTCTGAAAAGGTGCGTTCATTGTATTATATTATTCCTAGAAAATATTTTATAGAAACAGATTCCTAAAAGATAAAGGCAAAATCTTTATTACTTAGAACTCTGCAGAGTATGTCCACCTGCTCTTTCAGTCTCTTACCTTAGGAATCTCCCATATTAATCTTTAATTCTACCCAAGATTTTTATGCATTCCTCTCAAAATTCCTAGAATTCTCTCATTTCACTGTCACTTTACTCATTCAACCACTAAGATCTCTTCTTTTCCATATCTTTTCATTTTTCAATAGGTAACTCAAGTCAAACCTCTTCCAGAAAGCCTTCTCAGACGATAAAACTCTCAAATATTTCCTCTTCCTTGGAACTCGTAACTATAGTTTTCTTTATTCAAACCGTATCTAGTCAAGTGTTGTCTTGTGATAGCACCTTCATTTTGTCTAAAACTCTTTGCTTTTCCTTATAATTATGTCTTATAATTTAGGCAACTTGTCCCCATAAGTCATAGAACAGGGATTCACAAAAAGACATGTTAAAGAAATTTTTTTTTTGATGAAGAGATAACTCATAAATATGGCCAGATTAAAGCCACTTATATGGGAAAAAGTAGAAAATACTTTAATTAATAAAATGTTCTGATTTTTCTGCGCTACTACTCTCGAAGATCTGTAAGTTTGTTCTTTACGATTTAATACAAGGGACCTCTACTATCTGTAGAATTGTGTCCTCAAACATCTTTTGTTATAGAGAAAAATCTGCAGTCAACTTTTTTTTGTCCAATTAGGGTAGACATTTAGTTGAGATTATGGAAATAATTGTGTACCTGTGTTTGTAAGTTGAATTCTCTAGGTTTTTCTTTTTAATCTGTAAAGTATGAAATAATTAGAGTATCTTCCTTAAAGGTTTACAGGATTTAACAATTTTATAATTGCTCTTAACCAGGGTAGGGGTTTTAACACCAGGAGCTATTTGCCAATGTATGTTGCTGTGGCTGTTGCTGTTGCTGTTCTGTCACTCATTCGTGTTCGACTATTTGCGATCCCATGGACTGCAGTACGCCTGGCTTCCCTGTCTATCACCAACTCCCGCAACTTGCTCAAATTCATGTCCATCGAGTCAGTGATGCCATCCAGCCATCTCATCCTCCGTCACCCCCTTCTCCTCCTGTCCCCAGTCCCTCCCAGCATCAGAGTCTTTTCCAGCGAGTCAACTCTTTGCAGGAAGTGGCCAAAGTACTGGGGTTTCANTGCCTGGAGAATCCCAGGGACAGGGGAGCCTGGTGGGCTGCCGTCGATGGGGTTGCACAGAGTTGGACATGACTGGAGCGACTTAGCAGCAGCAGCAGCAAGCTTGGAGTGCCTCAGCTGTTAGAGATTCTTCACCATTCTTGACAGGAATGTGATTTTAAGTAGAAGAGCTGGAAATAACCTAAATGACCATCGATAGTTGTCTGATAATAAAAATGTTGTTTCATCTATTCAGTGGAATAATATGTAGCCATTAAAAAGCATAGATTATTATTTACTAACATAGAAGATAAGAATATAAGGCTAAGTAAAGTGTAAATTTAAATTTTATTTTATACTGTGTATTTCTACTTCTGAGAAAAATTACATAGCATTATATATATGTATCAAATATTTTATATAAGTGTTGAAAAAAATCTGGCTGGAAACACATCATATTCTTTGCATTGCTTACTCCTGGAGAATGGGATGTGAGAATGGGGTATGAGTGGCAGATTATGGCAGAAGAGGAGAAGTTTTACTTATTATAATTCTACAGCGTTTAATTCTTAAATGTCATATAAAGTTTTTTTTTAATTTTTAAAAGTACTTCAAAAAGTAACTTACAATAACGAGAGCTCCACTTTCAAATCAAACCCACGTGGCTCTTGTTCTTGCTGCCTGTGTGCCCTAGAGCAAGTTATCTCTGCCTAGTGAGTTTGTTTCCTCATCTATAAAATGAACACGTAACAATACCTTCCCTATCTGTTTGCAGTAAGAATTTTAAAAACTAGCTCAAGTGAAAGACTTAGCATGGCTCCTGGCACATAAATGTGCATTTAATAAACATATGGTATTGCTAATCTATTTATGTTAAAATTAATTGAAATTAAAATTTCTGGCATTTCAAACCATTGTGCATATGCCAAGATACATTTTTTTTTAAGAGCAGGATGATGAAATGGTCTCTTATTATAAATTTTGACAATTTGTAGATGGCCGTATGAGAGATGAATGTTTTTCTTGGAACAAATTCTAGCATTCTCAATTTTAGCAGAAAAAAAGGCACCTGAAGAAAAATGCTGAGTCACAGCCTGACAGCGGATTCTGAGATGGGGCTCTGTTCCTAAGTTCTCTTTTTGTCTCGGTGTGTGCACATTTCTAGTCACCATTCTTGCTCACGAGACAGATCCTTCTCTACTAAAATTTGGTAGAACCTTAGGCTTTCCATGCATTTGTGTGTATGTGTGTAGGAGATGCCCTTTCCCTAAGAAGTTGTTGTAATAGTTCACTGAGGGCCATATGGCCTTCCAGTTTTTGGATGACATTGAGAAGTGCAATGCAATTTGCAAACAAAATGGCCTACATCTTGGAGCAATTAAACTAATCTGCTTTTAATGACTAAGAATGCTATGTTCAAACTCCATACCATGTCTCCAAAACTGATCAATAGCAAATACACACAGTTAAAAATAAGGAAGAAGGTAAGAAGTGCAATTTTATATTGTAGTCTAACAACATAGATTTAAATCAAGTCCTAATTAAAAATAATGAAATGTTTCCCCTACTTTGTAAATGCAATGAATGGGGATATTTAAATCACTATGACAAACTCTGTTATAGGTATTTTAAAAAATGAGATCACTAAACATACAATGACATGGAGTTTCCTAGGATATAGTAGGTTGAAAAGAGAAATCATAGAATAATTATATAAATTGTCTAATGTGAAAAGAAGATCAAATGTATAGGTTTTAGATGTTCTGTCTTTTATGCTTTTTAAACTTGATATATTTCTTTGCATGGGCTTCCCTTGTAGCTCAGATGGTAAAGAATCTGCCTACAATGCAGGAGACTTCCATTCAATTCCTGGGTCAGGAAGATCCCCTGTTGAAGGAAATGGCAACCCACTCCAGTATTCTTGCCTGGAGAATCCCATGGACACAGCAGCCTGGTAGTCTACAGTGCAGTTTTGAAATCATCAAAATGTATCTAATTTTGAGTGGCCTTTATCCCAGGGATGCAACGATTCTTCAATATTTGCAAATCAGACAATGTGATATACCACATTGACAAATTAAAAGATAAAAACCATATGATTATCTCAATAGATGCAGAGAAAGTCTTTGACAAAATTCAGCATCCATTTAAATCCTCCAGAAAGCAGGCATAGAAGGAACATACCTCAACATAAGAAAAAGCCATAGATGATAAACCCACAGCAAACATTCTCTTCAATGGTGAAAAATTGAAAGCATTTCCCTTAAAGTCAGGAACAAGACAGGGTGCCCACTCTCACCACTACTATTCAACATAATTTTTGAAGTTTTAGCCACAGCAATCAGAGAAGAAAAAGAAGTAAAAGGAATCCAGATTGGAAAAGAAGAAGTAGAACTCCCACTTTTTGCAGATAACATGATCCTCTACATAGAAAATCCAAAAGACACTACCAGAAAATTGCTAGAGCTAATCAATGAATATAGTAAAGTTGCAGGACATAAAACTAATACACAGAAATCCCTTGCATTCCTATACACTAACAATCAGAAAACAAAGAGAAATTAAGGAAACAATTCCATTCACCATTGCAATGAAAAGAATAAAATACTTAGGAATAAACTACCTAAAGAAACAAAAGACATATATATAGAAAACTATAAAACATTGTTGAAAGAAATCAAAGAAGACAAAAATAATTGGAGAAATGTACCATGTTCATGGATTGGAAGAATCAATATAGTGAAAATGAGTACGCTACCCAAAACAATCTATAGATTCAATGCAATCCCTATCAAGCTACCAACGGTATTTTTCACAGAACTAGAATAAATAATTTCACAATTTGTATGAAAATACAAAGCAAAAACAAAAAACCTCAAATAGCCAAAGCAATCTTGAGATAGAAGAATGGAACTGGAGGAATCAACCTGCCTGAAAGCTATAGTCATCAAATAGTATGGTACTGGCACAAAGGCAGAAATATAGATCAATGGAACAAAATAGAAAGCCCAGAGATAAATCCACACACCTATGGACAGCTTATCTTTGACAAACGAGGCAAAAATAAACAATGGAGAAAAGACAATCTCTTTAACAAGTGGTGCTAGGAAAACTGATCAACCACCTGTAAAAGAATGAAACTAGAATGCTTTCTAACCCCATACACAAAAATAAACTCAAAAATTTATTAAAGATCTAAAAGTAAGATCACAAACTCTAAAACTCCTAGAGGAAAACAGGCAAAACACTCTCTGATGTAAATCACAGCAGGATCCTCTATGACCCATTTCCCAGTGTAATGGAAATAAAAGCAAAAATAATACAAATGGGACCAAATTAAACTTAAAAGCTTTTGCACAACAAAGGAAACTATAAGCAAGGTGAAAAGACAGCCTTCAGAATGGAAGAAAATAATAGCAAACAAAGCAACTGACAAAGAATTAATCTCAGTAATATACAAGCAGTTCATGTAGCTCAATACCAGAAAAATAAACGACCCAATCAAAAAATGGGCCAAAGAACTAAACAGACATTTCTCCAAAGAAGACATACAGATAGCTAACAAATAAATGAAAAGATGCACAACATCACTTATTATCAGAGAAATGCAAATCAAAACCACAATGAGGTACAATCTCACGCAGGTCAGAATGGCTGCTGTCAGAAAGTCTATAAACAATAGATGTTGGAGAGGGTGTGGAGAAAAAGGAACCCCCTCTTACCTGGCTGGTGGGAATGCAAACTAGTACAGCCACTATGGAGAACACTGTGGAGATTCCTTAAAAAACTGGAAATAGAACTGCCATATAACCCAGCAATCCCACTGCTGGGCATACACACCGAGGAAACCAGAATTGAAAGAGACACGTGTATCCCAATGTTCGTCACAGCACTGTTTACAATAGCTAGCACATGGAAGCAACCTAGATGTCCATCAGCAGACGATGGATAAGAAAGCTGTGGTACATATACACAATGGAATATTACTCAGCTATTGAAAATAATGCATTTGAATCAGAGGTGATTCAATGATTCTAATGAGGTGAATGAAACTGGAGCCTATCATACAGAGTGAAGTAAGTCAGAAATAAAAACACCAATACAATATATTAACACATATATATGGAATTTAGAAAGATGGTAACAATGACCCTATATGTGAGACAGCAAAAGAGACACAGATATAAAGCACAGACTTTTGGTCTCTGTGGGAGAAGGCAAGGGTGGGATGATTTGACAGAATAGCATTGAAACGTGTATATTACCATATGTGAAATAGATGACCAGTCCAAGTTTGATGCATGAAACAGGGCATTCAAAGTCAGTGCACTGGGACAACCCTGAGGGATGGGAAGGGGAGGCAGGTGAGAGGGGGGTTCAGGATGAGAAACACTTGTACACCCATGGCTGATCTATGTCAATGTATGGCAAAAACCATTTCAATATAGTAAAGTAATTAGCCTCCAATTAAAATAAATTAATTAATCTAAAAGCAAAAAGAATTGTATCTAATTTTGAATCTCTTTTTATTGAAATATGCAATATTATGTTAGTAAGAGGTATATAGCAAATTGATTCATATATATGTGTGTGTGTATATATATGTATGTATGTGTATATATATATATATTTTTTTTTTTTGAGTGACTTTTCTTGATTTTTATCTAGTTAATACCTCACTTTTTCATTCTGCAGATGCAGGTCTTTTTCAGCTGAGGAATGTTTCCTTCTGTTTTTGTCTTGTCATTTATTCTGCAGAGTGTGGTGGGCAGTGAGAGAGTAGGAAATGAACAACACACATCTGGCTCAGAGTTTAACTGAATTCATTGCTGCCACTTACTGAAGACCCTCTACATTGCCAGCTTATTGTATGAAGAATTGTTATGTCCTCAAGTGGAACATTTGAAGCAGGTATTTTAAGGATCCACATTTTACAGATCTGAAAGTTGAGGCACAGAAGTTCAGGAACTTGCTCCAAGTGCCCGTGCTTGGAGAAGGCAGAGCCAGGATTTGAATGTAGTGCACAGCACAATTAAGCATTTACTCACACACTTGCTTGTAGCTATCACATGTGGTATTGTATCTCTCTTAGGAATTCTATTTGTGGGGCCTCTGTTTTCTATCCTCCATATTTTTCATTCTTTTTTTCTTTTAAAGAAGAGAGTGGAGGATATCCTTTTCTCTTCAAGTTCAGAGTGAATAGATTAATTTAGCATTCATGTTTTCTTTTCATCATTCATACTATTGATTCAGCTTCTCATACTGTCAGTTCTGCTTGTCATTGCCTCCAGAGTAAATTTGTAGTTATTGTTTAGTCACTAAGTCATGTCTGACTCTTTGTGACCCCATGGACTCCTCTGTCTATGGGATTTCCCAAGCAAAAATGCTGGGGTGGGTTACCATTTCCTTCTCCAGGGAATTTTCACCTCCCCGGGGTTGGACCAACATCTACTGCATTGGCAGCCAGATTCTTTATCACTGAACCACCTGGGAAGCCCAGAGTAGATTTAAAATCTGTTATTTTTGTTTTTACTAAAGATTTGCCTTGCCTTAACTCTTTCACATGTAATTTCATTTTATTGCTTTTTATTCTTAGAATTCAGTTCAGTTCAGTTCAGTCGGTCAGTTGTGTCTGACTCTTTGTGACCCCATGAATCGCAGCATGCCAGGCCTCCCTGTTCATTACCATCTCTCGGAGTTCACTCAGACTCACGTCCATCGAGTCTGTGATGCCATCCAGCCATCTCATCCTCGGTCGTCCCCTTCTCCTGTCCCCAATCCCTCCCGGCATCAGAGTCTTTTCCAATGAGTCAACTCTTCGCATGAGGTGGCCAAAGTACTGGAGTCTCAGCTTTAGCATCATTCCTTCCAAAGAAAGCCCAGGGCTGATCTCCTTCAGAATGGACTGGTTGGATCTCCTTGCAGTCCAAGGGACTCTCAAGAGTCTTCTCCAACACCACAGTTCAAAAGCATCAATTCTTTGGCACTCAGCCTTCTTCACAGTCCAACTCTCACATCCATACATGACCACAGGAAAAACCATAGCCTTGACTAGACNCTGGTTGGATCTCCTTGCAGTCCAAGGGACTCTCGAGAGTCTTCTCCAACACCACAGTTCAAAAGCATCAATTCTTCAGCTCTCAGCTTCAGCCTTCTTTATGCTCCAATTCTCACATGTGTACATGACTACTGGAAACACATAGCTTTGACTATCCTGTTCTTATTTACAAGGTGAACCCGTACTCATTTTTCAAATCTTACACAGGATTTACCTTCCTAAAAGTGTCCCCAGATATCTCTCTGTCATTATTAGCTCTTAGTATAATTAAAAGTTCCTCCTCTCCTTCCATGGCCTGCTGGAATTTCTCTTTTCACTCTTAGTTATATTGCATATACAATCATAATTTAATTGTACTTGTTAGTATATACTCTCCTTTGCCTTTCTCCCTGCACTCCAACTTCTCAGCCTCTCCCCAAACATGACCATGGGCTCCCCTAGCAGGGTCTCAGACTTATTTATAACTGTAGTTCTAGCATCTTGCAAAAAGTAGGTGCAATATTTATCTTATGGCTGAATAAAAATATATTGTACATTAACTTCTTATTTCTAGGAAATAATGTTGAATTTCAAAATCATTATATTAGTTTCTGTAAGATGTTAAAAAGATAGACTCAATTTTCAAGAACTCAGTGAGGGCATGGCATTTATATCACTCTATTTCATCTGACATAAAAAGTACTTTGTTATTTCATCTCTAAAATAAAAAGTGCGTGCGTGCTCAGTTATGTCTGACTCTTTGCTACCCCAGGGACTAAAGCTCACCAGGCTCCTCTCTCCATGAGATTCTCCAGGCAAGAATACTGGAGTGGGTTGCCATTCCCTCCTCCGGGGGCTCTTCCTGACCCAGGGATTGAAGCTGAGTCTCCCATGTCTCCTGTATTGGCACGTGAATTCTTTACTACTTAGACACTGAAAACAGTGGCAAAGCTTGAAAATGCCCCGACTTTCCTAGTTGCTTTCATCAGCCCCTTCATTGTCAGCCTTTGAAGGATAAATGGTAGTTGAGAATTTCTCAGCGATTTCTGCATGACAAGCTGGCAGGATGGCTGGAGGCACAGAGAGAAGGCTTAAGTTAAGTGAACCTCAGGGAGCTTCTCTGTTTGCTTAGAGTAGAAGACAACAGGCTTCTTAAAATCTAACAGTAAAATGGCCATTAGTTGATTATAAAAGTGGCAATAAGCAGTAGAGAGTTTATTGGTAATAATTATGGTACAAGATGTATGGTTATACCATTTGATGTATGGTATATGACATATAAGATAATTAGAGTATATGATATATGATTATGATACATGGAGCTGGGATATGTGTATTTTAGGAGGTGTATGCATTAAGCTTGCAGATTTGAGATATAAACTTCTAGGTTTCAAATTTTACTGTGGCTCTCACTACTGGGTATCTGGGGCAAACCATTTACCCCTTTGTGCCTTTGATTTCTTATCTATAAAATGAGGGTATTATAGTACCTACCTCATATTGTTTTACTGTAAATATTAAATAATATAGAAAATACAAAGCAGTATTGTTGACATTAATAAATACTGACAACTTTGCAGAGTCAAATGATTCACCTTCTAAATACAGATAGATGCTGAATATCTAATTTTAGCTGAGTGTTTACAGTTCCTCCTTTTTTCCTGAATAATATCTGTTTTCAGAGAAAATGCAGTTCTTCATACTTCCTGTCTCTCTAACTAGTGGAATTAGAGGATAGACAGTCTAATGATTAGGAAGTTGTTTTCCATCTTCTACCTAATTCCCTTGAGTCATTCCTGTGTTTTTTGGCTTTTCTAAGTGTTTTGATGCGTATGCAATATTTTGAAAATAGGAGACCAAATGGTGACTCCCATAGATTAGACGAGAGCCTGAGCAATGAGGATAAGACAAGAAGGTGAGATACACGCTCTCACAGGGAGGGCACTGTTTGCTTCCTTGATAAATACAGTGTCTCGGCAGGACAATTTTCCCCTTCTCCCCCTTTGTCCACTATCTGGTTGATGTAACTGAGTTGTTGCAAAGATGCTATATCTGTCTTTTACTTTCATTCCACTCTTTCCTTCTGTCCCCTGGAACACTATTGTCTTCCTTTGGAATTGACGGCTGGATCAAGTCGTTTCTGAAATTCAGGATTCAACACAGTTGGTTTTACTTTTATCAAATCTGTCTGTGATTATCACCCCTGGAAGTTTTTTCCAGTTAAAAAATAGGGAGGAAGCAAAGCAAAATCTTAAAAAGGGAAGAAGACAGTGAGAACGAGAGGAAAGAGAAAGAGATAGAATGAACATATCTGTGATGAAAATCTGAAGGAGGAGTCATTAAAGATAGATTGACTTGGTAGTGAGCCAAGGTAAGTATCCAGTTTTACTGGAAGCTCAGTGTTTTTTTTTCACAGAGGGCAGCTGACTCTCTCAGGTTAGCAGGATGATGATTATGCTAATCACTCTCTAGGAAGAATTCAAGAATTAAAAATCTATCATGGTTCAGAATCTAGAGTTATATCAGTCCATAAGTATGTATGTAAGACAGATTAAATTCTGTGAGAATTCTGGCATTAAGTTACAAGAAGATGTGTGAGACAGCCTCTGCACTTAAGTAACCTGAAAGCACACTAGATTGGTGACATTACCACTAAATATTTAAAGAACGAGATTCTATAATAAAAGATGCTAAGTTATATCGCATATGTAGTAAACGGATTAGAAGGTCAGAGCAAAAAGAGTGAGGTTAAGGAGTATCACCATCTTCAAGGACAATATACTGGAATTTTGAAATGTTCTTTCCATCCGTTCATTAAGAAACTATTTATTGAGTATCTACTATATGCAACTTGCTACTTTTTTTTGAATTTGGTAAACTATCATGCATGCACACACACACACGCACGCACACACACACACACCTGTACATATCTAGAAATTAGTTTTAAGTGGTTACAGAACACTGAACAGAAAATTTTAAAACAATGATAATATCAAGTTCACGTATTTAATTTTTACTCATTAATTAAAATTCTGTCTTGTCACCTTAAAACAAATGATGGTTGATCTTAAGAGACTGTTTCAATATTGGGGCTTTAAATAAAAACAATGTGTGAGTAATTCAGTGTGTGAACTTTACAGAGAATATTGTCTACAATGTCTTTTATTTGTGGCAAGAAATTTACTTCTCAATTATTGTTTGAATTATTCATAAATTACCACTGTTGTGAATTACTTCAGATTACGTTCAAAGAAGTGAGCAGATGGAGAAAAGGGCATATAAATTTATATGGGCCTTTCCTGCTTGAGTACAATACATCCTCAAGATGGAGGACATTATAGGAATTACAGTCAAACAGCACTTACAAACTTTAAGAATCAAACTAATGCTTCTTATCAAGAGAAGGAAGTATAAAGCCCCAGCTGTTGCTCAGTGGAAAGAGCCTGGGCTTAGAGATGAGTGGGCTGTGAAGTAAAGACATCTGTGGGTTCTATTGACTCAGCTACTTGTTCACATTTGGAATTTGATAAATAAGAGTACTGGCTTCAAGGGAAAGAGTTCTGGTCTCTGTCTTACTCTATATTTTAGGATAAATAGAGTATTCCATATTATATTAGTAGACTACCTTTGGGAAATGTAAACATTTTCAAACCCCAAGAGCTGTTCTATAGATCTGTTCACTGATATACTCCCTGCGTCTATAGAACTTTCTGATGGCAGTTGATAATTATTGGTAGAATGCTTCGGATCGTTTTTAAATGAAGATTTCCTAGACTTGAGACCTTCAACAAATAAATACCTAGATTGACCAAATAGTTAACACTTTGACCCGTTTGCCTTTACCAGCCTTTCTCATCACTTCCTTGTGTATATGAACCATTTAAGAGAAAGATGAAGGTGACATTGTACTCACTTATCCCTAAGTACATACTATTGCACTTCTTAAAAATATTTTCTAATATATGCTACAATTATTGAAAACAGAAATTTTAATATTGATACAATCTTTTATCTAGTCCACAGTCTATATTCAAATCCAACTGTCCCAATTAAATTCTTTATAGGATGCTGTCCAGAATGGCACATTCCATTTAGTTTGATGAGACTTTGGTCCCATTTAATCTAGAAAAGTTCCCAGTCCTTCTCTGTCGTGCCTGACTTTGACATTTTTGGAAAATAAAGTTCAGTTATATTGTATAATGTTCCTTGATTTGGGTTTATCTGATGTTCCCTTAAGATAAGGTTCAAATTATGTTTTATGGTTTCTTTTGCATGAACACTACAGATGTGATAGGATGTCCTCAGTGCATCATATCAAGGGCTTGATGTCAGTTTATTGTGATACTGATGAGTTTAATTTTAGTTCCATGATTAAGGTACTAGCCACCAGACCCTTCAGTTTTATCATCACTATTTTCCTGTTGTAGTTAATAAGCAATTTATGAGGAACATACCTCGACACTATGTAAATATCCTCTTCTTTTACCAAAATTTAACCTACTGGTTTTAGCATCCATTGATGATTTTTTAATTCCATTATTTTTTTCTAAATTATTTGTTGCTTAAAGTAGAATTCTAAAGAGACATTTTCAAGTGGAGAGCTATAGCTGTGCACAATTTTTGAAAAGAAAATCACATTAAAGATAAATAGATACACAGATGAGAGCCACAGTGTTCAGGAAGCAGGACTTCATTTTAATGCTGGGGCAGCTTTCTTTTTCAGGATTGAGAAATTTCCTCTAGCTACAGTACCAAACTATGAACCAGCTGGGTCCAATTAGCCCTGATTCATTGCGTAACTGTTCATAAATTATTTTATATCACTTGTATCTTGATTTTTCTTTCTTTAAAACCAATACCCTATAATGACCTATATGGAAGAAGAATCTAAAAGAGTGTGGAATATGTATATATATAACAAATTTACTTTGCTGTACAGCATAATGTGACACAAAATTGTAAATCAACTGTACTCCAATAAAACTTAAAATAGTGTAATAGCAATGGGCTTTCTTTACTTCATAAGGATATTGAATGTGAAAAAGAAGAGACCATTATTATGAAGACTATTTGAAGTCCTTGATGAAAAGTAATATATATAGCCCCAGATCAATTATTTATCCTAATTAGATCTATAAATATTCTTCCAGTTTCTGAGGGTACTATATCCCCAAACCTCATCCTATACTAGACAACACTGCCAACTCCCATGACCTGATTTTGGGACACGTAACCATGTAACAGCTCTTGCTGAGAGAGTTTGACTCAAATGAAACATCTTCCAGCCTCCTGTCTTCCTTGTTCATACTTTCTCTTTAAAAACATTTCTGATTGATGCTCAAGGCATCTATTTCACAATCTTAATTTCAATTTGCCTCACCCTTAGGTGGGACTCTCTCCTGCTGATTTTGCAAAAGTCCAACTTTTCCTATTTGCAACTAGATTAGAAAAAGTATTGAGACTAGGACAGCAAAACTGACTGGTGACTTCCCACTGGGGCCAACTCAGCTCAGCCTCTAAGTACTATCTAAGAAAAACTTGCTATAAACTCAGGCAGCAAGAGCATGGTCTATATATGGGGATTGTCTCAGCTGAGTTCTGAGAAGACACAGAACACAGGTATAGGATACAACAGTGATGTTTTGGGGTATCCTTCAAATTTAATGGGACAAGAAGCCATGTCACAAAGTCTGGGGGAAAACAATTCATCAAACCAATACATTTAAGTTGTGAAATCAGCTTGTTTCTGATCCTTCTTTGTAAAACATGCCAGAGGAGTGAGAGATTGTCATTTTCACACCTAAATATAGACTTACATCCCTTAGTCAAACTTGATTAATCTTCTTAACCCCTCTGTAATGGGGATTGCTTGTACTCAGTCGCAGGACAATTCTTGCAATTGGTTCTTGTCTCAGCAGGAAGCATATAAGACAATTTCTGGCTTAGCCATGAAACTTCTTATATGCTCTAGCAACCCATTTGCATTCTGAAACTGAATCACCTGATTTTAATTCCTATTTGCTCTTATTTGCCTGGGCTCCTTGACTTCCTCCTGGCTCTCAAACTAATCTGTTCTGCCTAACGTATAGACAGACTTGATCTCAATTATTTTATTATGAGTCTTAACCTTCCCTTGACAATCTGGGCTTTGGTTCCTCCTGTCTATTTGTTGTTGCCCATCATGCCAGGGCATCAGAAGTAGAAAGGGTTTGTATGCCCAAAGCATTTTCAGAAATGCTCCCATTTCTGAAACCAGAAATGGGAGCATCAGAACACATTCACATATGTACTTGTCTGATTGCTATCAGCCATTTCTGCTAAAGAGTAATTTGGCCATCTCTGGGATAGATATTTAACCACTCCTATGAAAACAAGCATGACTCTTTTGCCAGGTATTTTACCAGTATTTTCTATACACAATAAACAGATTCTGTGTATTTTCTATTTAGGCACAGCTATTATTAACGGTCTATAGAAAAAAACTTTGATGACACAAATGATGAAGGCCCTTCGATTTCTAATTAAATTCTGTGGAAATCCCAAACTTAGACTGCCATGTCTTAGACTAAACAGTGATGTTTCACATTAGAAAAAAATGATCAGTGAGGATTGGATAACTTTAACGAAAATGTATCAGAGCATCCAGAGTTAAAATTTATTCCCCTTTCTACCCGTTTTAGCTCTTAATGTCTAAATGTCTAGTGTACTAAAAAAGAAGAAAATAGTTCTTGGAAAAAATATATTTAACTTCAATGTTAGTATCAGTAGTTCCACTCCAAGTATTAACTCCTGATATTGTGCTGAGTGTTATGGGTGAGTGTATTACTTAACACCATTTGTCCTTAACTCAAAAGAATTCTAGGACATGGTGAAATGCCTTTGGTGCTTTTCTGAAATGAATTCACACTCTTTTTGTTTTGGAATATTTCAGTTTCTCAGTTGTGTCTTTGAATTAGATCACATGCGTAGAGATGACTTGTTTTGAATGTGTGTGTAAAATGCATATTGAAGTACATATGTATCTCAAAAGTAGAAACAGCAACATAGTGCTCTAAGTTACTGGCCCAAAAGCTTCAGCCATAACCTGACACTAATACAGAATAAGAGTTTAGTCTCTGTTGAGTACATATAATATACTTAATATGCTTTCTTGAATTACAGTCACTGTTGAAATTCTCTGATGTTTCAACTAGCTGTATTTAAGTATTAAGAAGACTCACTTGATACTTCAGTTTGTTAGGTGAAAAGTTTCACAGTATTTCTCATAACTAAGGTAGTTGTTTTTTAAGAAAAGCTTTCTATAAGTAAAGGTTAATTGCTTTTTTCATGTCAATATATGCATGTTAACTGCCAAAGCTGAAGCCCAAGAGTGTGATATAAAGTTGTGCCCAATTTTAGGAAGATTTAAGATGTTCTTATGAAGTAAGGACAGATTGCCCAATTCGAAAGACATTTTATTCTGAATGGTTGTGTAATATTGGCCACTTTTCAGGAAGAAATGGATTTTGGACTTTTCATGCCATCCACTTCCTGCTTCCCACTCCTCAGACTGTACACCTACATATCACACACACACACACTCCAATAAGAATTTAAGAAGAGATTATCTTTCCAAACCCTGATCATTTCTGACATTTTGAAAGTTTTCTGAACCAGATACAATGCAGTTGAATGCTTGAAGTGTTCAGAGGAATTTAAAAATATATATTTTAGCTGTTTCAACATAGTTTAGCAGGGAAGGTGAGAGATACCAAAAAATTGTTTCAAAGTGAAGGACAGAAGAGATGAAAAAGAAAATTCAAAAAAAAAAAAAAAAAAAAGAGCAATAGGTCTTTTGTATACCAGCAACTTATCATGGAATGTAGTTACTTGTAAAGGAAGACAAGATAAGGTATTTACCTATATCTATTGTTTGTATATGTACATATATATGTGTGTTCATTGTTTTTCCATTTATAAAACACCTTATATAGATTCTTCTAAGATAATACATGCTTTGTTTTTCTCTAGTTAATGTTTAAAATACATATTTTGTATTTTGCTAAATGCATTATGAGAGGGAAGTAATCATAAACAAAGAAGCCTAACTACAGATTAAAGACAATTTGTCCAGTCTAGCTGAAAATGTAATCACTTCATTCTCATTGAGGCTCTCATTACACAGTCTCTTCACATTTCATTTGCTTTGAAAAATATATACTCTGTGCACTCTCCAGAAGGCAATTGCTTCTCCCCAAAACATGTTCTACTTCTTTTAAAGCCTCTGGTAAAATTTTTATCTAAGCCATCAGATTTAGCAATTTGTAACTGATCTAATCTCTCCACAAAATCCTTGCTTACTGAAATTGCATCCAACAGTTCCTCACTATAAACCTTTCAGTTCACATAAAACTGAATGACAACCTATGTCTCTCCTTCTAATTTTCATCTTTTGCTGCCTTTCTTTTATCCCCAAAGAAGCAAAAATTAGGTAAACTTAATCAGAAATCAGAAATCATGTCAGCAAATGCCAGTTACAACATTACAAAATAATCATTCAGTATTTACATCATTAAAAATTACCACCATATGAGCAATCATTCGATGGAATTTAAATAATTATAAAGTTCTTTTTCATATGTCCCCCAGTAGAATATTATAGGTTTTAAAGGTTTATGGGTAGGTACCAGTATCTGAAGAAGACTTTTGTTTTATTCATTCATTTTTAAAAATCATTCACTCATTTTCCAAATATTTATTGTCTCTTCTATGAACTGAATAGGTGTGGAGGATATAGTAATGAGTAAAAAACAGGTGTGTTCTAAACAACTGCTTAATTTAAAATGATATTGTTTCAATGATTAATTTACTATAGAGTGACACAAACATTGATTACATAAGCCTATTTTGAACTGGCAATTCTATTGGAGTAAATGCCCTCTCTTGTCTTCTGTAATAATTATGAGCTTTGTCTCTGAAACAGATTAAAAGCTCAATTAGCATGCATTGAATAGTGAAATCTCAATTGATATGAAGAGATCTTTGGCTTTTTAGATTCCTTTAATTCCACCTATTTAAATTTCCTGAGTCCTATATTAAGCTATGACAAAAGTCCTTATTCAACTATAAGTCAAATTCTCACCACCACCTAAACTGCTCCCTGACAATAAATNTTGATATGAAGAGATCTTTGGCTTTTTAGATTCCTTTAATTCCACCTATTTAAATTTCCTGAGTCCTATATTAAGCTATGACAAAAGTCCTTATTCAACTATAAGTCAAATTCTCACCACCACCTAAACTGCTCCCTGACAATAAATATGTTTGCAAGGTTCACCATTTCTTGGGTGACAAGCTGAATTTTATGACTAGATCTGGTTTCTAAACAAGACACTATAAGCATATAAATTAATGTGCAGAAAGTAGGACAGTTATGAACTTGGGACCAAAGAAATCAGGTGATGCTCAATGTTAAATAAGATGAATTTGAACAAATTAGGAAAATTGTAATGTCTCTCAGTGACAGGAAGGACATCTATATTTACTTGATCTAGACATTGTTTAAAGTCTTGCCATACCCGGAGCATTTGGGCTCTAATGTTTAAAAAAATGAGGAATAATCTTGAGAATAATAGTAGGAATTCCTGCCTGTTTTGTATGCTAGAGCATTTTGTTTAGAGAGAACATTTTATGGCCTTCTCTGTAAAAATTGGTTGATTGATTGAATAAATTACTCCTCCTAAAAGAGTAAATAGGCGTACTGAAACGTGTGAACATCAACTCCTACTTTGAGATTTCCAGACATGATTTTCAATGCCATAAATTTAGTACATGTAATGCCAAGAGGTGAGTCTATTTTATTTAGAATAAATATACTGTGGGTCTTCTCCTCCTTCCCTTTTTCCTTGCTTTGTTCTGCTCAAGAAAACTTGCAGTTGTCCAGGTATGAGGAGGGAGACTTTCTTCTGTTTTATATTTTTTTCTGAAGTTACAGCTTTTTTAAGACCTTAGCTTACTGGAGGGGTGGATGCTGCTTTTTTATTAGATTCTGAATATTGGGTGGTTGCAGAGGTTTTTTTTCTCTTCCTGTTGCCCTAATGCAAGCTTTCCTGAATTAACATATGCCCTTAGTCCTCCCTTACAGCTCTGGGTTACTGACTGTTCTAAGATTCTGGTTGGTGGCTTCGGATAGCTTTCTAATGCTTCTAAAGAACATTTTTTAAAATATATTTTATCCCACATCTTTTCTGTTCTCAGTAGAAGGATTGGAATGAATAACCTAACCTTACCTAATCTCAGAAGCAGAAGCTGGAACCATCCATAGCTTTTCTTAATGGATTTCTTTTGGATTGCCCCTTCCTGCCATAGCCGGCATAATTACCACAAGGTGCTCTAAGAAGAGAATTCTACCCTGGAATTTGCTCATGCCTTAAAATTCCTGTATCTTCAATTTTTACAAAATGCATAATAAACTATAAGTNTTTCTTAATGGATTTCTTTTGGATTGCCCCTTCCTGCCATAGCCGGCATAATTACCACAAGGTGCTCTAAGAAGAGAATTCTACCCTGGAATTTGCTCATGCCTTAAAATTCCTGTATCTTCAATTTTTACAAAATGCATAATAAACTATAAGTAAATTTGTATATAGCCTATGTTTTCATAATTATTATGAAGTTAATAATGAATTATTCATAATTAATAATAAACAGGCTAAAGTTTAGTTATTTGCATACGTAGAAATCTGCTATCACCTTGACAAAATTTGATTCATTTGTTAATAGTATGTCTTCTTTGTCATATATGAAGAATTTCTGTAAAACTAAATTTTGAGTGTATAAAATATATTCTTTAAAGGGTTCTTCCTCATTCTTTCAGTAACACTTTACAGTGCCATTTTCTGTTCTGAACTAGCAGCATCTTTGAGTTATTTATATTTTTCCAAAGTCATCATGTTATAATGATACCATTATCCAAATAAAGTACAGTGTCAATTAAGCCATCTTCTCCCAGATAAATGTCCTTTAGCTGCATTCATTTATCCAGCCTGTATTTATTGGATGCCTATATTGAAAAGCAGAGACATTACTTTGCCAACAAAGGTCCGTCTAGTCAAGGCTATGGTTTGTCCAGTGGTCATGTATGGATGCGAGAGTTGGATTGTGAAAAAAGCTGAGCGCTGAAGAATTGATGCTTTTGAACTGTGGTTTTGGAGAAGACTCTTGAGAGTCCCTTGGACTGAAAGGAGATCCAACCAATCCATTCTGAAGAAGATCAGTCCTGGGTGTTCTTTGGAAGGAATGATGCTGAAGCTGAAACTCCAGTACTTTGGCCACCTCATATGAAGAGTTGATTCATTGGAAAAGACTATGATGCTGGGAGGGATTAGGGGCAGGAGGAGAAGGGGGCGACAGAGGATGAGATGGCTGGATGGCATCACTGACTCGATGGACGTGAGTCTGAGTGAACTCTGGGAGTTGGTGGTGGATAGGGAGGCCTGGCATGCTGTGATTCATGCGGTCACAAAGAGTCGGACACTAGTAAGTGACTGAACTGAACTGAACTGAATATACATTAGATGCAAAAACAGACATTGGTTGAGTAGGCTAGATACAGGAAATTCATTGCACAGCTAGACTACTTTAACCGTCTCCATGAGAATCTCTTTTCTGTTATTTCTGAGAAAATTCTATAGTGGACTAACTAATGTGTTACCTTCAACATGATTTCCCTTTCATATGACTCTCCCTAATAATTTCCCAATAATAACAAAAGGAAGGAAGGTGAGTCAACTGTCTTTGAATTAGCTTTTAAATGATTCATGGAGATAGTTATCTAAACAGCAAAATACAAGATAGATTATATTTCATTTCTTCATATTAAGGGTTTCTCAATAATGTCTCTACTTAAATGAAAGCTGCCAGTGATCATGTTTTTTGGAGGCAGCTGTTGAGTTGACTTATATTCCACTTCAATAGTCTTTACTGTTCCTCTTTCTTCTTCAGCCTGAAATTTTTTATTTCAGTGAAATGTTGCCATGTGTATCAACTGAGATATAGAGAGATTATTATATATAATTTTAGAACATTAAGAATAAGATCCATTTTTGTCTGCATGTATTGAAAAGACTGAGTTGAAAAACAATATATTATGTCAAATAAACTAGGATATAGTAGAGACTTGACTATAATACCACTCCTCTATCTCACTTATCCTATAAGTCTGAACTTACACATCATTAACAATATAAGAACAAGCTGTTAGGAACTGAGTATTTATATGGATGCTCCTTAATCAAATCTGTTCTTTCAGATCTACTCTAGAATTTCTTTCTACATTGAAATTTCAGACTAAATTCATGCATAAAAAGTATATGTTTTGAAACATTATGCTTATTTCTTCCAGAAACTTTTCCACATTTTAATAGTGAATAAATCATATTTTACTAGTCATGAAATTAGTAAAATTTTAGGTGTAATTATCATTTTTAAGTTTTCCTACACAAACTCAAATATTAAACTAAGAAACAAAACTTCTGTAAATTATCTCCATAGGAAATCCCTCTGCAAATTATAGTTTGAACAACATTTGATCATAACATTAAGTTATGAAACAACAATCCTACTTCATTTCTTGTGTTTGAAATACCCTGCAAAAACATTAACCAATTAATCAAATTAGATAACAATTCTGTTATGAACTGAGCATCATATAGAATCATTTGCTGCAGAATATCAAGATAGTGTATTATATATGTCACTTTTGAGGTAATAATTATATCTGTGTGTAGTAAAGTATTTATTATCTTATCTAATTAATACACATTTTGGCATGTCAGGGTTTGTGGGTAATTACAGTTTTCTATTGGGTAATAATTTGTATGATTTATGAAGCCTATGAAACAGTGCTGTGAGCCAAAAAGCTGTCTGGAATAATTACAGTTAAGCTGTCCGATCAACAGGTACACCCAGCCAAGAGAACGCAGCCCTGAGGATAAGAGCCTCAAACAAACAGAAGCAATCTGGGGTGTTCACTTCTCAGCCTGTTTTTTTCTAACCTGGGAAAAAAAATGCCCCCCCTACTGTTTTCACCTGTAACAAAGAACTGATTGCTTAAGTATAATGTAGTTGTTTTCCAAAGTTCATGTGCTGATGTGGAGGACTTCACACACACGTAAAAATAAATGTAAGTATCATGGACCATATAAATATGCAATTATTTCAGGAAAGACTAAATGCAGACACATCTAATTTAAGAATGACAATGTTTTCTGTGGTTATTGAAAATTCAGAACTAGAATATGCCCCTTTATGGATCACAGCCTTGTCATGACAAAGGGGTCTGNTGCAGTACATGTAGCCAATAAAGCATTTAAAAATATCTAGAATATATAAGGAATTTTTATATAACAATAAAAAAGAGAAAGGCCATTTTAAAAATGAGCAAATAATATGAATAGACAACACAAGTGTTGGGCAAGATATGAAACAACAGGAACTTTGATATGTTGTTTGCACAAGTATGAATTGGTAGAACCATTTTGAAAACATTTTTGGCAGTATTTTTACTCTCCTTGATACATATCCAACAAGTGCATGCATAAGAAAGACACACTGAGGATGTTGATAGAGCATTATTTGTAATATCCCCAAACTGGAAACTATCCCAGTGTCCATCAGTAGTAGCATGGATGAGTAAGTTGTGGCATATCTATAAGGAGTAGTCATTCAGTAGATTCCTGTGACTTTGTTACCGTAGTGTGGTCCATGCTGCAACCCCTGAGAACTTACTAGAGATGCAGACGGTTAGGCCTCACCTGAGAAACATTGATTCAAAATCTATAGTCTAACATGATCCCTGGGTGTTTAATAATAAAGTTTTAGCAGCACTGCTTTCCTCGGGATTCCTGAAATTGATCCTGGAGCAGCAGTATTAACCTTACCTGGGCGCTGGTGAGAAATGCAGATTCTCATGCTCCATGCTGGCTCAGAAGCTCTGTGGGGGATAGGGGGCCTTGCAGTCTTTTAACAAGTGTCAGGGTGATGTGGGTGCAAAGTGAACTTTTAGAATCTGCTTCAGATTTACATTTCTAACAGATACACAGATGATGACCAAGTCAGGAGCTTGCTGTGAGATCCCCTGCTTGTGGAGTTAGGCAAACCTGTGTAAGTCCACAAAGTCAGATTGTAGGTTGTCAGGCCCTGTGGTTTTCGACACAACTACAGTGCTGTTGCGGTACACTGAAAGCAACCGGTATGTAAAGGAATGGCCATGGATGTAAGGGAGACTTCACTTATAAATCCAGCCTGCAGGCTGGATTCGGCTCCTCTACTTGGGGACCCCTGCTGTATACCAAGAGTAAGAAAATTTAGACTGCAAGTAACTCGGAGATGTTGACTAAAAGATGTATACTACAAGATTCCATTTATTCAGAGTCAGAAACTCTGGAAAAACAAATCTTTGCTCTTAAAAGTCCTGAGCGTGGCTGAGGCTGAGAAGTGATTGTGGCTAGAGGTGGCCTACTGGGGTACTCAAAATGTGTTGTTTCTTGGTCCAAATATAAAAAGATGCACCCTCCTGTTGTAAAATTTGAACCTGATAGTAACTAATTTAAACTATTTAAAAATATTAAAATGAATAGTACATTATGGAGGAAAATTTGAAATGTGTATGAATTTTTTAAGATAAAGATTTCAGTCAGGCTTCTAGGGGGAAGAGATTGTTCCCTGTGTCTGGAGTCTTGGATAAATTTGAGATGCACTAGGATTTATAATGGCACCCCACTCCAGTACTCTTGCCTGGAAAATCCCATGGACGGAGGAGCTTGGTAGGCTGCAGTCCATGGGGTTGCTGAGTCGGACACGACTGAGCGACTTCCCTTTTCACTTTCATACATTGGAGAAGGAAATGGCAACCCACTCCAGTGTTCTTGCCTGGAGAATCCCAGGGACGGGGGAGCCTGGTGGGCTGCCATCTCTGGGTTCGTGCAGGGTCAGATACGACTGAAGCGACTTGGCAGCAGCAGCAGGATTTATAAAGTTACACGGGATTACCTTTGTCCTTAAAAAAAAAAAAAGCTATTATCACCTAAACTCTGGTATAATGGTTTTGAGTGAATGTGTATCCCATCTCTATTTCTTCTCATTAATCCATTAATTGGATTCTTTCTTAACCTCTCTCCCCTGATCCTGATTTGATATGTCTTAGTATACTCATGCTTTATTTACCTTTTTTTCTGAGAGTGATCGTTTAATCAGTTGGATGGTTCCTGGATTCTTCATTTAGGGCTCTAGTTTTCAAACTCTTGGTCTCAGGATCTACTTACTCTTAAAAATTGAGGACCCTGATGAGCTTTTGTTTGTAAGAGTATCTCTCAATATTTATCCTATTAGAAATCAGTGCTGAGAAATTAAAATTTTTTTATTCACTTAAAGATAACAAAGATAAATTCATTATATGTTAATGTGAAAAACAATATTTTAAAGTATAACTGTTTCCTAAAACAAAAAAATAATGCCTTACCTGCTTCGGCGTTCAGTCTTTCATGGTTTTTGTCTTAGCTAAAGTATATGAAGAAAATTTGGCCTCCCTCATGGCTCAGTGGTAAAGAATCTGCCTGCAGTGCAGGGAGACACAGGTTCAGTCCCTGGATCAGGAAGATCCCCTGGAGGAGGGCATGGCAACCCACTTCAGACTTCTTGCCTGGAGAATCCCATGGACAGAGGAGCCTGGCCGGCTACAGTCCATGGGGTCACAAAGAGTCTGACTCGACAGAAATGACTTAAGCATTCACACACATGAACAAAATCAGGCTTTAGACAGATGTGTAGTTGGAAGGAGGAGTATTTTAATAGCCTTTCAGATTGTTGTGGCTATGCTTTGATTTATACCAAAACACAAGTGGCAAGTTTTTTTAAAGATTAATTTGCAATATGAAATTTGAAACCAAATCAGCGAACATTAGATTAAAATTTGAATTCCACTTTTAGCCCACTGTATGATTTTGTAACATCATTAGTCACTTGGAAAGTACTAGTTTACTAAGTTGCAGATCTTCTGAATTGTTGACACATTTCATTATGTAATATCAAAAACTCATATTTGTTAATGTCACTGACCCTGAAGAAGGGCATGGCAACCCACTCCAGTATTCTTGCCTGGAGAATCCCATGGACAGAGGAGCCTTGTGGGCTACAGTCCGTGGGGTCGCAAAGAGTCAGACACGGCTGAAGCGACTTAGCATGGATGCATGTTGTCTGAAAGGATCTGATGTGCCCGTGGTATGGATATAAGTTCCTAAAATTCAAATTTTCAATAAATATTTTTTTATTTTGTTATTGGCAGCAAACACTATCAGTTAATTTTCCTTGACATTCATTTTTGTGAAAATGTCTGCCCAGTACTTAAGTCTGAGTACTCATAGTTTGTCAGTCAGTTATTTGTCCAAGTAAAAATGATGATCCATGAAAAACATAGCTAGTTTAGCTTATAAGTCAGTCACCCAAAAGGCTTTCTTAGACCCAGCATTGCTTTATATATACTTCCCATTTCACTACACAGGATATTTAAAAGATGGGTGTTTGAGGGTGTTGTTTAACAGAGGTGACTTTTTATGCTTCATCAAGGACAGTTTTAAGTGAAACAGACCTTGTTTTTTTAAACTATGAGTGCCTTGTGGTGAAGGATATAATGACTAGTGCAGTTGGAGCCACTGCCTTCATTTTATCCACCATTGCTCTTGCAAATGTAACACAGTGGGAAAAAGTGAATAATGTCTTAGTATTGTTAAGAAAATAGTTTTAACCTTGGGACTCAGAGGAGTCCACTGACCACACTTTGAACTCTGGTTGTTTTAGGGGTTTGTCCTTAAAGTTACATCATACATTGCCTGTACAAAAAGCATTAATTACTAAAAGAATGTTTAATGACAGGCTCATTAAAAAAAAATTATATTTGAAACATGCTATAGCACTTTTCCTTCCTTTGAAGATGTTTATCCTTTCCCTGTAGGAATGTATCCTGTCAGGTATAATGTCAGTGAATGGGAAGAAAGTTCTTCACATGGATAGAAACCCGTATTATGGAGGAGAGAGTGCATCTATAACACCGCTGGAAGATGTAAGTACTAGAGTGAATGAAGGTGCCTTTCGTGCTTCAAGTCTTTTCCTTGTGAATCTCTACTTTTTATGGATGGTTTCAAAAACGTTCTGTTTTTTTAAATAGATTATCTGTAGCGTCATAATTTTGGGGAGCTCCTCGTTTGGGGCTTGTAGAAGAGATGTTCCATAGTCACTTCTGTTGCCATTCAGAGCAGGTACCTGTTGTCTCTTGGAGGTAATAGAGTATAGACTGGATGGGGTGCTTGGGGGCCACACCAGTGCTGATCACAGCCACTCAAAGATTTTATCCCTGTTTTTTAAGATGGCAGATAGTTTCTGTGGGCTTTCAATAACAGAGATGGGCTGAGAGAACCCAGGTTATATGACTCCAAAGCTTAGTGCCCTTCTATTTTATTGAAATATAGTTGCTTTACAATGTTGTGTTAAGTTAAGCTGTATAGCAGAGTGATTCAGTTACACATATGTACATATCCATGTGCACACATTCTTTTTCATATTTT
>SJYV01007372.1:398071-408154 GCA_006410875.1 Neotragus pygmaeus
GGTGAAGTGTGCCTTTTTCCTTTCCAATCTCCTTAAATCAGTCATTAGCGAATCAAATGTGATCTGTGTGGTTTGGGGTAGCAATAAGGCACACAGCCGTACACGTCAATATCTAGACTCTCAGGGAAACCATCAAGAAATGAATGACAGAGGCTTCTAGAACAGAGTGATTCAACGGTTGTTTACAGCTAAAAAGATCACACGTGATTCCAGATTTTAACTCTTCTTATTGCGTCCGGCTCCCTGTGTTCAGCAGGACTCCCTGCGTGCCATGCTAGACTGACAGGAGCGCCATAATTATGCGCTTCTGTTGATCCACCTGCTGTGATAGTGCCCATGAGGCAGGGCATGGGGAGAACCACAGATAAGCTGTGCTGCTCGTGTTTTCTGCTGCTCAGACTCCATCTGTTTTCCCCGAAGTAGAGGGAAGTTACTGCAGAGCCTGAGAGCCATTTAACTCCCTATCGATGGCACGGGGATCACAATACCATCCTTCATAGCATGGTTGTTGCTGTTGAGTCACTCAGTCGTAGCTGACTCTTCGTGACTCCATGGACTGCAGCACGCCAGGCCTCCCTGTCCATCGCCAACTCCCAGGCCTTGCTCAAACTCAAGTCCATCAAGTCAGTGATGCCATCCAACCATCTCATCCTCTGTCATCCCCTTCTCCTCCTGCCTTCACTCTTTCCCAGCATCAGGATCTTTTCTAATGAATCAGCTCTTCATATCAGGTGGCCAAAGTATTCGAGCTTCCGCTTCAGCATCAGCCCTTCCCATGAACACCCAGGATGGAGTTCCTTTAGGATGGACTGGTTTGATCTCCTTGCAGTCATAGCATAGTAGTAAGGATTAGAGGAGAATTCACAGGCAGTGTCTTGTGGATCCTGGATCTGGGTTTTCTTCCCTCTGTGCCTCCCTAGACACACACTCCCTGAACTACAGGCAGCAGGGCTGCACAGAATCCTCTATCCTAGCAATGGAGATGTCAAAAGATGAAGGAAAGGAAAGTGAAGTCGCTCAGTCATGTCCAACTCTTAGCAACCCCATGGACTGTAGCCTGCCAGGCTGAATCTGCCATGAAAAAGCTTCCAATTTCCATGTTTTGCCTGAATGCTGCTTTCTTCTGAGTAGGACAAACAGCATGGGGTACCACTGTAGATGCCCTTCCCCGGGTTTGTTGAGAGGGTGAAAGACAGGCACTCGCCACCTATCCCAACGGAGGCAGCAGAAAATGTGGCAGAGTATCAAGGGAGGGAATGGAAAGAGCTGAAATCACCAGACATTTCCACGTTCCCATTAAACCTCCCCAACAGGACTGAGTGAGCTGATCCTTCCTCCCATGAAGAAGTTGGTCATCACAGAGCTCCAAGCTGAGCTCCCTGAGCTCCCTAGCGATCTACCACACAAACTGTAGTGTATACATGTCAGCCCCACACTCCCGGTTCAGCCCACCTTCCCCAGCCCCTCCATGTCCGTATGTCTGTGTCTCTGCTCCTGCCCAGGAAATAAGGTCACCTGTACCATTTCCCCCGCCTAGATCCCACATATATGCATTAATGTACAAAATTTGTTATTCTCTCTCTGATCCCCTTCAGTTTGCATGATAGACTCTGCTGCTGCTGCTGCTGCTAAGTCACTTCAGTAGTGTCTGACTCTGGGCGACCCCATAGGTGGCAGCCCGCCAGGCTCCCCCGTCCCTGGGATTCTCCAGGCAAGAACACTGGAGTGGGTTGCCATTTCCTTCTCCAGTGCATGAAAGTGAAAAATGAAAGTGAATTTGCTCAGCTGTGTCCGACTCTTCGCAACCCCCTGAACTGCAGCCCACCAGGCTCCTCTGCCCATGGGAGTTTCCAGGTAAGAGTACTGAAGTGGGGTGCCATTGCTTTCTCCGATGATAGACTCCAGGTCCATCTATATCTCTACACATAGGAGGGAGGTCCAAGAGGGAGGGGATACACATATACTTATAGCTGATATACTTTGTTGAACAGCAGAAACTTATGCAACATTGTAAACCGTTTACAGTCCAATAAAAATTAATACTTTTTTTAAGCCTAGAAAAGAAGAAGAAGTTGGGAGGGATAAGTAACTTTCTTATAGTCACACAGACAGTGCACGCTGTTTCTGGTTACCTAGGAATGAACTAGATCTTTTGGAAGACCTTGTATCTCCCTGGCAAAGGAGGGGACTCATCCACTTCCAGGCACCCAGTCCCCCGGATGTGAGAGGCAGAAGGGCAGGGGAGACAGGGAAATTGTTCTGTAGATTCACAAAGCTTGTGCTTGGGGATTATATCTCTTTTGTAGAGTTAAAAAAAAAAAATNATATGCCAGCAATTTGGAAAACTTAGCAGTGGCCACAGGACTGGAAAAGGTCAGTTTTCATTCCAGTCCCAATGAAAGGCAATGCCAAAGAATATTCAAACTACTGTATAATTGCCCTCATTTCACATGCTAGCAAGGTAATGCTCAAAATCCTTCAAGCTATGCTTCAGTGGTATGAGAATCAAGAACTTCCAGATGTACAAGCTGGATTTAGAAAAGGCAGAAACCAGAGATTAAATTGCAGACATCCATTGGATCATAGAAAAAGCAAGAGAATTCCAGAAAAATATCTATTTCTGCTTCCTTGACTATGCTAAAACCTTTGACTGTGTGGATCGCAACAAACTGGAAAATTCTTAGAGATGGGAATACCAGACCACTTTACTTGCCTCCTGAGAAACCTGTATGCAGGACAAGAAACAACAGTTAGAACTGGACACAGAACAACATTCCAAATTGGGAAAGGAGTACATCAAGGCTGTATGTTATCATCCGCCTTATTTAACTTATGTGCAGATTACATCATGCAAAATGCTGGGCTAGATGAAGCACAAGCTGGAATCAAGATTGCTGAGAGAAATATCAGTAACTTTAGATACGCAGATGACATCACTTTGATGGCAGAAAGCAAAGAGGCCCTAAAGAACCTCTTGATGAAGGTGAAAGAGGAGAATGAAAAAGCTGACTTAATACTCAACATGCAGAAACTGAGGTCATGGCATGTGGTCCTAACTTCGTGGTGAATAGATGGGGAAAAAGTGGAAATAATGACATTTTATTTTCTTGAGCTCCAAAATCACTGGGGACGGTGACTGCAGCCACAAAATTAAGATGCTTGTTCCTTGGAAGAAAAGCTATGACGAACCTACACAGCATATTAAAATCAGAGCCATCACTTTGCTGATAAAGGACCCTATAGTTAAAGCTGTGTATTTTCTAGTAGTCACGGATGGATGTGAGAGTTGGACCGTAAAGAAGGCTGAGTGCCAAAGAATTGATGCTTTTTGAATTGTGATGCTAGAGAGTCCTTTGGACAAGTAGGGAGATCAAACCAGGAAATCAACTCTGGAAGAACTGATGCGAAGCTCCAATACTTTGGCCACCTGATAAAGAGCTGACTCGTTGGAAAAGACCCTGATGCTGGAAAAGATTGAGGGCAAGAGCAGAAGCAGGTGGCAGAATATGAGATGGTTCAGTAGCATCCCTGACTCATTGGACATGAGTTTGAGCAAACTCTGGGAGATAGTGAAGAACAGGGAAACCTGGCTTACTGCAGTTCATAGGGTTGCAAAGAGTCAGATATGACTTAACGACTAAACAATTAACAAAATTTTTTATGGCTGCATAATACTCCATCATGTATATGTAAAGCATCTTCTTTATCCTTTCCTCTGTCGATGGACGTTTGTTTCCATGTCCTGGCTATTGTAAGTCATGGTATAAGGAACTTTGGGGTGAATGTATCTTTTCTAACCACGTTTTTCTGTGCTTCAATAGTGTGAGAATCTAGAACTTCAAATGTATAAGCTGGATTTAGAAAAGGCAGGAATGGGATTGCTGAACCTTATGTTAGTTATTTTTAGTTTTTTAAGGAACTTCCATACTGTTCTCCATAGTGGCCTTACCAATTTACATTCCACCAGCAGTGTAGGAGGAATCCCTTTTCTCCACACCCTCTCCAGCATTTATTGTTTGTAGACTTTACTGATAATGGCCATTCTGACCAGTGTGAGGTGATACCTCTTGTAGTTTTGATTTGCATTTCTCTGGTTGTTGAACATCTTATCATGTGCATTTTGGCCATCTGTATGTCTTTGGAGAAATGTCCTTTCATATCCTCTGTCCATTTTTTGATTGAGTTGTCCTGTTTTGTAATATATGGGAGAACTTGGGTTCCCCGCCCTGCCACNTGAACATCTTATCATGTGCATTTTGGCCATCTGTATGTCTTTGGAGAAATGTCCTTTCATATCCTCTGTCCATTTTTTGATTGAGTTGTCCTGTTTTGTAATATATGGGAGAACTTGGGTTCCCCGCCCTGCCACCCTCACTTGGGGTTTCTATTGAATGAATATATACAAACTTTGTTTATTTTGTTCCACCTTAGCAATAGGATTCATGAGTTTGAGTGAATGTTAAATTTTAAGTTGCAAGCTGCTTTTTATCTACAGTCTCAAACTTTGCAGAACTAGTACTTCAGTAACAATTTGTTCTACATTCTTGCTAGTAAAGAGCAGACACACCACCTCTGCAATATTTATTTTACCATTTATTAGTTTAGTAATGTATTTAATTCATGGATGTGTTAGAATATTGCTAAGTGGCCTAACTGATTAAAAATGAAATGCCTTTGTCCTTTACCTCATGTTGGTGGTATTTTGCTATATCAGAGTCACTTCATCAAAAATAGTTGCATAATGAAAGTTAAATTTTGTCACATTATGGGTGTTTTTGTTTTGGTTTTAGTTATACAAAAGATTTAAGATACCCGGAGCTCCACCAGCATCCATGGGCAGAGGAAGAGACTGGAATGTTGACTTAATCCCCAAGTTCCTTATGGCAAATGGTAAAGAATTCCAACTTAACTTTGTGACAGGACATTGATTCCAATTTGAAAGTAGAAAGTAGCTGTTGACTCTGAGTATTATTCCGGGTAGGTGGAAGTGGATTTTGTTGAATGGAACAGTATGGTGAGTAATAGGGTCTGTTAAAGGCTTCAAGGGTCAGTATGTTAAGAATGGAGGGAGGAGGCACTGACTTATCAGTAATTCGTTTTGGAGAAACAAAATTATGCTCTGGTATCATACACGTCAAAATTGTGTTTGTAACAGACTTTGCTCTTGATACTTGGTGATAATCTTAGATAACTGGGCCTTCAGAAACATCCATTTTAATATTTTTCTAGTTTGTAGGCTTTCACTGTTATTTTTTCATTTTGATTGTTGATATTTTTAATTAGAGCAGCTAAGTATCTATAAATTGCTGTGATTTTAGCATCTTTTTCTAAGAGGTTGAAAAACTAAATTGTAGTCTATGTCCCATGAAAATGTTTGTGGTACCCTTTCCTCCTTGGAATTTGTGTTCTATAGTTTGTTTCAATGGAAAGATCTTATTTGAATTTAATCTTGGATTTAAATAATTGAATTTTCTTGAGGTTAATTGTAAATACAAAAAGTTTATTACTTAAATAGTTAAAATTAGAAAACATAGATAAGCAGAAAGGAAATAAAATTTGCATAACCAAAATCTTACCATCTTGAAACATAGTTAATATTTTGGTGTATAATCCACCAGTTTCCCTCCCCCACTCCCGGTTAACATCTTTTTCTATCATTATACTGTGAATGTTTGAGAGAGAGGGAGAGAGGGACACANGAGCAGAGCGTATACACGGTCTACATCTCCTATCTCCTATATCAGCAGGGTCCTGTTGTTTCCTATTAAACAGTAGTCCACACGGTGATATTGTGGGGGTTTTGCTTAGTCTTCCCAGGACAAGAGTCTAAAGTGCTATTTCATTTCGTTTTGCCCCAAGTGTCTTTTGCAGGGAGTAGAAACACATACCAAAATTTGGTGTAACTGGTGGAATTTTTCCTCACTTTCCTTAGAATCATTTTCTGAAGTGTAGTTTTCTTGCTCTGAAGAGGCAACAGGTTTTGACATTATTCCCATCACTCATTTTCTTGTGGTTGACTCCAAAAAAACAAGAGAAAGAAGATAAGCCACCACTTAAACTGGACTCCTGCCAAGTCGACAAGCCTGCTTTGAGAGTGAGATGACTCAACTGCATTGTCTTCTATCCCAACCCACCTTGGGGTTCCTGAATATTATATTTTCTATCAGTTGACTAAAAGTTGGGGCTGTGGTGGGATCTGATTTGAATCTTCCTGAATTTTAGCAGACCTGTCATTACCTGCAACCAGTATCACAGGGTGCTTTAGTGGTTTGCTTGGAAATTCTTCCTATGACTTGCTCTCTCCTTCCTGAACATACAGGTGAAACATTTAGATTATAAGGCATTAACTAAAACCAATAGCTCTGGTTCTTTAAAACTCTTACTTAGTTTACCTTAATGCACTGAGGTTAAATTCATTTGATTATTTGATTGTCAATTTGGAGGTTTCCCGGGTGGCTCAGTGGTAAAGGATCTGCCTGCAACGCTGGGGACATGGGTTCTATCCCTGGGAAGATTCTCTGGGGAAGGAAATGGCAACCCACTCCAGTATTCTTGCCTGGGTAATCCCATGGACAGAGGATACTGGTGGGCTACAGTCCTTGGACAACATAAGCTGGACATGACTGAGCGACTGAACAGACACACACATGTACACACACACAAGGCCATCCTTAATGGTAGGAACATGGAACACTGCTATGGTGGGTGAAGTTCAAGGAATTTTCTCCTTAGCAGGTAACAAGAATAGGGGCACTTCTTTACAAGTAGGAGATGACAGGTCCTTTAAACATGATCTACTAATATCTCAGATGGGACCCAGTGGGTTCACACTGATGGGTTCGATTTTTAAAATTACAATGCATTTTGTTTAGAAGAGGGATTAAAGTATTTGCCAAAATGATTTGTGTTGACAAAATGGCTTAGTACGTTTGGCAGATTTATTTGGAGAATGGAATAAATTAAGGTGTCTAGCAAAAGATGTGCTACAGCCACTGAAACAATTTCAAGTATTTCAGAAACTCTATTTTTATTCACTTTGCAAAATGTGCTTAGTTGAACTGCCAGTCCCTGTTACATTTCCATTTCTAAGCAATTAATTAAAATCCCAAATCAGTCTTTTCTTGATCACGCCAGCAGGAGTCGGTTACCATGGAAATAGGAAGATCAGTAGTATTTGGAAGAGACGGAAAAAAATGGCTTGTATTGGTCTTTTATTTTGGAAACATAAGTGATGGTCTAGAGTAGCTTGTTGGCTCAGTAATGGGAAGATCCGCTCCCCCAGTAGCAAGTGTGGCAGTGACAATTGGAAATTACTGACAGTCTAGGGATTACATTTCACCCCCCAAGGATATCATTTGGCCAGTTGAAAAAGTCATTAACTCAGCTTTTTCATGTGTTCTATCTATAGGTTAAACCCCCAAATGTAATTGATTACAGAGTATTCTGTTGTAGCTAAGCAGGATTTCAAATCAATAATTGGTTACATTTTACGAAAATCCATGAAAACCTATTTATGATTTTTTTTTCATATGTCAGGCCAGTGTGCTTTAGACAGAAAGCTTATTTCCAGACAATAGTGCAAACTGAGAATGATTGTGGTTGAAACTATATATATATTTTTACCTTTTGGAAAATGGAAGCTTATGGGATATCATCTTTGGGTATTTAATTAAAACACAATTCAGTAGTGCTGCCTTAAAAAATAGTACATTAAGGAGACATGATAATGAATGATACTAATATGACTGTATTAAAAACAAATTAGAGTTGTATTGGAAAATCTAAACTGTGTGAAAGATGTAATTTTAAAGATGTAGGTGGTAATAATTTTCAATATTTAATAACAGTTATGTGTCAAGCACTGCTCCTAGTGGTTTAAAAGTGAAAACTCCGTGTTTCTCAGTGATACCATGAGAAAGATCTTAGCATTAATAGATGCAGTGATGGTCTTAAATTATGGAATTTTTTCTGAGTGAAGAGATTCTGTACTTTCATGTGCTACTAATTAGCCGTCTGTGAAATCAGAAGATGGGTGATAATTTTCTGCTATGCTAGGCTTATACAGGTCTCACATAAAAATTTATATTTTTCTGTTAGCTAAAAGTTTCTCTGGAAACTAATTAGGAAAAGTTAGAAAGAAGGTACAAATCAAGATTTCATTTATTGCTCTAGCATGAAACCCCAGTGGGAAAATTAGTCTAAACCCTCCAGGAGACAGTCCTGTCTATACATAGTGATAATTAGGAAATGAGAATTTTTCAGTAAAGTTTTCTCTGATTGCTGTAGGCAGTCAAAATAATGGTTGCCATTTGTCTCTACAAAATGCTATTATGTTTTCCATATAATAAAGTGCTCAAGGCGTACCTACATGTCTTATGCCTACGTGGATTTTAGAAGCGATAATTATTTAAGATGAGTGGTAGTCTTTTTAGTTAATTGTTGGAAGAAAATAACAGCCACAATTCCCTTTAGTTTACTGTAAGATAAATAGAAAGATAAGGCATGCCTGGCAACATGAGCCACATGGGTGTCTAGAATTTGGGAGTCATATCACAAATGACATACTTTATATACTGTATGAATCATAGTATCTCTCCTGCGACCTGCTGGCCAGGTAGGTCGAATATACTTCAAACACTTGAATAGCACGAAAGGTGATATAATATGCTGCGATTTGCTGCTTTATAAGCCCATTCCCATCAGTTTAAGCTCTCCCTGTATAATGGCCTGGAAGTCTGAATCAATACTTCCTGGGCTGTATCCCCAAATTTCTTACTTATAGGATTTTCATTTAGACTTCTTTTTGTACCTATATAGCTATTAGGTGCATACTAAGTAAATACTACACCACTATTTAGCAACGGACAGAGGACCCTGGTGGGCTGCAGTCCATGGGGTCGCAGAGTCGGGCATAACTGAGTGACTAGCACACACACACGTTCAGTACTGAGAAACCTAAGAAGAATAAGACCTGTCTACCAATTTTAAGGGGTATAAATTTTATCATATTCCCTATAGCACATAACGGTGATTTGAATGCTTCGATGACTTAGGAATTCTTGATGTTACACTGATCTCACAATGAAGGTCGTATACACTATAGGCAAAGATAAACAGAATGTATAAACTAACATCTAGCTAATTTGCAAGTATCCAGTGAGCACATGTTATATTCCAGATACAACACTAGGCACTGAGGAGTGAAAACACATGTGAGATATTGAAATGGAAGGCACATGCTGTTATTATGAAACATATGATTTCTGATGCCTGGTTAACTGTTTAAGTTCTTAACGCCTCTGCTTACTGTAGAAACTCATTTCAAAGACAGTTCAATTCGGTTCAGTCACTCAGTCGTGTCTGACTCTGCGACCCCATGAATCACAGCACGTCAGGGCTCCCTGTCCATCACCAACTCCCGGAGTTCACTCAGACTCATGTCCATCGAGTCAGTGATGCCATCCAGCCATCTCATTCTCGGTCGACCCCTTCTCCTCCTGCCTCCAATCCCTCCCAGCATCAGGGTCTTTTCTAATGAGTCACCTCTTTGCATGAGGTGGCCAAAGTATTGGAGTTTCAACTTTAGCATCATTCCTTCCATAGAAATCCCAGGGCTGATCTCCTTTAGGATGGACTGGTTGGATCTCCCTGCAGTCCAAGGGACTCTCAGGAGTCTTCTCCAACACCACAGTTCAAAAGCATCAACTCTTCGGTGTTTAGCCTTCTTCACAGTCCAACTCTCACATCCATACATGACCACAGGAAAAACCATAGCCTTGACTAGATGGAGCTTAGTCGGCAAAGTAATGTCTCTGCTTTTGAATATGCTATCTAGGTTGGTCATAACTTTTCTTCCAAAGAGTAAGCGTCTTTTAATTTCATGACTGCAGTCACCATCTCCAGTAATTTTGGAGCCCCAAAAAATAAAGTCTGACACTGTTTCCACTGTTTCTCCGTCTATTTGCCATGAAGTGATGGGACCGGATGCCATGATCTTCGTTTTCTGAATGTTGAGCTTTAAGCCAACTTTTTCACTCTCCTCTTTCACTTTCATCAAGAGGCTTTTTAGCTCCTCTTCACTTT
>SJYV01007372.1:411764-424030 GCA_006410875.1 Neotragus pygmaeus
TCCAAAGAGTAAGCGTCTTTTAATTTCATGACTGCAGTCACCATCTCCAGTAATTTTGGAGCCCCAAAAAATAAAGTCTGACACTGTTTCCACTGTTTCTCCATCTATTTGCCATGAAGTGATGGGACCGGATGCCATGATCTTCGTTTTCTGAATGTTGAGCTTTAAGCCAACTTTTTCACTCTCCTCTTTCACTTTCATCAAGAGGCTCTTTAGCTCCTCTTCACTTTCTGCCATAAGGGTGGTGTCATCTGTATATCTGAGGTTATTGATATTTCTCCCAGCAATCTTGATTCCAGCTAGTGTTTCTTCCAGTCCAGTGTTTCTCATGATGTATTCTGCATATAAGTTAAATAAATAAGCAGGGTGACAATATACAGCTTTGATGTACTCCTTTTCCTATTTGGAACCAGTCTGTTGTTCCATGTCCAGTTCTAACTGGTGCTTCCTGACTTGCATACAGGTTTCTCAAGAGGCAGGTTAGGTGGTCTGGTATTCCATCTCTCTCAGAATTTTCCACAGTTTATTGTGATCCACACAGTCAAAGGCTTTGGCATAGTCAATAAAGCAGAAATATATGTTTTTCTGGAACTCTCTTGCTTTTTCCATGTTCTCAACAAAACATACTTCCCAGTGTGAATGCCCTTATTAGACGCCTCCCTTGAATCTGGGTTGGTCCTGTGACTCACATTTCAAACAACAAAATTCAATATAAGTTATTTCAGGGTAGGTCTTAAAGAAGTCTCACAGCTTCCACCTAGAATTCTTGGGATGTTTTTCTCTGAGGACACTCTATAATTTGCTCTGAGACTCATTCACAGTCTCATATTGACCCTGAGACTTCAGTGCTATGTGGAAGTCCAAATCAGCCAAACAGAAAGCCACATAGAGGGAGAGAAATAAACCCGACAAGGTCCCAGCGTAGTCATCCCACTGTGGCACCAGTGTGTTGTGTGTGTGTGCTAAGTCACTTCAGTCATGTCCAACCCTTTGTGACCACATGGACTGTAGACCACCAGGGTGTCCTCTTGTCCATGGAATTCTTCTGGCAAGAATACTGGAGTGGGTTGCCATGCCCTCCTCCAGGGGACATTCCCAAACCAGGGTTTGAACCTGAGTATCCTGCAGCTTCTGTATTGCCAGTGGATTCCTTACTGTTGAGCCAAATTAGTTTAAACAGCACCTTTTTTTTTTCTGTAGTTACTGGGAGCAATTAGTAGAATTATATTCTAGGAATAACTAAAGCACCAAGATCTGAGAATACAGAAATAAAGGCAACTCTGGAAAATTTAAGAACAAGAATCTCATCTTCTCATACCATCTTGATTGTCTTCTCAGCTGTTTCTTCAGCTGATCTGTGTCTGCTTCAGCGTTTCAGGATAACTTCCTACAAGGCTGGAAAATATACCAGCTCCATGGGGAACATGGTTTCCCAAATTCCCTTTCAGAGAGAATGGCTACTCTTCTCCTACATGCAGTTTGAAACATCCTGGGAAATAACCTAGCTTGAATGGTGCATCCACTGCTGGATTATCACTGTGGGCAGGGAAGCAAGTGCCATTATAACAAATCATTTGAAAACCTATGGGAAAAACAGATTTTTTTAAAAAAAACAGGGTGATGTTTGGAGAAGGAGAGAAAAGGACAGGAACTGGTTAAAGTAGGCATGACAAGTCTGCTATAGTATGCAGTACCCAACACATGACTTCATATTTTAAAGTATGGGGATATTATTGCTGATACATGAATTTTTCCCATATTAATAGTTTAATAGTGGAAAAGTGGCTATACCTATCTTACAGAGAAATGTTTTTTATTTGAAATGTGTGCATTTTAATATCCTATTTAATTTTGGATATTTACCAATGAGGAAGTAAAGCGAGGATGTTTTCTGTTCCTGACATTGGGTTTAGCAGGGCAGGAATAATGTTATCTATTAATGAGCAGAGATGTTAGCTGAAGAGGTCTGGCTACATTCCAGTTTGGCTAATTAAATCCTACCTGCTTAAATTTGTCTTTATTTTCAAATGAATAGTCACTGTTATTTCTCATTTGAAACATTATTTGATGTTTGGGACTACCAGTTTACTTGTGAGGTAAAGAATTCCAGTTTACTTTGAGTTGAAAATACCCTAGCTCCAGCCCAGTGTTTGATACATATATATTGTGTGGACTTTGCAATACTTTTCTTAGGGTTCTAATGGTGGGACTGCATATTTTTCCAATGACAATCCTTTTTTAAAGGACAATCCTTTTAAAATCCTTTCTATGTTTTACTTGGTGATGGCGAGCTATCAAACACTATGCCTGATGCAAACCAAATTTGATCTGACTCATTAAAATATGGTGCTTTTAACCCAACAATACTTGGATTAGTGAGTAATGTCTAAAATGCGCATGTTGCAAGTTGAGAAAGGATCAAATCAAAATTAATTAATTAGAGTTTAATTAATGACTCTAATTAGTCATTACTGTGTCAAAACCTATTTCATGGAGTCCATCATTCAATATTTTGCAGTTTAAATAGAAGACTCAAGTTATGACTTATTTTTATTATTTGTTGTTGTGATGAAAATTTTAACATTGTATCTATTCTCATGAGATTTTTTAGGAGTACAATACTAAGTACAGGTACAATGTTGTACAGCACATCTCCAGAACTTATCCATCTTGTATAACTGAAACCTTATACCTCTTGGTTAGGACCTCTCCATGTTCCCTCCCCCAGCATCTGGCAATACCATTTTATTCTGTTTCTATGAATCTGATGACTTTAGATTCCTTATATATGCAGAATCATACAATATTTTTCTTACTGTGACTGGCTTATTTCACTTAGCATAATGTCCTCTATGTTCATCTATGTGTCCCAAACAGCAGCTTCCTTATTTTTTAAGGCTGAGTAGCATTCTATTGTATGTATGTACCTGAAAGGATGAGTGATAGACTAGAGGCCTATGGCAGTATCTGTAAGCTCACTTTTATATTTGTTTTTCTTAAAGTTTCTAGGACATAGGCACCAAAAGAAATCAAAGAGGCAATGATATAATGAGAGGCTCTGTGATAAGAGGCCATTGAACAAGAGGTTTTTTCAAAGTGAAAGTGGAAGAATAATTCAATAGTGTCTATAAAACTTTCCTTCTCTGAAGTCAGAGAGGAAGAAAGTGAGACAGAGTAACAGAGCAAGCAATATCACGACACTCATTTAGGTTATTTAGAGAATAAGATCAACAGTAGGATCATAGATAGATAGATAAAGGGAGTTATGCACAGACAAATCTATAGATTTGGAGTTGCGTGAAATGCACGCATTCTAGTACAGTTGAGCCTTCATATCCTTAGGGGAGTAGTTCTAGGACTCCCTGCAGATGCCAAAATCCAAAGATGTTTAAGTCCATTACAAAACATGGCTAGTGCACTCAGCCCTCCCTATCTTCATATTCCACACCCTGGGATTCGACCAACAGACTTTCTATCTGCATTGGGTTGAATTCATGGATTTGGAGGATGCAGATAAGAGGGCCTGCTGTATAGCTGTTCCATTTACAGTCTGTGTCCAAGGTAATTTAAATCTCACTTTTTAGCTAAGAGCTTAAGATCCAATGTCTTTAAAATTTATCTTTTCATTTCTTCTCTTTTACATGATGAAAGTGAATGGATTTTGGAGTAAGAAGTTTTCATTTCAGTAATGGAATGCTTTGTCTTTTATCATTTTGCAATAACAAAAAAAAATCTGGAAAGAGACAGCTAAAATAAATTTCTGAGTATTTTTTACTCTTTCTTAGTGGTTGATAAAATATTTACCAAAAAATATGTGTATGTGTATGTATGTACATACATATATTTGTGTATTTTTATATACACATACAAGAAGGCATCCTTTGCTTCTCTTCTATGTATAAACAGCATAAAACTTTCTAAGAAGGGGACATTTTGAAATGTTTCCAAGTAATGTCTCCACTTCTGTTACTACATTACATTTAATATCTGCTTAGCATAACCAATTGCCCAGGTGAATGTTATGTACTGCAGGGGTTTACAGGAATTTGCAGAGATATATCATGGGAAAACCATAATGTCAGAAATAGAGAGAATGCCTTTCTATTCTGAATTCAAGCTATTGTAGATGCACATGAATGACTTTTATTTCCACCTAAATCCCCCTCTTAGACACATCTTCTGCCAATAGGATCCACGAAGCCAGATAGAATTTTAATATGAGACGACAAGCTTAACGTTTGTCATACTTTGTATTATACATTGAATATATCTTTCCTTCTTCTCTTGTAGATACAATATATTGCAGTTCTTGCAATATTTTCCAACTCTATTTGTCATTTCAGTAGCAAATCAATTTGAGTTTAACAAGCGAACTCTAGATTATTTGCACATAAAACATTTCAGTTTCTATTCTATGGAGCCCTGCCGAAGCCAGGGCATAGGTTTGCTAAAGCTGCCGTAACAAAATAACATAGACTGAGTGGTTTAAACAGCAAGAATTTACTGTCTCATAGTTCTGGAACTCCCAGACCTGTCAGACAAACTTCCAGTTCTGGAAGTCCCAGATCAGGGTAGCAGCACAGCTGGGTTCTTCTTGAAGGCTGAGAGAGTGGGATTTGTTGCAAAGGGCATTCTCCCTGTTTCTTCACAATGTCTTTTCCCTGTGCATTCAAATTTCCCTTTTCATAAGAACACCAGTCTTTTAGACTACAGCCCACTCTAACTTGATTATGCCTACAAGAACCTGAATCCAAAGATGGTCACATTTCAAGGTACTGGGGGTTAAGATGTCCACATATTACTTTTAGGAGCATGATTCAACCTGTGACAGAGAGAGACTTGAAAATAAAACAAATCTATGTAGACATAGGGCTTCTCTGGTGGCTCAGCTGGTAAAGAACCTGCCTGCCAATGCAGGAGATGCAAGAGACTCACGTTTGATCCCTGGGTCAGGAAGATCCCCTGGAGAAGAGAATGGCAACCCACTCCAGTACTCTTGCCTGTAGAATCCCATAGCCAGAAGAGCCTGACAGGCAGTAGTCCATGGGGCCACAGAGAGTCAGGCACAGCTGGGCGTGCCCACATGGACACATGTAGATGTAGGTATGGGCATGTGGGTATGGGCACATACATGTGTGTATATGCAAGTTGTGTATATACAAACAAATGTGATTAGCTTTCATTTTGTTTTTTTTGAAAATCAGTAACAAATGAAAATTTCAGACTAATAACATTCTATATATACCTATTCCATTAGAATTTTAAAAGTTCAGTTAAGTTCAGTTGTTCAGTTGTGTTCAACTCTTTGCTACCCCATGGACCGCAGCATACCAGGCTTCCTTATCCATTACCAACTCCTGGAGTTTACCCAAACTCATGTCCATTGAGTCAGTGATGCCATCCAACCATCTCATCCTCTGTTGCCCCCTTCTCCTCCTGTCTTCAATATTTTCCAGCATCTTTCCTGACCCCATGGACTGCGGCCTCTCAGGCTCCTCTGTCCATGGAATTTTCCAGGCAAGAGTACTGGACCTTCTCCAGGGGATCTTCATGACCCAGGGATCAAACCCAGGTCTCTCACATTGTAGGCAGACGCTTTACCATCTGAGGCACCAGGGAAGCTCTTTTCCATCATCAGGGTCTTTTCAAATGAGTCAGCTGTTCACATCAGGTGGCCAAAGTATTGGAGTTTCAGCTTCAACACCAGTCCTTCCAATGAATACCCAGGAGGGATCTTTAATTGGATGTCCTTGCAGTCCAAGAGACTCTCAAGAGTTGTCTCCAACACTACAGTTCAAAAGCATCAATTCTTCGGCACTCAGCTTTCTTCATAGTCCAACTCTCACATCCATACATGACTACTGAAAAAACCATAGCCTTGACTAGACAGACCTTTGTTGGCAAAGTAATGTCTCTGCTTTTGAATATGCTGTCTATGTTGGTCATAACCTTCTTTCTGAGGAGTAAGCGTCTTTTAATTTCATGGCTGCAGTCACCATCTGCAGTGATTTGGGAGCCCCCCAAAATAAAGTCTCTCACTGTTTCCACTGTTTCCCCATCTATTTGCCATGAAGTGATGGGACCAGATCCCATGATCTTCATTTTCTGAATNCATTCTCCAAATGTCATTTTCATTCTTCTTCTCTCTAAATACCTAACACTTCCTCTCATCTTCACTCTCCTCTAGTGTCCTTGTTTTTCACTTTTCTGAGAAAATTATAGCAGTTGGAAGAGAACTTCTAGAACCCCCCGTTATAGATCTACCACCATCTATACCCAAATACCTTGCATTTTTATTGCCATTGACTGCTGTCCATGCTTCTGCTCAAAGCCAATATCTCTCCTTTGGCACTACAAAACATCTCCCATTTACTAGAAAAGGTCATCACTTGGCAATTTCACCTTTCCTTCCTATGTGTAATTTTTGGCTTTCCTGTATAATTTCCATCATAATACAAAAATACTGATTTATCTTCTAGCAAAAAAAAAAAAAAATTCTCCCTTGACAAGCTCTTCTGAGCCAACTATCACTCATTTCTTTTCCTCTTCTTTAGTCACATACCAAGTCTTGTCTATTCTTACTGACTCCAGTTCCTCCTTGCTCATTCCTGCACAAATCTATTCAGGTCACTATTTTACTCTAACACCACTGCCACAAAACTGCTCCTCCCAAGGTCTGGTGATTCCATGATGATAACTGAATGACCAGTTCTTAGTTCTCATCTTTCTGGAACCACCAGCAGCATGTGACACAGTACATCGCTTCCTCCTTAGTGATGCACTTTCTCTATGTGGCTTCCAGGTTGCCACATGCACCTGGCTTTTTCTGCTACCTCTCTGACCACATCTTCTCAGTTTCTTCTCCTATCTTCTCTATTGTGGAATGCCCCCCAGTCCAGCCCTTAGACCCCAGATTCCAGTCTCCCTTATCTGACTGTCTACATAATATCTTTACCTGGATGTCTCACAGTCATCTGAAACTTAACTTGCTCAAAACTAGGTTCCTGATACTTTTACATAAACCCACTTGCCTCCAGGTTCCTTCATGTCAGCTGAAGGCAATCTCTTCTTCCAGATGTTCAAATGCAAGCTCTTGGAACTGTCTTTGTCAGCTCTCTCTTTCCCTCACACTGCATATCCAATCAGTCCAAAAAAGTCTTATTTGTTTTAACTTCAAAATACATCCCAAACCTCAACACTTATGACTTTCATTGATATTACTCTGGTTTCACTATAGTATTATATTTGGATTTCTGCAATAACCTCCTAATAAGCCTTTAGCCAGGGTAGCCTATCTTCAACAATATAGCCAAAGTGAGGCACTGAGAAGGAAAAACAGCTGATGTCACTCCTATGTTTAAAGTATGCAGTGACTTCTATTTTCAGGGTAAAAGGAAAATTACTTTCAATATCTTTTAAGGTCTAAGCAATTCAGTCCTCATTTTCTTCTTACCTCCCATTCCATCATCCACTTTATACATTGGGTTCTTCCTTCTCCATCTCAACTGAAGGTGTATTCTTGCCTTAGGATGTTTGCACTGGCTATTTTTTGTTATAAATGTTGTCCCCTCAATTTCGCTGTGGCTAACTCTCTTTTCTTCTTCAAGTCCTTGGTCTAATCTCACACTCTCAACATATCCTACTATGACACCATTATTTAAAATTGCAATTTATCCCTTTACTATGTATGTATGTGTGTGTATATATATACATACATATATATATATATATATATATATAAATGTCACAGCATATTACCTACTAACATGGCCTGAAATATACCTACTTGTTAGTTTTATTTTTTATTGTCTGTTTCCCTTTCTCCCATTACCCACCTCCAACAGAATGCAAGCTCTTGGGTATCAGAATCATTGTTTCATTAATGTACAAGGCCTTAAATAAAATCCAGACTCCCATAACATAACATGCAGTATCCCTAGATGTCAATAAAAAATTATGCATCATACTAAGAACCAAGATGATTTCAAACAGAGTTAAAGAAAGCAATCAGTAGATGTTAACATCAAAGTGATAGAGATGTTATAATTATCTGCAAAGATGTTAAAGTAGCAGTCATAAAAATGCTTTAAAGAGAACTGCAAACACATTTGAAACAAAAAAATGAGACCGTCTCAGCAAAGTAGGAAGTCTCAACAATGAATTGAAAGAATAAAGAAGAACTAGAAAGAAATTTTGTAAAGCCCAACACCAAAAAAATAATAATAATAATCAAGAGAAGGGTTCATCAGTAGGATGGAAGGGGCGGAGGAAAGAGTGAGTAAACCAGAGATAGAATAAGAGAAATTATCCAGTGTAAACAACAGAGAGAAAATAGGCTGGACAAAAAAATGAGAAAGCCTTAGGGACCTGCTAGATTACATATACCAGAAGATCTACCTGTCATTAATGGAACTCTTGGGAGGAGATGATAAAGCATAAGGATAAAAACATATCTGAAAAATAACAGTTGAAAAAGTATTGAATTTGGTAAGAGCAACAACATCACATATTCAAGAATTTGACAAAACTCCAAACAAAATAAAGCTCAAAGAAATCCACCACAAGAAACATCATAGTCAAAATTTTTAAAACTAAAAACACAAAACAAAAACAATTTCAAAACATCAAAAGAGGAATAGCATCTTATCGATACAGGAAAAACAATTCAAATAACAGTGAATTCCCCAGGGGAAGCATGCAGGCCAGAAAAAGGTGATATTTTTCAGTTATTGAAAGAAAAGAACTGTCAATTAGGAATCCTATATGCAGAGAAGATATCTTTCAGGAATGAATAAAAACACAACAATTTCTCAGATGAAAGAAAAATAAGGTATTGTGCTATCAGAAACTTATACTAGAATGGCTAAAGAAAAGTTCTCTGGACAGAAAGAAAACAATGAAAAATGGAAACTTGGGACCCCAGAAAGAGAACAGAGTAAGCAAAAATACGGGTAAACACAGTAAACTTTTCTTCTTGAGTTTTCCAAATTATATTTAACAATTGAAACAAAAATTGTAACACTGACGTGGTTTGAAATTCATGTAGGAAAAATACTTAAGTAGATCAAAAAGAGTATAAAGTAAGGAGATACAAAGGAAGGTACATTTTCTACTATACTTTATTGGTAAAAATATGACATAATAAATAAAAGCAGTATATATAAATCAAAATGGAATCCTTCTTCTCTTCCCTCTTTTTTTTTTTTAACATAGCATGCCAAATCTGAGATTGACCCTGTGCCCACTGCAGATTCTTAACCACTGGACTGCCAGGTAAATTCCATCTTCCTTTCCTCTTTCCTTCCTTCCTTTACTTTTTTCTTTTCTCTCATCTTCTTTCCCTCTTTCTTCTTTCCTTTCTTTCAATATCCATACATTGCTTTTCCCACCCCTATTCCTTTTCTTTTTCCTCTTGTATTTTTGATGTTATCATTGGTTTTTAGATTTATTATTGCACTCAGATCAGACATTGCTGAATCTGATTTTTCTACTTTTTGTAATTCAAAGTGACCTTTTATGTCCTAATATGTGCCCAATATTTATACATAAATTCTGGGCCATAATTGTTATAATGTTTCAAAGTGGTGATTTTCTAACTTTTATTTCTTCTACGTTCATTAGCTGGCATTCTATCATAGAAAAGAACTTTCTTCTCTCTCTTATTCAATGTGTGTGCATGTGTGTGTGTGTGTGTGCATATATATATATATATATATATAATATACATATGTATATGTATTTGTTTATGTACCTGCATTTGTTTGCTTGTTAGCAGCTTGGAATTTGTACTCTTATTTTACTCAGTTTACAACTTCTCACTGTCACGTTTGTACTCAAATTTCCTAAGTTTGGCCAATAGAAGCTCTTACAAGCTGACTTGTCATTTTGCTGGATTTTCATTCTTTGAGCAGTTCTTTAGGTTTTGGCATAACAAAATGCTTTAGAATCATCTTAGAAGTTTCTTCTCCCTGTTCTGAAATTTGTCATTTTTTTTTCATTTTCTTTTGTGAAAAATGGTGCATGATGATTCAGTAGTGTCAAATGAGACTTTGTTATGAAAAAATGAATAAATTAATTCTCTCTGGTTTCTTTTCCCATCTGTAATCGTATCAGTTAGATATCTCTCAACTCTCTACCTATACCTGCATCTATCTATCACACATATGCTTGATTTGTTACAGTGAGAGTATTTATATTTTACTTTCTAAATTTCAATCTTGGTGATCCCTAAAGTTTTAACATGGTATCTCTATTTTCCTCTTTAATGACTGGATTTTATCAATCTATAGGTGGTTTCCTCACATTTTAACAGGGGAGCAATGCAATTTTTTTTTTATTTCAAAAATTATATTTTTGCTGCTAAGTGAAAAATATGCAGTAGTAAAATACTATTAATAAGAATGCTAGGCAGATGAGCCAGGAAGTTTTTAAACTACTTTAAGAAGGATGACAATAGTGATTTTTTTTTTAAACTGTATTTAGACTCAGTGGCAAGGAAACTTGGTCTCAAAATACATCTTGCTAGTAAACTTGAAAGGGGATAAGAGAATTGGGAAAGTGAAAGTGAAAGTGAAGTCGCTCAGTCGTATCCAACTGTTTGCGATCCGATCCGTGGACTGTGGTCCATCAAGCTCCTCTGTCCATGGGATTCTCCAGGCAACAATATTGGAGTGGGTTGCCAATTCCTTCTCCAGGGGATCTTCCTGACCCAGGGATCGAATCCAGGTCTCCCACATTGCAGGTAGACGCTTTAACCTCCAAAAGGAGAGATTATGATTACCTCCTAGGTTTTACCTGAGCAGCCAGGTGGAGGGTGTCACCTTGTTAATAGTATAGGAAAAAAAAAAAAAAAAAAAAAACCCACCCTAGTGTATCAGATTTGGGAGGGTGTTGGGCATTTCAATGTAGGCTGAGGTAAGCTCTGTGGATCAGGGCAGAATTCAGAGAGATACAATTATGGGTGCCTATAACAGGATGACACCGTTTAAATCCATGGCCTTTGGTGAGATTCCCTAGTCAGAAAAATAGTCAAGGAAGAAAAGAGGATCCAGAATCTATATGTATTTCACATAAGCAAACTAAAATTGTAAAATGTTACATAAAACCAATAAGTGAAGTTGCTCAGTTGTGTCTGACTCTTTGCCACCCTGTGGACTGTAGCCGACCAGGCTCCTCCATCCATGGGATTTTCCAGGCAAGAATACTGGAGTGGGTTGCCATTTCCTTCTCCAAAAACCAATAAAGGAATGAATATTTGTTTTACAAAGGTATTCATTTGATGTGACTTTAAAACACTGAATTTTTTAGAGGATTAAATATTGCTTTTCTAAAAATCCAATTTGGGTATCACTTTTCATGAGTATATCTAGATTAAAGAAAGGTTCACTTTCAATTCAGTTTTAATATGGAATAATAGAATTCTTTTAGAATCCTCCTATTTCATTATTTGTTCTTTTAAATGCTCAACCATAATTTTGCATTTTCTATTCCATCTCATATACAGATTTTATGCTAAGGATTTCATATGCAGGAAATTGACAAGTTGATATGCTCTTGATTTCAGGTGATGTGCAAACCAGTAAATTATATGAAAAATATAGTATGAGTTTCAAGGGATGTTGTATGTTACTTAAAAAAAAATGATGATGTTGAGAAAAGAAAACTTTTTCACTAAAGGCTATATCTGGGCATATGAACAATGAATGACTTTAAAAATGACACCAAAGCCCACTTAGAAAGTAAAACAAGGAGAGGGTCTGTCTCATTTTAAAGATGAGGCTGATGGGTGTCATCTGCTAATCCCAGTCACTGATATTGATCTGAATGGTGCAGCCAGTTCAGCTGAAAACCGGGATGGAGAAAAACATTAAGTGATTATTACACTTTAAGTGGTTTTCTAAACTTTCCAATCATTAACATAAGCCTGAAACTTGAATCCAGAATAATAACTGGATCATAGCAACTTCACACTTACTCCTAATCTATGAGCATAAGAAAATAATAGTAATAATAGACAGATATCATACTTAACCAGGATGATACATTAATGATTGTTCTAGTCGCTCTCATGGTCCATTCAAATTTCTTTGCATCCAGCACTCACACAGTGGTGTATTCATGCTTGGTTCAACTACATGATTTTTCACACATTCCCCTTCTCAGGTTCATTTATTTAAGCATATAATTTTGTGGTTTTTATCTCTGCCAAAGATCCATCTGATAGGAATGATCAGATTTCATATCTCTGAATGGCAGCAAAAAAAAAA
>SJYV01007372.1:427466-506963 GCA_006410875.1 Neotragus pygmaeus
TGACAATATACAGCCTTGACGTACTCCTTTTCCTATAAGCATAGACATATAATATCTATGGCCAGTGCCAGTCAAAAGTGAACCTTTAAAAATAGTGGAGGTCACAGTGGAGAGTATTTTGTTAAGTTTGTATTACCCAGGCCAAGACAGGCTGTGCTTAAGAGATAGAGTTTCTTTTTAAAATATATTTGGTTCTATAATGTTTTAAGTAAAAAAAAGTATCCTAATAATAGCTGCTTTAGAAAAACTCTGATCATTTTTTCATAGCCTAATTAGGCAGAAAAGATTGATTACATCTTCAAAAATGGCTGTTTGTATTTGTGGTAAATCTTGGTGGTAAATCTTGGTCTGCTGAGGAAGGCTGGGGAACTGGGGAACACCTAATCCTAATCCTGAGTAAACAAACAGGTAACCTGGTTAAGTGATCAGTAATGTGCACACTAAAAATCAGAGGACACTCACCATTAAATGCAATGAGAATTATATTTAAATTTTATTATATACATTTTTGACTCCCCTGAAACAAGCAAGCAAGCAAACAAGTAAACAAAAGACTCCTTTATGGAAAGACCGATACACGGTCATCAAAACAGGTAAGGAGACTCACTGAATTAAATCAGTTTGGAAAATTAGAAGGTACACATTGACCAGACATAGATACAGGGCACTGGTGGTGAGACACTTGGTCATCGTTAGGTCTTTCTTAAATTGATTTATATTCATAAATCATCATGCTTATAGATTAAGCATTTCAAACAAAAAAATTGACAAAAATTAGAAATTCATTTTGTGGCATGTTTTTGTCTGTGCTAAATAAAAGCAGCAGTTTTTGTTTGTTTTTATGTCCCATGTCACGTAGTACTGCTGCTGCTGCTAAGTTGCTTCAGTTGTGTCCAGCTCTGTGCGACCCCAGATATGGCAGCTCGCCAGGCTCCCCCGTCCCTAGGATTCTCCAGGGAAGAACACTGGAGTGGGTTGCCATCTCCTTTTCCAATGCATGAAAGTGAAAAGTGAAAGTGAAGTCACTCAGTCGTGTCTGACTCTTAGTGACCCCACGGACTGCAGCTTACCAGGCTCCTCCGTCCATGGAATTTTCCAGGCAAGAGTACTGGAGTGGGGTGTCATTGCCTTCTCCCATGTAGTGCTTAATGAAGTATAAAATAATAAGATAACAGGTTTAGGAGGATTCACAATTCCCCTTAACCTATTGAAGTTTCCAAGAAATTCTGATNCCTCCGTCCGTGGAATTTTCCAGGCAAGAGTACTGGAGTGGGGTGTCATTGCCTTCTCCCATGTAGTGCTTAATGAAGTATAAAATAATAAGATAACAGGTTTAGGAGGATTCACAATTCCCCTTAACCTATTGAAGTTTCCAAGAAATTCTGATTAAAAAGCATGTTAATTATAACAAAACTGAAAGTGTTTGACTTATTTAATAAGTATGTAATTGCTTAAAGCTCAACACTCAGAAAACGAAGATCATGGCATCTGGTCCCATCACTTCATGGGAAATAGATGGGGAAACAGTGTCAGACTTTATTTTTTTGGGCTCCAAAATCACTGCAGATGGTGACTGCAGCCATGAAATTAAAAGACGCTTACTCCTTGGAAGAAAAGTTATGACCAATCTAGATAGTATATTCAAAAGCAGAGACATTACTTTGCCGNTGGGAAATAGATGGGGAAACAGTGCAAACAGTGTCGGACTTTATTTTGGGGGGGCTCCAAAATCACTGCAGATGGTGATTGCAGCCATGAAATTAAAAGACGCTTACTCCTTGGAAGCAAAGTTATGACCAATCTAGATAGCACATTCAAAAGCAGAAACATTACTTTGCCAACAAAGGTCCATCTAGTCAAGGCTATGGTTTTTCCTGTGGTCATGTATGGATGTGAGAGTTGGACTGTGAAGAAGGCTGAGCACCAAAGAATTGATGCTTTTGAACTGTGTTGTTGGAGAAGACTCTTGAGAGTACCCTTGGACTGCAAGGAGATCCAACCAGTCCATTCTGAAGGAGATCAGCCCTGGGATCTCTTTGGAAGGAATGATGCTAAAGCTGAAACTCCAGTACTTCGGCCACCTCATGTGAAGAGTTGACTCATTGGAAGACTCTGATGCTGGGAAGGATTGGGGGCAAGAGGAGAAGGGGACGACAGAGGATGAGATGGCTGGATGGCATCACTGACTCGATGGACATGAGTCTGAGTGAACTCTGGGAGATGGTGATGGACAGGGAGGCCTGGAGTGCTGCAATTCATGGGGTCGCAAAGAGTCGGACATGACTGAGCGACTGAACTGAATTGAACTGTAAGGGGGGGAAGTGGGTAACATTAGTAAAAAGTTTTCCTGTTTTTGTTGATCTGGGAATGCTTCTATTTTGCCTTCATTTTTGAGAGACTGCTTTCCTGGTTATAAGAATCTTGACTGTCTGTTTTTTTCCTTCAGCACTTTAAATATATGATCCCACAGCATTCTGGTCTTACTTGTTCTGATGAGAAGTCAGTATTAATCTTAACTGGGTCTTTTATACATACAATGTCATTTTGTTCTTGCTGCTTTGAAGATTTTTTCCTCTGTCTCTTGGCAGTTTTAATGTTATGTGTTTCTGAGTGGATCTGTATTTATCTTTCTTGGATTTGTAAAGTAATGTTTACTTTACATTGTTTTATGTAAAGTATTTTATTTTATTTACAATGTTTTACTTTACATCATTGACTTTGGAAAGTTTTCAACCATCATTTCTTTAAGTATTTATTTCTTTCCTCTGTGTTTTGTCTGTTCTTTTAGTAACATTCATATGTTATGATGTACTTAATGGAGTCCTATATTTTTCTGAGGCGTTGTTCATCTTTTTCATTTCTTTTTAAATTTCTATGAAATATGAATAGGTTTTTCTAAGGGTAACACAGATCTCTGTGTACTAAAAATTGTTAAATTTAACTACATAAGAGTGAATTTTATGTGTTAAAAATATGCAAAAACAAAAGCATGAAATAAAGGTAATTTTATATGGACATAAATTTCACTTATAAACTCATAAGTTCATTAAAGACAAGCATAAATTGTTTTTAAAACACAAAACAGTTAAACATGTTTAAAATTAAAGATTGGAAATTTAGCAATAGTGTTTTTAAAATAATAGCTATTTTTCAGAGAATGCACTGAAAATAATATCAGTGAATGTAGCAGACATGATCTCTTTGATAAAGTATATTTGATGAAGAATATTACCTTCCATGTGCTTCCCTGGTAGCTCAGTTGGTAAAGAATCCACCTGCAATGCAGGTGACCCCTGTTCAATTCCTGGGTGTGGAAGATCCCCTGGAGAAAGGATAGGCTACCTATTCCAGTATTCTTGCATTGCCCTTGTGGCTCAGCTGGTAAAGAAACCGCCTGCAATGTGGGAGGCCTAGGTTTGATCCTTGGATTGGGAAGATCCCTTGGGGAAGGGAAAGGATCTCCACTCTAGTATTCTGGCCTGGAGAATCCCATGGACTGTATAGTTCATGGGGTCACAAAGAGTCAGCCATGACTGAGTGACTTTCACTTTCATTATCTTCCATAATCACACACACACACACACACACACACACACACACTCACTCACACAAGCAGAAACCTGTACTTTTACAAGTATAAGTGAGTCTTTACAGAATCACTTTGATAAAGAAACTATAAGTTTTCTTTAGGTCTGAGTAGGCTCTTTGAGCACTCTGTGTCTGGGTGTGAGGAAGGAGATTTGGGCAGAAGAGGAAGAGCTGAGCTGTGTTGCAACAGAGGCTTCAATCTCATGGGAAGCTCTGGGTTTAGCTCTTTAAATGTGTCCTGATTTGTGTCCCTACCTGAAACACAGGGGCTGGGCATTTGCCCTCTTGCACCAGTAGCCACTGGATCCCGGCTGCCTTAAAGTGAAAGTAAAAGTTGCTCAGTTATGTCTGATTATTTGTGATCCCATGACTATACAGTCCATGGAATTCTCCAGGCCAGAATACTGGAGTAGGGAGCCTTTCCCTTCTCCAGGGGATTTTCCTGACCTAGGAATCAAACCCAGGTCTCCCTCATTGCAGGTGGATTCTTTACCAGCTGAGTCACCAGGGAAGCCCAAGAATACTGGAGTGGGAAGCCTATCCCTTCTTCAGAGGCTCTTCCTGACCCAGGAATTGAACCAGGGTCTCCTGCATTGCAGGCAGATTCTTTACCAACTGAGCCACCAGGGGAGCCCCGGCTGCCTTAGGGGAAGGCCTATCATCTCAGAAGAGGTATTTCTCTCTCCTGAGGGCAATTTCTGGGGATAGTCTCAGCTGTGGGCTGCAGGAATAAAGGCCTTAGTCCTGAAATGGGTCTGGGCAATGTGCACAGCCATTTACCATGAGGTATTTGGAGAGCACCTGGCAGGGACCCTGAACATGCCTGAGGGAGTAGGGAAGCATCTGCGAGAGAGTGATCATTCAGTGGCATCTGGCTCTAACTTGCTGAGCTGCGTGGGTGGAATGAGCATTCAAAGAAGCGGAGCAGCATGCAGTAAAACCTTTGAAAGAACTGGAAGCATATCAGTGTTTAAGGAAGTATAGGATGAAGATTGAGTAGCACAAGATGAAATCAGAAAAAGAAAAAAAAGCATTTTCTAGAACTCATTCAGGGCTTTATAAGACTTGGGGCTTTGACCAGAAGGCACTGAAAAGCTTTTAATCAGTGGAGAGACTCGGTCCAGTCTGAACAAAGAGGGAAGCAAAGGTGGAGTGAAGGTCACTGAGGGGGTAGAGGAGGCAGGCAAGAAAGGACTATTCTTTCATTCTTTCTTCAGTGGGTAGGAACTTGATGCTTGAGGTAATAGCTCCATTTGTTCCACTGGGTCATCAAAATGGCTCTTTCTTTCTCTGGACTCAGATGACTTCTTGTCTTATCTGTGTCCCCATTGTGCTGCATATGTGGGAAAGTCAGTTATAGACATGGTATCGCCTTGAGTTTCTGCCAGGTTTGAGTTTGGATATTCGCTAAACAGTTTTACTCACCTGTCAAGTCTGATAATTTAGACTGGGTTTAGGTCCTGGGCTTGTTGTAGCCTATAAATGCCCATGATATTATCTGGAAAGAGTTGAGTCTGACAAAAAGGTTAGCTTCTTGGAGGGTTTCCATGACAAAAGGGCATGAGAGGAAGTCTGAGTCAGGCCGAGAGGATCAGGGCTCCAGTAAGAGCTAGTGCGCGGGCTCCATTTCTTCTCTTTGCCCTTTCACCTTGGGCAAGGTGGAAATGAGGAAAACAGACAGCATGCCCTGACACTTCACATGAGAAAACTCAAACCAGAGGGGTGAGAGCTCACGCTGAATCAAAGACACATCTTACAGGTTGGAAAAGGAATTGGCATTCAAGTTCCTGATTCCAATTTCAGTGATTTATCCATGGCCTTACACTAGTTTGAAATCCTTTCACTTTCACTTAGTTGTACACTTGGAGATTGTCCTCTCAATGCTATAAGCTCTACTGCTGGGAGATATTGGTCTTCCTTTTTACAAAGTTTCTGTTAAAAAAAAAAAGTTTTTATTTGCCTGAGGTTTGTTTTCAGAAAGAGTTGATAGAACTTGGCCAGAGATACATGTGTTTATGGAAAGGTCTGAGAGTTGCCTGTCACATTTTGATATCCATTAGAGCTACTCATAACCCCTCCACCTCCTAGGTTTCTTTTGGTTCTCCCATCCCCACATCCAACCTACAGGCAGATTCTACTCGTGCGTGTGTGCTCAGTTGTGTCCAGTTCTTTGTGACCCCATTGACTGCAGCCAGGCTCCTCTGTCCATGGGATTTCCCAGGCAAGAACACTAGAGTGGGTTGCCATTTCCTTCTCCAGGGAAACTTCCCAACCCAGAGATCAAACCCACATCTCCTGCATTGGAAAGCAGATTCTTTACCACTGAGCCACCAGGGAAGCCCTTCTCCTTTTTAGGTCCTCTTTAATTTCTCTCAGCAGTGTTTTACAGTTTTAAGTGTATAGGTCATGTACATAGCTTGTTGAATATGTCTTTTATTTTTTTGTTTGGATGTTATGAATTATATTTTGGAGAAGGGCATGGTAACCCACTCAAGTATTCTTGCCTGGAGAATTCCATGGATAGAGGAACCTGGAAGGCTACTGTTCATGGGGTCACAAAAAGTCAGACATGACTAACACTTTCACTTTCATAAATTATATTTGTAACTTATGATATAATCATAATTTATACTTTCCATTTCCAACATTCCTTATTCAGCCCAGTTCAGCCGCTCAATGACGTCTGACTATTTGCGATTCCATGGACTGCAGGATACCAGGCTTCCCTGTCCATCACCAATTCCCAGAGCTTGCTCAAACTCATGTCCATTGAGTTGGTGATGCCATCAAACCATCTTAACCTCTGTCATCCCCTTCTCCTCCTGCCTAGTGTTCCTTGTTACTGTAGAGTAATTATATATTTTTCTGTACATCGATATTTTATCAGGTGACCTTGATAAGCATTTATTGCTTCTAGCAGCCTTTCTGTGGACTTCTTAGTGTGGACTTCTTATTTTGTCCATATAGGATTATGTCCCTGTGAAGAAATAATTTTATTTCTTTGTTTTCTAATGCTATGCTTTCAATTTCTGCTGTATTGCCTTAGCTAAGAATTCCAGTATAATGTTGAGTAGAAGAGGTGAGAGCAAACATCTTTATCTTGTTCCCTGTCTTTGGGAAAAGCATTGTCTCTCATCATTCAGTTCAATTTTGTTCAGTTTCTCCGTCATGTTCAACTCTTTGTGACCCCATGAACTGCAGAATGCCGGGCCTCCCTGTCCATCACCAACACCTGGAGCCTACCCAAACTCATGTCCATTGACTCAGTGATGCTATCTAGCCATCTCATCCTATGTCATCTCCTCTTCCTGCCCTCAATCTTTCCCAGCATCAGGGTCTTTTCAAATGAGTCAGCTCTTCCCATCAGGTGGCCAAAGCAATGGAGTTTCAGCTTCAGCATAAGTTCTTCCAATGAACACCCAGGACTGATCTCCTTTAGGATGGACTGGTTGGATCTCCTTGCAGTCCAAGGGACTCTCAAGAGTCTTCTCTAACACCAGAGTTCAAAAGCATCAATTCTTCAGCACTCAGCTTACTTTATAGTCCAACTCTCACATTCATACATGACTATTGGAAAAGCCATAGCCTTGACTAAATGGACCTTTGTTGGCAAAGTAATGTCTCTACTTTTTAATATGCTGTCTAGGTTGGTCATAACTTTCCTTCCAAGGTGCAAGCATCTTTTAATTTCATGGCTGCAATCACCAACTGCAGTGATTTTGGAGCCCCNATATGTAGATGACACCAACCCTTATGGCAGAAAGTGAAGAGGAACTAAAAAGCCTCTTGATGAAGTTGAAAGAGGAGAGTGAAAAGTTGGCTTAAAGCTCAACATTCAGAAAATGAAGATCATGGCATCAGTTCCATCACTTCATGGCAAATAGATGGGTAAACAGTGGAAACAGTGTCAGACTTTATTTTTCTGGGCTCCAAAATCACTGCAGATGGTGATTGCAGCCATGAAATTAAAAGACACTTACTTGGGAAGAAAGTTATGACCAACCTAGATAGCATATTGAAAAGCAGAGACGTTACTTTGTCAACAAAGGTCTGTCTAGTCAAGGTTATGGCTCTTCCAGTAGTCATGTACAGATGTGAGAGTTTGACTATAAAGAAAGCGGAGCACCGAATAACTGATGCTTTTGAACTGTGGTGTTGGAGAAGACTCTTGAGAGTCCCTTGGACTGCAAGGAGATCCAATCAGTCCATCCTAAAGGAAATAGGTCCTAAATGTTCATTGGATGGACTGATGTTGAAGCTGAAACTCCAATACTTTGGCCACCTGATGCGAAGAGCTGACTCATTTGAAAAGATCCTTATGCTGGGAAAGATTGGAGGTGGGAGGAGAAGGGGATGACAGAAGATGAGATGGTTGGATGGCATCACCGACTCAATGCCCATGAGTTTGAGTAAGCTCTGGGAATTGGTGATAGACAGGGAGACCTGGCATGCTGCTGTCCATGGGATAGCAGAGTCAGACACTACTGAGTGACTGAATTGAACTGAACTGAAGTTGCCAAGAGATAAAAGCAATTTCCGTATACCTTTTGTAAAAGATTGATCATGCCATATCTGGTTAGGTTGTTCATAAAGATGTTTCAGGATGACATGTGCTAAACATCAGATATTGGTTAGATGCTTTCAACCAGTTGGTAAACACTATTATATATGCAAATATTGAGATATTGGAAAAACACCAGCATATTCAAGCTCAGAGTCCACCAATTAAGTTTTTTGACTATGTAATATTTATAGGCTCCTAGCTTAACATGCCGCAGAAGGCAATGGCAATCCATTCCAGTACTCTTGCCTGAAAATTCCCATGGGTAGAGAAGCCTGGTAGGCTGCAGTCCATGGGGTCTCTAAAAGCTGGACACGACTGAGCAACTTCACTTTCACTTTACACTTTCATGCATTGGAGAAGGAAATGGCAACCCACTCCAGTGTTCTTGCCTGGAGAATCCCAGGGACGGGGGAGCCTGGTGGGCTACTGTCTGTGGGGTCGCAGAGTCGGACATGACTGAAGCGACTTAGCAGCAGCAGCAGGTTAACATGCTCTCTCAATAGATAGATAGGTTGTATAGCAACAGGGAAGAAACTAAGATATAATAAAATAGCCCCCCTTATTGAATACCTACTATGGAACTATGTGGACTTCCCAGCTGGCTCAGTGGTAAAGAATCTGCTTGCAGTGAAGGAGATGTGGATTCAGTTCCTGGGTTGGCAGGAATTTCTTTCTCCTGGAGAAAGAAATGGCAACACACTCCAGTATTCTTGCCTGGAGAGAAATGCCATGGACAGAGGAACCTGGTGAGCTACAGTCCATGGGGTCACAGAAGAGTCAGACACAACTTGGTGACTAAACAACAACAATGCAACTATGTACAGGCTCAGAACTTTAATAAATAATTTCTGAGTTTTACAATGATGCCTCTAGGTCCATACTTTGCCATCCTCATATTAAAGATGAGGACACAGAGACTCACATAGCTTAGGGGACTTTCCTACTGTTACGTAACTAGCGCATGAACATTGACATAGGGGGCCCTCTGAGTTTTAGATCCATCAGTTTTCACCTCACTACCCAATATTAACACTACTGACACACTTGGAAGGCAAACTGTGTTAGTGAATCACATGCAAATTGACAAGGTTTAGAAAACAACTAAAGACTGATGTGACAGTAAATAGAATTACCTTCTAAAAAGGAAAAAAGCATTTCCTCCCTCCCCCACAATTTTCTTGGTTTTTTTTTTTTTTTTTTTTTTTCAATAGCTAACAAAGGCCAAAAATGGAGAAGTGAAAAAGAACTAGGACAAGTAAATTCAGGTGAGATACCTGCTCCTTTTACATGAAAGGACTTGGATTAATTTGATGAACTTTGTATACTTTAATTTTTCTTTGGAGAAGTATATAAAAACCAGCTCAGGACTAAGTAAGCAGTAGGTTGTTAAAAGAAGCAAACTTCTCGATGATAACGTGAAAAAGAACTGATAGCAAATGAGATGAGCCTCAAAAGACTGGTATTATGTTTTTAATAATGAAGGCATTAGCACTGCAATTGTTAGAATTTAATCTGTTCTATCATGAAATAAGGATCTAGATAGTAGGCAGTAATTAAAGATTGACTTTGATTTAGATAATCCATTTTAATTGCATTTTTAATTGTAGTGAAAATTTCATGAAGTACCATCTGAAAATGCTGATGTGGAAAGATTAGCTAATCAAGATCATGCCGCTATATTTGAATTACTAGAAAGGGACCATGAGAAGTCAGTGTAAAGTACATCTCTCAACTAACACACAAGTCCCTCTAATCTCATCTCACCTTCTGGAACAATGTATAACAAATTAAAGCTGGTTCACGAAATGTCATACAATCTGGCAGCAAGATTCTAATTGATGAAGAAACAGCTTTTTAATGGCTCCTTAACAACCAAAGAAAATTTCAATTACCAGGAATCATGAAAAAAACTACCTTAAGGGGACAAAATAATTTCTATCCGTTTTCTTTAACCTACTAAGAGCTCCAACTGGAAACTTTCTGACCTAGTCACCCTCTATTCTGTTTAGTTTGGTTGAACAAATAAGCAGCTGACTTATTACTGTGAATGTTTTTAAAAATACATGTTCAAAATTAGAAAAAAATACAATTTGAGCATTTACAAGATTTGCTTAGCCCAGATCACCATGTTTCCACTTATACAATCTTACTCATTACTGTTATCCTCACGAATTCAGTGGTCAAGGTTAGCCTTGAAATGAGTTTAGAAATATGAAATTTGGCTTTATTGGTTCCCACCATCCTTTTGAATTCTTGTTTGCCAATCTCCACAGCAACACTTACCACACTGTATTTTTAAGGTAAAACTTTATTTTCAGTGTTTCCCACTAGCAATGAAACAGTATGTGTTCAATATATACTCTGATGTTGGATAGATTATTATAATTTCCTTATATTTTGTTTAATATTCTGAATATTGTAATATGTATTGATGTTCTGAGGTTACTAGTTCTATATGCTTCCACAAAAATACATACACACATTAATTAAAGACAATACATACATATTGTCTTTGTTTTGGATATTTCAAACAAATACACCTAAAATCTTCCAACTGAGCTGGTTTTATGTATAATCAATATAAAACAAGTATATTAATAATATTCTAGATCTTTATGTTTATAATTTAATTTCTCCAGAATTATCTAAGGAGGCAAAAAACTTATACTCTGAAAAATAGAAGATGCTAATGAAAGAAATTTAAGATAACACAGTTAGAAAGATACACTGTGTTCTTGGATTGGAAGAATCAATATTATTTATGTAAGCATGCTATTGATGGCAATCCACAAATTCAATGCAATCCCTATCAAATTACCAATGGTATTTTCCACAGATCTAAAATAAAACAATTAAAATATGTACGGAGACAAAGAAGACCCTACATGGCTAAAACAATCTTAAGAATGATGACTGGAGCTGGTAGAATCACACACTCTCACTTCAGACTATATTCCAAAGTTACAATAATCAAAACAATGTGGTATTGGCACAAAAACAGATATATAGATCAATGAAACAGGATAAAGCCCAGAAATAAACCTGCACACTTATGGTTAATTAATCTATGAAAAAAAATACAAGAATATACAACGGAGAAAAGATGGTCTCTTCAATAAGAGGTGCTGGAAAAAACTGGACAGCTATATGTAAAAGAATGAAATTAGAGCACTCCTTAACACCGTACACAAAAATAAACTAAAAATGGATTTAAGACCTAAATGTAAGGCCTGACACTATAAAACTCTTAGAGGAAAGTATAGGCAGAATACTCTTTGGCATAAATCTCAGCAAGATATTTTTTGACCTACCTCCTAGAGTAATGAGAATAAAAGCAAAAATAAGCAAATGATACCTAATTAACATAAAAGTTTTTGCACAGCAAAGGAAACCATAAAAAAAATGAAAAGACAACCTATGGACTGGCAAAAAAAATTTGCAAATAATGCTACCAACAAGGGATTCATTTCCAAATTATACATAATATGGAGAACAGTATAAAGGTTTCTTTTAAAAATTAAAAATAGAGTTACCATATAATCCAGTGATCCCACTACTGGGCATATATCCAGATAAAACTCTAATTNGACTGGCAAAAAAATATTTGCAAATAATGCTACCAACAAGGGATTCATCTCCAAATTATACATAATATGGAGAACAGTATAAAAGTTTCTCTTAAAAATTAAAAATAGAGTTACCATATAATCCAGTGATCCCACTACTGGGCATATATCCAGATAAAACTCTAATTCAAGAAGAAAAGATATATGCACCCCAATGTTCACTGCAGAAGTATTTTCAATAGCTGAGACATGGAAGCAACCTAAACATCTCTTGACAAGATGAATGGATAAAAAGGATGTGTCATATATATATTCATATATATATCCATTCATTATATATATATGCTACAACTTCTTTTCCATTTGTGTGTGTGTGTATATATATATATATATATATATATATACATTCATACATATATCCAATAACATATATATACATAATATTAACTATAATTCATACATATATCCATTTATATATATGTGTGTATATGTACGTATGTATATATATAAATTATACTTTATTTTCCTGGGCTCCAAAACCACTGCAGATGATGATTGCAGTGACAAAATTAAAACATGTTTGGTCCTTTGAAGAAAAACTATGACCAACCTAGACAGCATACTAAAAGCAGGGACATTACTTTGCCGACAAAGGTCCATATAGTCAAAGTTATGGCTTTTTCAGTAGTTATGTATGGATGTGAGAGTTGGACCATAAAGAAGTCTAAATACTTAAGAACTGATTCTTTCAAACTGTGGTTCTGGAGAAGACTGCTGAGAGTCCCTTGGATAGCAAGGATATCAAAACAGTCAATCCTAAAGGAAATGAATCCTAAATATTCATTAGAAGGACTGAAGCTGAAGCTCCAATATTTTGGCCACCTGATGCAAAGAACCAACTCATCAGAAAAGACCCTGATGCTGAGAAAGATTGAAGGCAGGAGGAGAAGAGGGTGACAGAGGACAAGATGGTTCGATGGCATCACCGACTCAATGGACAGAGTTTGAGCAAGCTCCAGGAGATGGCAAAGGGCAGGGAAGACTGGCGTGCTGCAGTCCATGGGGTCTCAAAGAGTCAGACACAACGGAGGCACTATACAACAACAAATACTTCAAGCACAGAGTCCAAAGAAAATTGTTAAAAGCAGGTATCTTTTTATCCCATCCCTAGAAAATCTGCAATGAGACTCAACAATCCAGAAAATAATAATATATAAGAATTATAATGTAGAGGCAATAACTGCCATTTAGGGTCACAGAAAATTATAATTTCCATTATTTCATATATCTCCAAATTGTAAATTTTCTCAAAATGCATGTCTTAAGATTATTTGCTAGCTAACATAATCGGATCAACAGCAAAACTCTTCTATCTGCTACTCATTGAGTGTACTGGCTATTCAGAGAGGTTCTTCTGGATGTTGCTTTTGGAGGTGGAGTTGGGAGAAGGTAGCTGTCCATAAGTCCTTTATAAAGTTGTAAACTGGAGGGCACTATAGAATGATCTCTGGTACCTAGTAATCTTAAAACTTTCAAAAATAATTCTACAACTTCAGTATGGAGGTTAAGCAATGCTGCTTATTAATGTGGGAAACATATTGAAGTTTTAAAAAAAGTAAGACTTGTGTTACATTTCCAGATTAAATGTATATCATTCATAAGGAGTTCAGTGTAAGTACAGATGAGTGATTTTGATGATAATGTGTGAGAAAACATTCATTTTTTTCTCTCACTAAATAAGAATAACAAGGAAAAAGAAAAATTGGTAAAAAATTTATTAATATTGAAACTACATGAGACATCCACATAGCACATATTATAAGCAGTGCCCTTTATAGTTTGTATAAAATAGATTACTTTCTTCATTTCAGTAAATATTTACTGAGTATTTATTATGTGCATTCAGAATAAATTCATCCACATGCCAGATATTTTTTAAGGAATGTCTTCTATACCGTGTACAGATTAAATCATACTATTTACTTCAGTTCAGTTCAGTTCAGTCGNGCATCAGAGTCTTTTCCAATGAGTCAACTCCTGTCTCTTATACACATCTAGATGTGTATAAGAGACAGGAATTCCTTCCGGGGCTCTCTGAGCTTGGAAGCAGTTTAAAGGTAAAAAAATTTGAAGAGTGAATGAATAAACATGTTTCAAAGGAACCTGAATGAGGGACTTTGTTTTTGTGGGATTTTTTAATGACATTTGCTTACTTAATGTAATAAGTCCTTGAACATATTGCCTTGTGTGATATAATTTATTTACAAAATTCTGGATTGGAAAACTATGAGCAAATCCAAAGAAAACTTCTGGAGAGAAGAAAACTTGTTTTTGTGAAGATTTCAGAATGAAATTATATATATATATGCATATATATATGGTAGTGTTTAAGGCCATATTTCTAGCATCTGACAGAATTTACAAACAAGTAAATGTTGAACGGGGAAGGGATGGCCTCCCTCTGAACTGTTACTTTGAGTTCTTAAGATCTTACTAGAAATGACCCTTAGGAATGGAGTCTACCTGTTATTTGAAAGAAAGCACGTTTCAATCCAAAGTGTTAATGTTGAACTTACTAGTTTTAAGTAGATTACTTTACAGCCAACTTTTCTGTAATAATAAATTCCATTTTTCCTAAAAAATAAAAAATACATTCATATACACACATATTTATTTTCTAAAATCCTCACAAAACAAGTTTTGCTTTGTGTATGTGTATATGTGCACAAACATACATGTATAGATATATACAGATGTATATATAGATGATATACATATATAGGTATAGAGAGATTTAGACACAGATATTTGAAAAAGGGGACAAAGTTAATTTAGATCATAAGTCAATTTCAAGCATGTTTTAATTTACGTCAAATAATTTCCTATAGAATTCAAATGAAGATGGTGGTTTATAGTTATTTCGATCCAAGTTTCTGCTTTGTTAAAATAACTCAGCTTTTGCTACATTGAAAGTTACAAAGGGAGGGAAGTCCTTTAAGTACTGAATGTTCTAAACCTAAATGAGTTTAGCTACATCTAGATCCCAAGACTATTGCTCAATCATTTGAGGGATTTATCTATTTATTGGATGTAGAAAAGAAACGTTACTGAGAAAACTAAGAATTATCTGCTCCAGATTTGATGTCAAAAGAGAATCATACAGTGACTTTTGTTTTCTGTTTGATTTTTGAGGCGATAACATCACCAAACCACTCTAGAAGCCTCTGGAGTCACTAAGGGTTATCTACCGGGAGTAGCTGGCTAAGTGTAGCTTCCAGCTTCAATAAATTTTTTCCCGAAGTTTCATTTTCCATTTCAGAATTCTTACCTGGCTTCTTTCTGCCTGAAGTAAATATCTCCCCCCACCCAAAATAGTTGGTAGCAATTCTGTTTCTGATACTGAAATAAGAATGGCAGAATAAAAGCAATGAAAACAGATTAATAATTGAAGCAGTTCTTATGAGAATTTTTTCTTATGTGATCTCAAACTGCCTAGAAATTCAATAAGAGGAGAGTTTTAGTCACTAAAAATTATCTACTGGATTTGTCGTTTGGAGGTTGGGAGTGGCAGAAGTAGTCAAAGACAGAGTATAGAACTAGACTTTTCAAAAGACATGGAAGACTTCTTTTTAAAGGCATCAAATAATAGACTCATATTGCTGCTAAATTTTTGGCTCTCCTAGACTCACCTCCCAGCACAGGTAGCACACATGTCCCAGCTTAGCAAAGTATCACAAGGTAAATTCAAAGACAGACTTGAGAAATGTGGAGGAAAAGAATCTCTCACTAGATTTCCTGAGAGATTCTTAGTAAAGAATCTGCCTGCAATGCAGGAGACCCAAGTTTGATTCCTGGGTTGGGAAGATCCCCTGGAAAAGGAAACGGCAACCCACTCCAGTATTCTTGCCTGAAGAATTCCATGGACAAAAGAGTCTGGTGGGCTATAGTCCATGGGGTCACAAGAGTTGGACATGACTTAGCGACTAAACCACCATAAGATTTATAGAAAAAGATGACCCAAATTATTTTCAGGAGCGCTCTTATAGGTGGTAAAATGCACATCTTTTAATAATTTTATTGGGAACAGGTACTTTGAAATTACATTTGAATAGTGTCCTGTGTTTTTACAAATGAGACTCTAAAGGTGAGGCTGAGCAATTTGGCATACCCAGATCATTTGGGTTACATCAACATACTTTATAAGCCTAGATGGAATATCAGTTCAGTTCAGTTCAGTTCAGTTGCTCAGTCGTGTCCGACTCTTTGCAATCCCATGAATCGTAGCACTCCAGGCCTCCCTGTCCATCACCAACTCCTGGAGTTCACTCAGACTCACGTCCAACGAGTCAGTGATGCCATCCAACTTGGATCGTTATTGGGCATGAGCCAATGAGACATGGCGATTCAGAGAGGAAATTTATAACTCTTGTATTTATAAAACTCATATCCATCTAAACTCCAATACTTTGGCCACCTCATGTGAAGAGTTGACTCATTGGAAAAGACTCTGAAGCTGGGAGGGATTGGGGGCAGGAGGAGAANTCCTTGCAGTCCAAGGGACTCTCAAGAGTCTTCTCCAACACCACAGTTCAAAAGCATCAATTCTTAGGGCTCAGCTTCCTTCACAGTCCAACTCTCACATCCATTATGAAGCTTAAATGTAAACACAGTGCACTAATATGTAGATACTATATATATGCATGTAAAACCACAAGGAAAAAAATACAACAAAGAAAATAAAAAGCCAAATTCTTTGGTTGCTTGGAGGATGGGCCCAGCAAGAGGTCCACATGCTGATTAAATTGTGTTGATGGTGTTTTATTTCTTACGTACATGATTGCTGTTTATTTGGTTATTAATATAATCTACAGTATTTTATTTCTTAATAAAAATGGAAAATTAATAATAGTTNTGCTTGGAGGATGGGCCCAGCAAGAGGTCCACATGCTGATTAAATTGTGTTGATGGTGTTTTATTTCTTACGTACATGATTGCTGTTTATTTGGTTATTAATATAATCTACAGTATTTTATTTCTTAATAAAAATGGAAAATTAATAATAGTTTACCACTTAGGTAATTAAATGAATATATTTATAGAATGTATTTGAAATAATATGAGCAGAAAAATTTTATCATAATACATGCTAAAATCCATAACCTTAGTTTTCTCTGGATGGTGGAATTATGAGTGATTTTTAAAAATTATCTAATTGTTCTGAAATGTATCTCTTCTGTTAAGCAGATGTTAAAATTAAATAAAGGTAAAGCAAGTTCACTTTTAAAGACCAAGCAGCAATCAGAAGCACCACTTAAGACTGAGGGCAGGAGTAGAAGGGGATGACAGAGGATGAGATGGTTAGATGGCATCAATGGATATGACTCAATGGACATGAGTTTGGGTAATCTCTGGGAGCTGGTGATGGACACGGAGGCCTGGTGTGCTGCAGTTCATGGGGTCACAAAGAGTCGGACATAACTGAGCAACTGAACAGAACTGAACTGTGCCGTCTTTTCCAGGGAAGTCATGCTTGTAGGAGAGCAGCAGATTGGGGTGAGTGGCACTGACAGGCAGTGCCCAGGGCTGCAGGGGATCAAGGACTGTGGGATTCTCTGCCAAGACTCTTGACAAACATCTAAAGAAACATGAATTTTTGTGCTGAATAGCTCAATTATTACATGGGAAACTTAGGGAGTTCTGGCTGTGGGTATTTCTTCATTTTGAGGTGTGACTACTTCTTGAGTATCTGTCAGATTAAAAAAGAACTAGCTTCCTAGGTTGGGCTTTATTTACTGTCATTATTAATGATCCAAAGGATGGGATAAACACAGAGCCAGTTCAGCCGGGAGGGATTGCTAACACCTGGGAAAACAAAAGAACACAGAAATTTCAGCATGCTGCTCTACTTCTGGGTAATAGTTTGATTTAAAATCAGTCATTAAAATTCTACAACTCTCAACTTTATTTTATTTTATTTTTAAGGGCAAAGAACACTTTTAGCCAATTGCTGCTTTGCTTTTCAAAGATAACAGGGAAAAAAGTTCTGTTTATAACTTTCCTCCAAGGAAAGGGCCTCAAAGTATCTTACACTATACACAGAGGGTGATGATGTATTGCTTACTAGGAGCAACTTTTCCACCTCAATGAAATGCATTCTATTTAATTACATTGCCCAAAGGCTGCTTCTAACTTTGAAGTCTCAGAAGCTTGTGAGGAAACCTGGGGGTTACGGACAGAAGCCAACATATGAAAGAACCTATAGGTTTTCAAGAGACTTGCTTTTGTCTCCAAAGAAGATGGAGAAGGCATTGGGCAGGACTTCCCAGCAACGAGGCATCACAGACGACAGTGCTAACCTGCATGGGAGTGGGAAGTCCTGGCTACACAGTACATGAGCAGAGAGCTGCTGGGTGGTTAGATGGTAGCACAGACGGTGTGTGTGCACTGTGCGTTTTCAGCTAATAGTCACGTGATTTACAACTAAGAAACAGTATAATGTCAGGATCATGAAGGTCATGTTGTGGTAGATAAAGAAAAGCAAAGTACTTACTACTGCAAACTAGACTCTGAACCCAAGAATACCATAGTCTGAAATGTGGAAATGAGTATGATTTTGAGAAATCCCTGTGGATTGATGACAGGGGTAAAGAAGCAATGATTAAAACAAGTGTTCAGGAACTCTCGCTGCACAGAGAACCCAGTTTTCAAGCGTACACACATATGGAAGACAGAAGAAGCATACATGCCCTTTGATACAAAGGCAAAATCCCATAAGAACTGCATCAGAAAAGTCAATACCCAGAATAAAATGAAATTCAAAAATGTGAACATGTCAACCCAAAGGAGTTACTTAAAAATATTTTAACTGAGGGAAGAACTATGATAGGTTTGCAAAAGTACATTTCATTTCCATTTTTACTTTTTTCTTCATCAGAAGTTGTCCTTTAAATCTGAAGAAGTAGAAAAAACTTTAGCAAGGAAGACATTTTTTACCTGAGGCAATGCTAAGCGTTCACGGCCAGTCCACTTCTCCTGACATAGAGAAAGATGATGTTTCCCAGCCATGTATTTAGTTCTGAGCAATTCAAGATGGTCAAAGTCCTGCATGCCAAGGTTTTGAGTTTGGGCTCCCAATATCTTCTGCATGAGTCTCAGTTTACCTTCTCCTTGTTCTCTTGACTGCAAGTCAGAGGCAGAGAATCCAATAGAACCTTTGAGGTCTCAAGAACACAAAAGTACCACTGGATGGAAGAAGCTAAGTCCCAAGTTATCTTTTCAGAAGGAAAGAGTTCAGAGTAGAATTGCATGCTGGGATTTGCATGAGTGAGAAGTAAATGTTGATTATGCTAAGCCACAGAGATTTGGGGATTGTTTGCAATAGCTGTTAGCCTGTTGCTGCTACTGCTGCTGCTAAATCGCTTCTGTCATGTCTGACTCTGTGTGACCCCATAGACAGCAGCCCACCAGGTTCCTCCATCCCTGGGATTCTCCAGGCAAGAACACTGGAGTGGGTTGCCATTTCTTTCTCCAATGCATGAAAGCTTACCCTTCACTAAAACTAGATTAAAATCTCAAATAATACAAATGTCTTCCTTTTAGCAAAATTTAACACATTTTAAAAACCTGTAAATGAATTTGCAGAATAATTTTAAGAAATAATGGGCAATGTAAAAGCATCAGAAAGGTAGAAATTGATTAATGCAAATCTTTACAAGAAGAAAAGACAAGTTGGTTAGCTTTGTATCAATTTTAGGCAAATAATGTACAGTGACTTATTGACTAGATAACTTTAAGTGGATTGAAGGTAAGTATTCATTATGAAGGAGTCAGCTTCGATTAATCAAGAATAAGACAAGGAGTGGTTAGTTGGAAAGAGATTCAGGTAGCAAATTTAAAAACAATTTTTCCAAATTGGGAAATTTCAAAACACAGTAAGCTTGAAGAATGGGTGAAAGAATAAAGTTTGTAAGAAATGAATAGAGAATATTTTTAGGAATGCTTTATAGCGTACCTATAATGAGAAAACAAACCTTGAAATCCAAGCTGTTCTCGTTACAGGGGGGCAACTTAGAATGTGATAGGAGTGAAGAAGAATCTAAAGATTGGAAGGCAAGTGTTGAGAGGCAGCCAAGAGTGCAACTAATGATGTTGACTTGTTTCCTAAGCAACAGGGAGCCATGAGATGAGCGAGGAGTCAGTGAAAACAAGGGGAGAGGCTTAAAACACAAGTGATTCCCATAAACACAGCTTTATGACCACAGATTGCTCCGTGAGGCTGATTAAGGTCATGAACAGTTTACCCCAGAACAGTAAAAAATGCACCCACATTAACAGACATTTTCATTTACAACTTCAGAGGCCCCATAGGGTCTAGAGTGACCCCGGATCCCAAGTTGATAGCCCTTAACTTTTAAATTTCACGTCAGCTCCACTTTCTTTAAGAGAAGAGATTTATCAGAGAATTAAGAGAACTACTTGTGTTGAGTTCAAAGTGTCTGTGACTCAGTTACTTGGTCAGAGCGTGAGATTCTCATTGTAGAGCTTATTATTCATCTGCTAATTATTCATCTCCTAATAGAGAGACAACAATCAACCCCCAGTGCCTGTGCCAATGAAACATTTTACTAAAAACAATTAAATCGAGTCTTAGTTGTGAACTGTTAAAGTAGCTTGAGGCAGTGTCACTTACATGGCCTCAAAGAATGTCTCCAGTGTTGCAGAAACAACTATTTTCTCTCTGCAGAAGAAGAGAGGTTGGGTTTATTTTTTTCCCCTTCTCTTCCCTGAGCAAATCCCCATAACAAATAAAGTTACACTTCAAGACCGGATTACTCAGACTATTGGCTTTGCATGCCAATGTTTACTTTAAGTAAAAATGATACTTCTGAGAATTCAAATAATATGTTTAAGTATTTCCAGGCTATAGTTCTGCTTGCATTTGTCTTGGCACTAGCTTACCATGAATGTGTCAGCTTTAAGGAAGATGACTTCAGTCATAGCTGCATGTCTTCATCCAATGTCTTACATGTATGAATGTGTTTCTACGGGATTTTTTTTGACTATTGTCATTTGATGATAAGTTCACTATCTCACTGGGGCTTCCCTGGTGGCTCAGACATTAAAGAATCTGCCTGCAATGCAGAAGAACTGGGTTAGATCCCTGGGTCAGGAAGATCCTCTGGAGAAGGGAATGGCAACCCACTCAAGTTTTCTTGTCTGGAGAATTCTATGGACAGAGGAGCCTGGTGGGCTACAGTCCATGGGGTCTCAAGAGTCAAACATGACTGAGCAACCAACATTTTCACTTCACTTTCTTACTATCCCATTGACTACAGTTTCCTGATAGGATATTGTGATCTTTACTCTATATAGTCTCATTTTGTTCAGAAAGAAAATTTTAAAGAGAGAGAAGTTAATTTTTACAAATCTACTAAAATAAACTAGGTGCTACAAAATTTATCATAGTGGAAGTAATCATTTCAACTACCTCTCCCCAAAGATGTCAACCCTCTCCTTGTCCTCATTTTATAAATATTAATAATTGGCCACAATTTTTAAGATTACATTAATATTATTTTAAAGGACTCTACACTTTTTCCCTCTCTACTTTCTCTCTCAGATTCTGTGTTCCATAAACCATCTGATAACCATATTATCAGATGGTTAGAACAGTTCTCTTTTCCTGGGGATATCTATTGCTTGTATGCCAGTTCAGTTCAGTCGCTCAGTTGTGTCCAACTCTTTGTGACCCCATGGACTGCAGCACATCAGGCTTCCCTCAAACTCATGTCCATTGAGTCAGTGATGCCACTGTACTTAGATGATGACTATCCACCTGAAAGAATAGATTATAGTCCCTACATCTATAATCTAAGAAAATATAACTTTCTAAGTGAAGAGACTAGCAATAGATAACCTATCTTTGAGTTACCCAAAGTACAAAGTTTTTTTTTTTTTTTAAAATTCTAAAGGTAATTTCTTTCCAAGCACTGTGGTCAGAATAGTGTGGGAGATATTTTAGGATAATTGAAGGTGAATTTCTTTAACCACACTCATTTGCTTCATTATTGGGAATGAATCATGATGAGATTCTCTGACAGCACCTATGACTTCAGTGATGTATGGTTGCTATTCTCTTACTTGGCAAGTTTTCCAGCTATAAACTCAGTGTTTAAAAAATGACCTTGGATATTATACAGTGGATGTAAAAAGTTGAAGGAAAATTCTGATCTTAGACATGATTATTTTTCAACCTTTCTTGAAACATAACTATTTTCCCTGAAAGTTTCTTAATTATCTTATATAATGCTCTAAAATATTTCCCGAGGGCTAGGGAGTTCTTTTCTGTTTAAAGATTTTCTCTGATTTCTAAATTTCTGTAATGCTATTGTAATCCTGCTCTAATCATTAAATGCACCTAAATCTATTTGAAATTAAATTAGAAATCTGCCAAATAAGAAAAAAAAAAGTTCACCCGACCAATCTATTTCTCCTTATTTTGCTTTCAGTTGACATCAAGGACAACTATGTACTATTCCCTTGAGATATATGTTTATAAATGTTAGGGACCTAGTATTTTGTTTATATATGCATAAGGAATGCCAAGAATTCTAATTTCCTAGAAAAAGCAATAGTGTGAAGACAGAGAACAGATCAGTGACTGCCTAGGGCTCAGAGTAGCAGCAGAAAATGACTGTAAAGGGTCATATAAAACTTTATAAGATTATAGAAGTGTTCTAATACTGGACTGTGTTGATGGCTGCACAACTACATAAGTTTACTAAAACCCATCCATCTGTATACTTACAATGGGTGAATTTTATTTTCATATTCCTTAATTGATTTGCATATAAATATGAATATACATATAGTAGTATAACATATATTATATATATATATATATTTATATAAAGCATGAATTCTATGAAACATTGAGGCATCATATAGTTACCATATATTTGCAAAATCTTAAATTAACTCTTTTAATTTTGAAAAATTATACAGCTTTTTTTCCCAGTAGAATTCAGCTGTGTTCATGTAAATTTACATATGTTTTTAAGAACATTCTCTTTTATGGCTGTTAAGCTATGCATTCAAAAGATAAAGCATTTCTTGGGACAAGAAAATAAACTGTTCACAATAGATTGATTTATTGGGAAAAGTTCAAAATCACTTGAAGTTTGCTTGTTTACAGTCAAAGAACAATTCATCTTTCCTTTCTTGCATTTATATTGAAACTTCTTATTTGCATGCTGTTCACAAAATACTCTTCTGGAGAAGGAAATGGTAACCCACTCCAGTATTTTTACCTGGAGAATCTCATGGGCAAAGGAGCCTGGCAGGCTATAGTTTATGGAGTCTCAAGAGTCGGACACGACTTAGTGACTAACCCACCACCACCACCACCACCAGACACGGCTGTCTGTGTTCTAGGCTCATGCACAGATGGCTGTTTTGGTTCACTGCAGTTGGGTACTATCACATGACTAATTGTAGCCAGTGGTTTTTGAGCAGCAGTCACGCCTGTCACTTTTCTGCTGGAAAATTTAATCACTGTTGTGAAATCCACTAGAAATCCCTCTTTTTACCATGGAGACTAGTCACTCATGAGGCTTTGTAACAAGAGCTTGGATCTGAGTGAAAATATATGGAGGAAAACTCCCAGCTGAATTGTGACAAATTTTAGATTTATCTTCTCACTCTGAGATGTATATATTTTATGAAAGTTAAAGTCACTCAGTCATGTCTGATTGTTTATGATATCATGGACTATAGCCCACTAGGCTCCTGTCCATGGAATTTTCCAGGCAAGAATACTGGAGTGGTCTGCCATTCCCTTTTCCAGGGGATCTTCCCAACCCAGGGATCAACCCCAGGTCTCCTGCATTTATGAGGCCCACAAATTATGTGTAATTACATATATATATACACATGCTAACTTAGTTGTGTCTGACTCAGTCCAACTCTGTAGACTGTAGCTCGCCATGTTCCTCTGTCCATGGGGATTTTCCAGGCAAGAATACAGGAGTGGATTTCATGCTCTCTTCCAGTGGATCTTCCTGTCCCAGGGATCGCACACACATCTCTTATGTGTCCTGGACTGGCAGGCGGATTCTTCACCACTAGTGCCACCTGGGAAGCCCATATACACACACACACATGTGTAGATAGATAGACAAATCAGACTTCTGGAAGTGTTGGTTGCTTGAGCATAACCTAGCCTAACCTGGATGATTGAGGAAGCAAGCATGTACAGAAAGAACAATTCAGAAATTGAAATAATCCATGTAAGAGAGGATGTTGTGTCAGGTCAGGGCAGCAGCAGAAGTGGTGAAACCAGTCGGATCTGAGATGTAATTTGTGGGTAGAGTTGACAAGATTGATGACCCTGAGTTGGCTCTGCTGTGTGAGAAGAGAAGGGTCAAGGATGAAGACGAAGACGAGGCTTTTCTTATAACACTTGAAGTCAGGACCTTGCCAGGTACTAGAACAAAGAAGACTGGGAAAGGAACAGTTTTAGAGTGGAATATTGAGTTAGAGTGTAGACAATGTTAATTTGGGGATGCCTATTAGATGTCCAGGTAGAAATATTCATTGGTAGTAATTTACATAAGTTTGGAGTTAAAGGGGGAAGCCAGGGTTGGATATATGAATTTGCGAGTTACTGGGTTAGAGAAGGCATTTAAAGCCATAGCACAGATGAGATAATATTTCAGAAACAGAAATCCAAGAACCTAGACTTGGGCACATCAAGGCTGAGTGGCAGTTCTCAAACCATTTATTTCAAGACCCTTTGCATTCTGAAAAATTGTTAAACTTTTACTTATATGATTTACGTGTCTCGATATTTACCACATTCAAATTTAAAATTTAAACAAACTATATATTCATTGACTCATTTACAATAAGAATTCATTTATATGCTAACTAAACAGTCTTTATATAAATTAACTATATCATGCCCTCTCCTCCCCCAAATTCAGTGAGAAGTATTGCATTACTTTACATTTTATAAACCTCTTTACTGTCAGCTTAATGAAAATAGCTGAATTCTCATATTTGTTTCTATATTAAATCTATTGGGATATGTTGCTTTGGTTGAAATATATGAAGACAATCCAACCTCACAAAGATAGGTAATTGGAAATGGGAGAAATACTTTAATAGATAACTTTTCAAATGTTTGAATCAATATTCAAACTAGATAAGTAGTAGTTTCTTAAAAATTAGCAACAATGTGGAGTAAAAAATCATCTCTGTTGCACTAAAACACTTTGATTTTACACTTTGAATGAATCCTTTACTCATGCGTGATTTTATAACATCAAACCTTGGGTCACTTGGAAAATATTGTTTCCCTGGGTTATGCAGATCTTCCAAATGCTTACACACATCAAAAAACACATTAATTATTATTATAAGCAACTTCATGAGAAAATTCTTTAACTATTGAAGTTTTATTTAACTCACTGTAGCTGATACAGTTCTCCAAAACTTACAGGAAAATCTTACAGGAAAGCTCAAATTTTATAATTGGCAACAAATACTAATAGAATTTGCCTGAAGTAACAGATTCCTTTATGGGTTTTTTTTGTGTGTGTGTGTGAAAATGTCTACTAATACCACATTTTTGTCTATCAGTCATCCTTTCATGGGTAAATGGTTTTCCATGAAAAATGCAGCTAGGTTAAGCTCATAAATCTGACAATCACACAAAATGTTTTCCTTAGTATTATCTTTTTATTTCAAATGCAGTAATGATTTACACATTCTTCTCATTTTGTTATGCACAAGATTAAAANCCAGGTACTAGAACAAAGAAGACTGGGAAAGGAACAGTTTTAGAGTGGAATATTGAGTTAGAGTGTAGACAATGTTAATTTGGGGATGCCTATTAGATGTCCAGGTAGAAATATTCATTGGTAGTAATTTACATAAGTTTGGAGTTAAAGGGGGAAGCCAGGGTTGGATATATGAATTTGCGAGTTACTGGGTTAGAGAAGGCATTTAAAGCCATAGCACAGATGAGATAATATTTCAGAAACAGAAATCCAAGAACCTAGACTTGGGCACATCAAGGCTGAGTGGCAGTTCTCAAACCATTTATTTCAAGACCCTTTGCATTCTGAAAAATTGTTAAACTTTTACTTATATGATTTACGTGTCTCGATATTTACCACATTCAAATTTAAAATTTAAACAAACTATATATTCATTGACTCATTTACAATAAGAATTCATTTATATGCTAACTAAACAGTCTTTATATAAATTAACTATATCATGCCCTCTCCTCCCCCAAATTCAGTGAGAAGTATTGCATTACTTTACATTTTATAAACCTCTTTACTGTCAGCTTAATGAAAATAGCTGAATTCTCATATTTGTTTCTATATTAAATCTATTGGGATATGTTGCTTTGGTTGAAATATATGAAGACAATCCAACCTCACAAAGATAGGTAATTGGAAATGGGAGAAATACTTTAATAGATAACTTTTCAAATGTTTGAATCAATATTCAAACTAGATAAGTAGTAGTTTCTTAAAAATTAGCAACAATGTGGAGTAAAAAATCATCTCTGTTGCACTAAAACACTTTGATTTTACACTTTGAATGAATCCTTTACTCATGCGTGATTTTATAACATCAAACCTTGGGTCACTTGGAAAATATTGTTTCCCTGGGTTATGCAGATCTTCCAAATGCTTACACACATCAAAAAACACATTAATTATTATTATAAGCAACTTCATGAGAAAATTCTTTAACTATTGAAGTTTTATTTAACTCACTGTAGCTGATACAGTTCTCCAAAACTTACAGGAAAATCTTACAGGAAAGCTCAAATTTTATAATTGGCAACAAATACTAATAGAATTTGCCTGAAGTAACAGAATCCTTTATGGGTTTTTTTTTTGTGTGTGTGTGAAAATGTCTACTAATACCACATTTTTGTCTATCAGTCATCCTTTCATGGGTAAATGGTTTTCCATGAAAAATGCAGCTAGGTTAAGCTCATAAATCTGACAATCACACAAAATGTTTTCCTTAGTATTATCTTTTTATTTCAAATGCAGTAATGATTTACACATTCTTCTCATTTTGTTATGCACAAGATTAAAAAAGATGTCATCAAGAGTAGATATTTAATAAAACTAATAATTTTTACTGCTCTATCTAGGGCAATCTTTCATGAATTTTTCGAGTCCTAGCGCAGTTCAATACAGGGCCTCCCTGGTGGATAAGCAGTAAAGAATCTGCCTGCAATGCAGGAGACAGAGGTTAAACCTAAGGACCTCGAAGATCCTCTGGAGAAGGCAATGGCAACCCACTCCAGTTTTCTTGCTTGGGGAATCCCATGGACAGAGGATGGAATTGGTGGGCTGCAGTCCATGGAGCCACAAGAATCAGACATGACTTAGCGACTAAACAACTGTCGCCACCCCAGTTTAATACAGGCATCAGCCGTTACCCACTACAGCTTTCCATCATCAGTACAAGTATCAAAAAAGTGAAAAGGCACAATATTTTGCTATTATGAAAATACTTTTTGAGATTAGTTGTTTGTCAGTTGCTTCCTTTGCTATTGTTTTCTCCCGTTCAGAAGGCTGTCTTTTCACCTTACTTATAGTTTCCTTTGTTGTGCAGAAGCTTTTAATTTTAATTAGATCCCATTTGTTTATTTTTGTTTTTATTTCNCATTGGAGAAGGAAATGGCAACCCACTCCAGTGATCTTGCCTGGAGAATCCCAGGGACGGGGGAGCCTAGCAGGCTGCCATCTATGGGGTCGCACAGAGTCAGACACGACTGAAGCGACTTAGCAGTAGCAGCAGTAAGGACACAGAAATTATTTTTCAAACATATGAAATATTTAAAAAAATAAAATGGACAGAAACTATTATTTCTTGATTTCTTGATATACTGATATATTTTGTCAGGTATTCGTTTCTACAGGAGATTGTATCATTTATTCTTAAAAAATTTAAAGATACTTATCAATTGTTAGGTTTAAAAATGTAGGCTAAAATAAAATTATTTCTCTTAATATATTTTAAAGGACCAAGATGGAATAGTAAATGTACAAATCTAGGCTTAAAAATATGATGTATTAGTTTTTCTCCTAATTTTTGAATACAATCAGAACTGTGCTATGGAGAAAGCAAGGACATCTAGAAATAAGACGAAAAATAATAACACCGGTTTTCCCAGTTGTCACTTCTCATTCCTTCTTCCTGTTTATTCTCCAAGACTCAAGACCATCCTAGTAAAGAAATTCATTCTATACATTGCAATACTGTAATGTATAATCAAGTGATGAGGAAGGCTAGAGAGTGCATCAACCTATATTCTGGGAAGAGAAACTGTTTCTTGGTTTTAGATATTGTGAAGAAAGATAAAGGAGAGAGTTTATTAAGTTCATCAGGTAAAGACTTTGCAGTTCCTTCAGCTCCATAGGATTTAAAGGTGATTTTTCTGAAAGGAAAAAAGGAAGTAAAAGACACGGTGTTTCCTACTGAGAATATGCAGTGTGGTTTCATTCCCTTTGTAACATTTACAATGTATTCCTCACTGCCCTACTGGATTGAATAAAGCTGGTTCCCATAGAAACTGTCTCTGAATTCATACTTTCAGGAAACAAGAGTGATAGTTCCTGCTCAGGGAGGGATCAAGAGCCAAGAAGAGCTCTCAAGGACCAAGAAGAGGCTGTGGATGGACCCTTGGACTGCGAGAAATGACTGAGCCTCAGATTGAGTAAACGGTGCTTGGAAAGACTCAGAACCAACATGATTGCCTATCAAACTGTGTAACGTGGTCAGTTGGGTTTTCCTAGGTGAAGATGACAACATGTAATTTGTAGAAATTTTTAAGAGCTAAAGTTCCTCAGTGAATGTCCATGCACCCACTTGATGGAGGTGAAACCACGTAGTGTTCAGTGAATTCTGGAAGCCCGAATTCAGTAAATTCAGGCCCAAATCCTGCATATTCCACTCTGCAACTGTGGGATGTTTTACATGCTGCCAGCACGTCCAAAACTTGTGTTTCAATATTTGTACAATGGGGTGAGGGGAATATATTCCTTGCAAATTTTTAAGAGAATTAAATGAGTTCAATCATGTCAAATGATTTAGAACACTCTGCCAAATCTTATTAAGGATTCAACATACTTTCCCTATTTTTAAAGATTTGCCCCAATCTATTGAAATCATAAAACAGTACATGCTCTTAGACTTAACTTGAAAAGCAGAATAAAACAAATTGCCCTGTCTTTAATAATACTAATCATATTAAAGATTCTTCATATATTTGTATGATGAGCAAAGACTACATGTTTCCCAAGACTGAGGAAAGACAGACATTGGTAGGGTTCTCCACACCACCTTTTTTTCTTTTTTTTTTACTTTTGATTTGTTAACTTATTACCCTTCTACTTTCTTAAGAAACTTAAGAGCCAATTGAAGAATTAACTCATAATAAAATGAATGACAAATTTTCAATAAGCATGTACCACCTTTCAGATGACTAAAAAAATTAAGAGTTTTATAACAATCCATTAGGACCTCCATTTTTAAATTTATGTACATCAAAGCTTCAGTATATCTAAAACAATCCAATTCATAGACGTCTTGCTTCTTTTAACACCACTGTCTTTGGGATTTTCCAATGCAAATGTTCCAACTGTTGTGTTAGATAACTGTACTGGAAATGCAGCAAAGGTTAGGCTGATACCAAAATGCATGGTTTCCTTTGTTTTCCAAAAGATTCTGAGCTCCAGGGGTATATCCTTCTTTGTTGTCTAAATATGGTGGCACTTTTGGAAAAAGATGCTGATATTTCAAGAAAAAGTCACATTGTGACCCCTTCCACCAAGGTCCCCACCGGTGTCCATGGTGGGGCTTGTCAAAGTCCTTCGTTCATTTTAACAAGTTTGTTAAGAACATTTTCTACAACCATTTCAAAATGCATAAACCCTCTTTCTTCTCCCTTCATCACCCCCACTTTGTTCTCCCTTCATCGTCCCCATTTTCAGTCATCACTTTGGTGATCAGTTGAGGCTTACTGTTGCCTTAGGAAGGTCTAACTAGCAACAGAAAAGAATATTGAAGTCACCCCACTATCAATGGAGGACATTGTGAGTTTCCTCATCCATAAAACAGAGTTAATTAAACCGACCCTGTTTCTAGTCACAGGGGTGCATTCTGAATTAACAGACTCATATTTTAAAAACACTTTGGGCTTCATAAAGAAAGGCTCTGCATAAATGCAAGCTATTATTATTATTATTACTAAAAGCGCATCTGCATGGCTATAAACCACCACCTACTTTTTCTGCACCACCCCAGCTTTCACATTAGCCTCTGCCTGGCTCAGCTTCACTGCTTCACAGTTGGGTAACACGTCCTGAGGATGGTGTGAAGCTGCAGGCAATTTTACACAAAAACAAGAAGGAGTGATCTTATACTGGATGTATTTCTGCTGCCAATTCAAAATAAACTATACTCTTCCCTTCCTTTCTTTACTTCTAGCTCAAACTGCTTTCACCATGTACACTAGTGAAAAGAAATTAGTTTCATGTTTATGATAACAGTGTCCAACTCTTTGTGGTCTATTTTCCTCCTACAAAAAAAGCACATTTGTTATCATTTTTTAGAAAATAGGTTTAAGAATACATGTTTGAATGGAGCTGAAAATGNTTTATGATAACAGTGTCCAACTCTTTGTGGTCTATTTTCCTCCTACAAAAAAAGCACATTTGTTATCATTTTTTAGAAAATAGGTTTAAGAATACATGTTTGAATGGAGCTGAAAATGAACTGAACTTTGTGGATTGGTAAAAGCAGAGTAATTAATAATAATGCTTCTATGAAAATATATATTGTGTCTTTGAAGGTTTTTTTGGCATCACCAAATTTGCTAAGAAATTTCATCTATAAATTAAGTTCATTACTAAAAATGCTTCATGAACTAGCCTTTAAAATTCCCATTTAATTTTTTTGAACGAGTTTAATTAAAATCTTGTGAATTCCTAGTGTGTTTCTCTTTCAATTTATGGGGAAAATACTTTAGACTAAGCCCTCAGGATTACAAGCCTATAACAACCATTTATAATCATAGGGTTTGAGATATCTGTCAACGTTCTAAAGTCATCTCATCTTTAATACAATGTTTTAAGCTGACAAAAAATGGAAATGGTTCCAATCAGGAAAATAATATTTCATAGAAGCTATGACTTATTCTTCTCCCCAATAGTGTTAATCAGATTTCATTTATTTTTATAGCATGCCAGGCATTAGCATTACCCTCAAGACACAGCCCCGTTTCTCTTTGTCCTTGGATAAGTTATCTGCTGCATTAGGATAACTTTCTTCCTCAAGATAAATGTTTCCTGATAAAACAATATTATTAACCTGTGGCAATTGTGACGTGAAATAAATGCAGTTGTCAAGTCAACTTTGAAGTGGGGGAAGAACTGTGACAGATTAAAAAACTGCTGTATTGTTCTTTGCTTCTCCCGAGTTCATTTATCTTCCCAGCTATCGTCTATGACTGAATGGTAGTGGAGGCACCTCACGTAGGAGCCAATGATAAAAGCTATTAGCATCAAGCCTGTTCTCTGATGCTTCACAGGGGACCAATAATCTTGCACTGAGTCATCCTGGTCATTTAACTTCATCAACTGAGAGAGAGTTTAATTCAAGGGGTCAATGTTTTCTTTCTCAACAAAAACTGGATGAAAGTGTTTCAGTGTGTCTCTAACCCTTCTTCCCAGGTTAAATGTCACTGTATGACCAGACCTTCCTGAGCAACCACCAGAGGTGATCTCTAAATGTCTCTAAGCAGACACTCCTTGTTTGCCTTTGCCTTAATCTGTGCTTTACCCATGCTGAGCCCATCTTTTCATAACAAGACATCAGTTTTGAATCACACATCATGAACTGCACTAACTACATAAGCTCCTCAAATTCTCATAACAAACACAGGAGGTAGGTTATTGACATCACTTGCATTTTATAGATGAAGACACTGATGGGCAGAAAGGCAAAGTAGCTTGCTGGTGGTAACACAGCTGGTAAGCAGGGTTCAAACTTAGGATCCTCTGACACTGGAGGTCTATTTCTTTAACTCTTTGACTTGATGCCACTGGCTTGCCTGTGTGTTTCACCTTCACCAGTCTGTAAACTCCTAGAAAAGAATGACTGCGCCTCATTTGAGTTTGTTTTGTGTTATCTTCTGTGGCTTTTAGCACAGTGATAAGTGCATATTAGGTATACAGTAAGAGTTAGTTGAATCAATAGAAAGGTAGACTATCAAAAGCATGAAATAATGCTTGGTTTTCACTTCTGGTAATGATGCTCAACTTCCAGAAACTTTATGGGAAGAAAAGTCTCTAGCACAAAATAAGCAAAACCATGTGGGTGAGGGGGAGCAAGAGCAGGACTTACATAGGATGGAGTGACACTATCTTTGGATTAGAGAGCACTTCCTGTTATTCAGAGGATACCAGAGGAATGGTAAAGAGCAATGCCCTACTTAGGTAAGTAGTCTCACTTTGCTTGATTAAGAAGGGAATAACTTCCAAGAAGGAAAGAAATGGGGCTAAAGGAACGAAAGATAGAGAAAGCCAAGTTTGTACCTGCATGGGTAAAATGGCATAGTGATCTATGAACACACTGTACCATCTGAAAACATGTCAGTAATTGGAATCTTTTCTTATTAATTTGATACAGCATACTTTATGTAATAGTTGAACAGCAATGCTACTGGGACTCATACTCACTCATACTTTTTGGCTATTTCAGCATTAACAAATGAAATATAAATAATTCCAAAGTTATTGGAAATGTTACTTTTACTCTTAAATACAATTGCTCCAGAGTAGACAGACAAGAATGGATGCTTTTGAACTGTGGTGCTGGAGAAGACTCTTGAGACTCTCTTGGACTGCAAGAAGATCCAACCAGTCAAACCTACAAAGAATCAACCTTGAATATTCATTGGAAGGACTGATGCTGAAGCTGAAGCTCCAATATTTTGGCCACCAGATGTGAAGAGCCGACTCATTGGAAAAGACCAAGATGCTGGGAAAGATTGAAGGCAGGAGGAAAAGGGGACGACAGAGGTTGAGATGGATGGCATCACTGACTCAAAGGACATGAGTTTGAGAAAACTCCAGGAGATGGTGGAAGGACAAGGGAGCCTGGCATGTTGCAGTCCATGGGGGTCTCAAAGAGTCATCCATGGCTTAGCCACTGAAAAACAACAACAGACAGATAAGAGAATCCACATAATCATATGGAAAAATGTTCACGCTACCAAGGATCAGTTCAGTTCAGTTCAGTTGCTCAGTTGTGTCCAACCTTTTGTGACCCCATGAATCACAGCACGCCAAGCCTCTCTGTCCATCACCAGCTCCCAGAGTTCACCCAAACTCATGTTCATCGAGTTAGTTATGCCATCTAGCCATCTCATCTTCTGTTGTCCCCTTCTCTTCCTGATCCAGTCCCTCCCAGCATCAGGGTCTTTTCCAATGAGTCAACTCTTTGCATGAGTTGGCCAAAGGATTGGAGTTTCAGCTTCAGCATCAGTCCTTCCAATGAACACCCAGGACTGATCTCCTTTAGGATGGACTGATTGGATCTTCTTGCAGTCCAAGGGACTCTCAAGAGTTTTCTCCAACACCACAGTTCAAAAGCATCAATTCTTCAGCACTCAGCTTTCTTCACAAACCAGCTCTCACATCCATACATGACCACTGGAAAAACCACAGCCTTGACTAGACAGACCTTTGTTGGCAAAGTAATATCTCTGCTTTTGAATATGCTATCTAGGTTGGTCATAACTTTCCTTCTAAGGAGCAAGCGTCTTTTAATTTCATGGCTGCAATCACCATCTACAGTGATTTGGGAGCCCAGAAAAATTAAGTCAGCCACTGTTTCCACTGTTTTCCCATCTATTTGCCATGAAGTGACGGGACCAGATTGCCATGATCTTTGTTTTCTGAATGTTGAATTTAACCCAACTTTTTCACTCTCTCTTTCACTTTTATCAAGAAGCTTTTTAGTTCCTCTTCACTGTCTGCCATAAAGGTGGTGTCATCTGCAGATCTGAGGTTATTGATATTTCTCCTGGCAATCTTGATTCCAGCTAGTGTTTCTTCCAGTCCAGTNCGAGTGGAGACGTGTATGTTGGGCGATTCTGGAGTGACTGCAAGCGTGTGAAGGACCCCGTCGAGGGTCGTGAAGGATAGGGATGACTTCCCATTAGGTGCCGCAGAGGACAAGGGCCTCATCTCCCCTGCAGGGGAGATCCTCCCAGTTTTTCTCGAGTTGCGGCACGTCCCTCTCCATTTACAATGTGGACCCCAGGGACCTGCCCCTGTGGCCTCCGGAAATTCCAGACTCCAAGCCAGTTGCAAGGGGCCTCTGAGGATTCCTTCGCCGTCGCTTCCGGCTCCTACGTCCTCGTCTGGCACCTCAGGATTCCTCGCCGCTGCAAACGTGGGCCGTGGGGTTTCTCTGGAGGCTCCCCAGGGGAATCAGGTCTCGTCTGGAGTGGAGACGTGCACCTCCACTTTCCTCCCGAGCTGAAGCTGCAGGGTCAGGCTTCCTGTCGAGGTGACACAGGGGTCAATGGGCTGCCCCTCTAGGCTTTCCCACAGGGTTGAAAAACGTGCCACCGCGGTGTGAGTCAGGCTTTGGGGTGACTATCTGGGAGGCTCAGAGCCACCAGTGTCCCTTGGAGTGAACAGAAACAGCTGGGGATCTCGTGGAAGAGGTGGTGCGACCCCGGGTGTTCCGCTGGACATTCTCCTCTTCAGATGCGACGGGACGGTCGGCAAACCATCCCTGGAGAAGCAGGGAAAGGAAGCCTGATTTCGTGAGGAGTAAGGGCACACGGGGTCCCTCTCGAGGTTTGGGGGGCCCCTCGATTTTCCTCTCTAGTGGAGACGTGTATGTCGGGCGATTCTGGTGTGACTGCAAGTGTGTGAAGAACCCGGTCGAGAGTCGAGAGGGATGGGGGTGACTTCCCATGAGGTGCTGCAGAAGACAAGGGCCTGATCTCGCCTGGAGGGGAGATCCTCCCGGTTTTCCTCGAGTTGCGGCAGGTCCCTCTTCAGTTATGACATGGACCCCAGGGACTCGCCCCCGAGGCCTCAGGGAAGGCCAAGCTCCTTGCGAGTTGCCAGGGGCCTCTCCGGATTCCTTGGGAGTCGGTGCCAGCTCCTAAGTCCTCGTCTGGCCCCTGAGGATTCCTCTCCACTGCAGGCGTGGACTGTGGAGATCCTCTGGAGTCTCCCGAGGGGAGTCAGGTCTCATCACCAGTGGAGACGTGCACTTCTGCTTTCTTCCCGAGCTGTAGCTGCAGGGTCAGGCATCCGGTCGAGGTGACACAGAGGTCAATGGGCTGCTCGTCGAGGCTTTCCCACAGGGTTGAAACACGTGCCACCGAGGTATGAGTCAGCCTTCGGGGTGACTGTCTGGGCGGCTCAGGGCCACGGGGGTCCCTTGGAGTTGCCAGAGACATCTGGGGGTTACATGGAAAAGGTGGCAAGACTCCCGGAGTTCGGCTGGACACTCCTGTGGAGAGCACCTACCCTTGAGATGCCACCAGACGGTTGGCAACCCACCCCTGAAGAAACAGGGAAAGGAAGCCTGATTCGTGCGGAGCAGGGGCACACGGGGTCCCTCTCGAGGTGTGGGGGACCCCTCGATGTTCCTCTCCAGTGGAGACGTGTATGTCGTGCGATTCTGGAGTGACTGCAAGCGTGTGAAGGACCCCGTCGAGGGTCGTGAGGAATGGGGGTGACTTCTCGTGAGGTGCCTCAGAAGACAAGGGCCTCATCTCGCCTGGAGGGGAGATCCTCACGGTTTTTCTGGAGTTGCGGCAGGTCCCTCTCGAGTTATGACGTGGGCTGCAGGGACCGCCCCGGAGGCCTTCGGAAAGGCCAGGCCCCAAGCCAGTTGCCAGGGGCCTCTGCGGATTCCTTGGCCGTCGGTTTCGGCTCTGACGTCCTCGTCTGGCACCTGAGGATTCCTCTCCACTACAGACGTGAACCGTGGGGTTCCTCTGGAGGCTCCCCAGGGGAGTCAGGTCTCGTCTTGAGTGGAGACGTGCACCTCCGCCTTCCTCCCGAGCTCCAGATGCAGGGTCAGTCTTCCCGTCGAGGTTACACAGTGATCTATGGGCTGCCCCTCGAGTCTTTCCCACAGGGTTGAAAAACATGCCTCGCAGGTGGGATCCAATCTTCGGGATGACTGTCGAGGCGGCTCAGGGCCGCGAGGTTCCAATGGAGTGGACAGAGACCTCTGGGGTCTTGTGGAACAGGTGGCATGACCCCCGGAGCTCCTCTGGAGACTCCTGTGGAGAGCGCCTGCTCTCGAATTGCGACGGGACGGTCGGACATCCATCCCTGAAGAAGCAGGGAATGGAAGCCTGCTTCCGTGCGGAGCCAGGGGACACGGGGATCCTCTTGCGTTCTGGGGGGAACCTCGATATTCCTCTTTAGTGGAGACATGTATGTTGGGCTATTCTGGAGTCACTGCAAGGGTGTGAAGGAACCGTCGAGGTTCGTGAGGGATGGGGTGACTTCCCGTGAGGTGCTGCAGAGGATAAGGGCCTCATCTCGCCTGGAGGGCAGATCCACCTGGTGTTTCTCGAGTTGCAGCAGATTCCCCTCGAGTTAAGACCTGGACCCCAGGGACCCGCCCCGGAGGCCTCCGGGAAGGCCAGACTGCACGCGAGTTGCCAGGGGCCTCTGGGGATACCTTGGCAGTCGGATCCAGCTCCTAAGACTTCGTCTGGCCCCTCAGGATTCCTCTCCACTGCAGGCGTGGACCGTGGAGAACCTCTGGAGGCTCCCCATGGGAGTCAGGTCTCTTCTTGAGTCGAGACGTGCTCCTCCGCCTTCCTCCTGAGCTCCAGATGCATGGTCAGGGTTCCCGTCGAGGTGACACAGGGATCTATGGGTTGTCCCTCGAAGCTTTCCCACAGGGTTGCGACACGTGCCTCCCAAGTGGGAGCCAGTCTTCGGGGTGACTGTCAAGGCGGTTCAAGGCCGCCAGGTTCCGATGGAGTAGACAGAGCCCTCTGGGGTTTCGTGGAACATGTGGCACGACCCCTGGATTTCCTCTGGAGAATCCTGGGGTAAGCGCCTGCTCTCGAGTTGCTACGGGATGGTTGGAAATCCATCCCTGAAGAGGCAGGGGAAGGAAGCCTGCTTCTGTGCGGAGCCGGGTGACACGGGGTTCCTCTTAAGTTCTGGGGGGACCCTCGATGTTCCTCTTGAGTGGAGACATGTATGTCCGGCTATTCTGAAGTCACTGGAAGGGTGTGAAGGGACCCATCGAGGTTCTTGAGGAATGGGGTGACTTCCGTGAGGTGCCGCAGAGGACAAGGGCCTCATTTCGCCTGGAGGGGAGATCCTCCTGGTGTTTCTCGAGATGCGGCATGTTCCTCTCGAGTTATGACCTGGATCCCAGGGACCCGCCCCCGAGGCATCTGGAAAGGCCAGGCTCCACGCGAGTTGCCAGGGGCCTCTGGGGTTTCCTTGGCAGTCGGTTCCTGCTGCTAAGTCCTCATCTGGCCCCTGATAATTCCTCTCCACTGCAGTTGTGGACCGTGGAGATCCTCTGGAGGCTCGCCAGGGGAGTCAGGTCTCTTCTCCAGTGGAGACGTGCACCTCCACCTTCCTCCCGAGCTCCAGATGCAGTGTCAGGCTTCCCGTCGATGTGATACGGGGGTTTATGGGCTGCCCCTCGAGGCTTTCCCACATGGTTGAGACACGTGCCTCCCAGATGGGAGCCAGTCTTCGGGGTGACTGTGGAGGCGGCTCAGGGCGGCCAGGTTCCGATGGAGTGAACAGAGTCCTCTGGCGTCTCGTGGAAAAGGTGGCACGACCCCCGAAGCTCCTCTGGAGACACCTGCGGAGAGCGCCTGCTCTCAAGTTGTGACAGGACGGTCGGCCATCCATTCCTGAAGAGGCAGGGGAAGGAAGCCTGCTTCCTTGTGGAGCCGGGGGACACCCTGTTCCTCTTGCGTTGTGGGGGGACCTTCGATGTTCCTCTGGAGTGGAGACCTGTATGTTGGGCTATTCTGGAGCCACTGCAAGGGTGTGAAGGGACCCGTCGATATTCGTGCATGATGGGGTGAGTTCCCTTGAGGTGCCGCATACGACAACGGCCTCATTTCGCCTGGAGGGGAGATTCTCTTGGTGTTTCTCGAGTTGCAGGAGGTTCCTCTAGAGTTACGAGCTGGACTCCAGGGACACAACCCCGAGGCCTCCGGGAAGGCCAGGCTCCAGGCGAGCTGCCAGGGGCCTCTGGGGATTCCTTGGCAGTCGGTTTCAGCTCCTAATTCCTCGTATGGCCCCTCAGGATTTCTCTCCACTGCAGGGGTGGCCCGTGGAAATCTTTTGGAGGCTCCCCAGGGGAGTCAGGTCTCTTCTCCAGTGGAGATGTGCATCTTCACCTTCCTCTTGAAGGGTGTAAAGGGACCCGTCGAGGTTGGTGAGGGATGGGGGGACTTCCTGTGAGGTGCCGCAGAGGTTAAGGGCCTAATCTCGCCTGGAGGGGAGATCCTCCTGGTGTTTCTCAAGTTGCGGCAGGTCCCTCTCCAGTTTGGACCTAGACCCCAGGGACCCGCCCCCGAGGCCTTCAGGAAGGCTAGGCTCCACGTGAGTTGCCAGGGTCCTCTGGGGATACCATGGCAGTCGGTTCCAGCTCCTAATTCCTCATCTGGCCCCTGAGGATTCCTCTCCACTGCAGGAGTGGACCTTGGATATCATCTGAAGGCTCCCCAGGGGAGTCAGGTCTCTTCTCCAGTGGAGACGTGCACCTCCGCCTTCCTCCCGAGCTCCAGATGCAGGGGCAGGCTTCCCGTCGAGGTGAAACAGGGGTCTATGGTCTGAAACTCGAGGCTTTCCCACAGGGTTGAGACACGTGCCTCCCAGGTGAGAGCCAGTCTTCGGGGTGACTGTCGAGGCGGCTCAGGGCTGCCAGGTTCTGATGGAGTGGACAGAGACTTCTGGGGTCTCGTGGAACAGTTTGCGAGACCACTGGAGCTCCTTTGGATACTCCTGGGGAGAGCGCCTGCTCTCGATTTGCGATGGGACTGTCGGCCATCCATCCCTGAAGAGGCAGGGGAAGGAAGCCTGCTTCCATGCAAAGACAGGGGACACGGGGTTCCTCTTGCATTCTGGGGGGACCCTCGATGTTCCTCTTGAGTGAAGACCTGTATGTCGGGCTATTCTGGAGTCACTGCAAGGGTGTGAAGGGACCCGTCGAGGTTCGTGAGGGATGGGGTGACTTCCCGTGTGGTGCCTCAGAGGACAAGGGCCTGATTTCACCTGGAGGGGAGATCCTGCTGGTGTTTCTCGAGTTGCGGCAGGTTCCCCTCGAGTTATGACCTTGGACCCCAGGGACCCGCCCCTGAAGTCGTCGGGAAGGCCAGGCTCCAACCGAGTCGTCAGGGGCCTCTGGGGACTCCTTGGCAGTCGGTCCCAGCTCCAAAATCCTCGTCTGGCCCCTGAGGATTCCTCTCCACTGCAGACGTGGACTGTGGAGATCCTCTGGAGGCTCCCCAGAGGAGTCAGGTCTCTTCTTGCATAGAGACGTGCACCTCTGCCCTCGTTCCGAGCTCTAAAGGTAGGGTCAGGCTTCCCCTCGATGTGACAGGGGGTGTACGGGCTGCCCCTCGACACTTTCCCACAGTGTTGAAACACGTGCCTCCCAGGTGGGAACCAGTCTTCGGGGTGTCTTTCGAGGCGGCTCAGGACCGCCAGATTCAGACGAAGTGGACAGAGACCTCTGGGGTCTCTGGGAACAGGTGGTGCGATCCCTGGAGCTCCTCTGGAGACTCCTGTGGAGAGCGCCTGCTCTCAAGTTGCGACGGGACTGCCGGCGATCCATCCGTGAAGAAGCAGGGAAGGGAAGCTTGCTTCCATGTGGAGCAGGGGGACACGGGGTTCTTCTTGAGTTCTGGTGGGATCCTCGAGGTTCCTCTTGAGTGGAGACCTGTATGTTGGACTATTCTGGAGTCACTGCCAGTGGGTAAAGCGACCCGTCGAGGTTCGTGAGGGATGGGGTGACTTCCCGTGAGGTGCGGCAGAGGACAAGACATCATCTGGCCTGGAGGAAAGATCCTCCTGGCGTTTCTCGAGCTGGGGCAGTTTCCTCTCGTTTTAAGATCTTGGACACCAGGGACCAGCCACTGAGGCCTCCAGGAAGGCCCGAATCCAAGTGAGTCGCCAGGAGCCTCTGGGGACTCCTTTGCAGTCGGTCCGATTTCCTAAGTCCTCGTCTGGACCCTGAAGATTCCTCTCCACTGCAGACGTGGACCGTGGAGATCCTCTGGAGGCTCCCCAGGGGAGTAAGGTCTCTTCTTGAGTGGAGACGTGCACCTCCGCCTTCCTCCTGAGCTCTAGAAGCAGGCTCAGGCTTCCCATCGATGTGACACAGGGGTCTATCGGCTGCCCCTCGAGGCTTTCCTACAGGTTTGACACACGTGCCTCCCAGGTGGGAGCCAGTCTTCGGGGTGACTCTCGAGGCGTCTCAGGGCCGCCAGGTTCAGACGGAGTGGCAAGAGACATCTGGGGTCTGGTGTAACAGGTGGCTCGNCCTTTTCTAAAACCAGTTTGAACATCTGGAAGTTCACAGTTCGCATATTGCTGAAGCCTGGCTTGGAGAATTTTGAGCCATAAAAAATAATTCTTACTCTACTATTAATTGTCATAAACTAGATATTTCAAATATCTGACATATCCACCCTATACCACCCTATAAAGTACCTTATGAGACTGTCCAGGGAGGAAATTGAGTCAGCAGCCTCAGCTTCACTTTTCAGTTTATTGTTACATGTTTCTTTCTTCTAAACCTTCTCCATGATTAGAAACATTGTTCTAATATGGAGAATAGTATTAAATGAAAGTGAAGGACTATTTCTCAGCTCTCAAAGTCTGCACGTATTTCCAACATTATATTGTAGAATATATACTATATACTCACATCTTAGATGATCAGATCTATATCTCCACTCTACTTTTTTATGTGTATACATATCTCCAAGTGAAAAAAAGAATTTCATAGGCCCAAACTGAACTAAAGTTCAGACTTTCCTGCCTTAAAATATCTAGTTGCTCCACAGCATGTGAAGTCTTAGTTACCCAGCCAGGGATCAAATCCCCATCCCTTGCATTGCGAGGTCGATTCTTAACCACTGGACCACTGGCTCCAGTAGATGTTTTTAACTCTCACACTGCGATCTTTGCTTATTTTTCTTTTATTTTCCTGAGGATCTTTAGTATAAACACTTTTTGCATAAGAGAGTTGTTTTTCACTGTAAAATTTAATGAAATGCTTAAGTTCTGTTCAGCTGTAGTTCTTCCTAACCGTGGTCCAGCAATGCATATCATTATTGTGCTTTATTTAATGCAGAGCTGTCTTGTTTCATTTCCTTTTAATTTCTTATATTTTTGTTCAATTTAGCTTGTTTACCTATTGCTGTATCAAGAGACAAAAATTACCTGACAAACAAGAAAACTCTCAACTAAATGTACTATTTCATAGTCCACTTCCATATGGTGTTATGGTTTGGAACGAACACACAGGATGGCTGAGGTTCCATTTGCAACTATCTGAATATTTTTTAATGTCTTGGATAAGTACTACTAAAATAAGTGTGTTACCTGTCTCAGGGACTTCAGAAACACCTGTAAAAGCCACCTATGCTCCTAGATGCATAGAAGGACCTAACTGTGTACATGAACCTTTAAGTGGAGTCAGCTGAAGAGTTAATGGATTGTCTTCCAAGTCAGAATGGAGCCTTCTCACTAGCCTAGAGGGTAGCTAGAGAGGAACTCCAAGCCTTGTCTTAGGCCAAAATCATCTGCATATTCACACCTATGGCTCTGACCTATTCTTTCCTCTTCTGAATTAGGACATAGCCATAGCTAATAGTTTGAATAGACAGGTTGAAAAAATGACTCTTTCCATGGAAGAAGAAGTTGCACAGTTAAAAATCACCACCATGGTTGGTACTCTATTTTGATACTAGAAATTGGCAATAAAAATAGCTGAAGAAGCTCCAACGAGGGCCCTCCTGGGCTGCTACTTGGGGAGCAGGCATTGTAATTGTTCTTTACTTTTTTTCTTCCTCAGGAGATCTCCTTTGCTGCCTGTTCCTTTTTACATAGTCACTTACATGCATTCCTTGCCTGACCTCATGTCTGTCCATTCTTACCACGATCATCTTGACCCCTTATGAATTTCATAGGCCCATACTGAACTAAAGTTCAAACTTTCCTTCCTTAAAGCATCTAGTTGCTCCACAGCTTATAAAGTCTTAGTTACCCAGCCAGGGATCAAATCCCCATCCCTTGCATTGCGAGGTTGATTCTTAACCACTGGACCACCAGGAAAGTCCTTTGGTAGCATCTTCTAAGCTGAAAACATGTCTGATAGGCCCAAATTAATGACAATATTTACACAGAAAGTTTGTCCAAACTTTCACACACTTGTCAGGTCCTCAGTTTCTCCAGTATCTTTACACCTCTCCCAAATGATCTTATCTTATACATAAGACATTTGTGTAAATTTATTTTCTGCATTCTCATATGTGTGGTTTTTTTTTTTTTTTTAAAGTGAGCTAAGCATAGAGATGGAGAAGGCAGTGGCACCCCACTCCAGTACTCTTGCCTGGAAAATCCCATGGACGGAGGAGCCTGGTGGGCTGCAGTCCATGGGGTCACTGAGTCAGACACGACTGAGCGACTTCACTTTCACTTTTCACTTTCATGCATTGGAGAAGGAAATGGCACCCCACTCCAGTGTTCTTGCCTGGAGAATCCCAGGGATGGCGGAGCCCAATGGGCTGCTGTCTGTGGGGTCACACAGAGTCGGACACGACTGAAGCGACTTAGCAGCAGCAGCAAGCATAGAGAGAAGAAGGTCTGCTATTACTCTTAAACTTTGTTCAAATGTTTCTGTAACATAGCATGGAAACTTTTAGAATAATTGGTAAGATTTTATTCCAGTTCCTTGCATTAGGCTTGGCCCACAGTAAATGCTCAGTAATCCTTTAATAATTATCTCTAGGAGGTACCTCCTAAAATGTTTGTGGAATAGCAGATTTTAAACTAATCTAATTAGCAAATACCACAAAAATAAGGGAATGCATTTCTGACACACTGTCTTTTTTGTGAACACGTGTGAGGGTGCTTTCAGGCTTGATTCACTTGAGACAGGAAAAGAACTGCATGTTGAATGTCTGCTGCCAAGAATTTAATAGCGTCTGTTTTCTACTTGTGTGTGACAGAATTTGTTTCTATTCACATACTGCAGTATTCAACACATAGTGCTTTCAGGCAGAGCCTATAATTTTAGTGGAGTTGGAATCTAACTGAAAATGATTGGACTATATTCTTCATACCTTACTTTTGAAATACATGTACTGCATTAAGCTGTCAAGCAGGGATAAAAGGTTGTAACATTTTTACTCCTAAATAATGTGTTCTATGTTATATTGAACTAAGAGATAGTATATGTATACATGCACATATGATATAGAATATGAATATATATTTACAATTGTTTAGTTCAAATGTATATCTGATAGTTCAAAATACATATACCTGTATATGTACACATGCATATACATATACAAATGTAACCCAGGCTTAAGGAGATATATTTTAGAGCTGAATTATAAAAATNTATAGAATATGAATATATATTTACAATTGTTTAGTTCAAATGTATATCTGATAGTTCAAAATACATATACCTGTATATGTACACATGCATATACATATACAAATGTAACCCAGGCTTAAGGAGATATATTTTAGAGCTGAATTATAAAAATAAAATACACCAAATGATAAAAACAAATTGGTTGAGAATTATAGCTTTTGGCTCAGAACAACAGGTAGGATGAAAATAAGAAACTGAAAATCAACTAGAAGAGTCATATTTATAAAAGGAAGAATTGTTCCAACTTATTCTCCTCTAAAGAAAACCAAACCAAAACAGCTTTTGGTAAATTTGCTTTGATTTGTCCCTGAAACAACTTTAAATTCTAGTCCAACCCTCTACTAAAATAAAGCAAACTAAGAAGGAGTCCGTGAGAATATAAGTTCTCAAATGTATTTTACCCTCTTGAAAGTAAGAAGCTAATACACTCACCTGGAATACTCTTAGGATACCAAGGAATGGTTTACTTTTGAGTTAATCCTTGGAATTGGATGGTTCAGTGAAGATTAGATTTTCTATTTCCAAATTAATAAGAGACTGAATAGGTTGGTGATTTATAACTTTTTAATTTTTTAAAAGCGTTGTGCAAGGTGACTTTCTTCATTGTATGGTCTCACTCTCCATTTTCACTGTTCAATGAATATTAGAACTTGCTCGTAAATGCAGAATATGTCACTTACAGCTTCATTCATTTTATTAATGGATAATCAGTCTTCATCAGTCCCTGCACTATTCTCCTCTCATTTGAGCAGATGAAAGGCTAGTCTATTTATTGGCATCACATAGAAGCACATGTTTCAACAATTCTCCCTTATATATATAAGGAAACTGTATAAGGAATATAAGGAGGTGGATATGCAGTTTCAGGAAATTGCAGCTAACTTCTGTTCAGATAAAGGGGATCTCTCAGGGATGTCAAGGAAGTGTGTTCAATAAGAACCGCCCACTCCCGCTGCGCTACACAGTTCTGTCATCCTGGTACTCTCAGTCAGGTATGATCTCCCATACAGAACTTATCAACAGTTCTCTTTAATCAAACAGTGTAGGAGAGAAGTCAGATGTGAGGAAAGAGGAATAAGGCTAATGTTTCTCCCTGCAGATCTGGACACATTTATATACTCCTTTCCCCTCTTTTACTTTTTAAGTGTTTTTACTACATAATTTTTTGAAAAGACTGAAAACTCTTTTGACCCAGAACAGGTCAGAGGTAGAAGCCCTACTGTTCTGATGAGTATTCTCCAGGACTTTTACTATGCTGTGTTGGCTGTGTGCTGTTTCTCCCACTTCTGCCTTGAAACAAGGAAGAGGTTGCCTTCTCTTGAGTTTTAAGTATTGCTCCTTTCACATCCCAGTTGCTTGTGGCCTGGGCTTTTAGGTTTAATTGGACAGACATTACTCACTAATATGTTGGTTTTCAAATTAACCACATCCATGAGTCATAGTAAGCATTTTGGTCACTGAACTAAATAAATGAGCTACATGAGCTAAATTAATGAGCTTCTACAACCAGAATATCTCTTGTCTTTTATCTTCTCTTCTCTCTGTCTTTTCCTCTGTTTCTCTCATTCTTTTTTTCTATTTGAAATAATGGCATGATTGCACCATGCAATAATAAGTAGGGTTTAATTACTCTGGGTTGTTTTGTTTTGTTTTTTTTAGGTTATTGAGTAAGAATTTAAATGTATATTTGCAGGATAGATTATCTACATCAACCAATCTCAGTGATATAAAAAATTATGCATAAAGTCTTCAAAGATTAGCTTTTCTCACCACTACTATCACAAGTCTTATTAAAAATGAGCTTTTTGTGAGAATTCAGAAGCTAAGTGCTTTTTCTTTAGGTCAAATCACCACAAAAAAAACCGACTTTAGCGTGGTATTTCCCTTTTGTCATTCTCTTATAACCTTGACTTCCTCTCATTAACCTTATAGGATAACAAAACGTACAATTGTCAAAAACACATGAAATAAGCTGTTTTGCACTTCAGATAAGACTAAATTGGGTCACTACTTCTGAATCAGTTTAGTTTTGCTCCATTAAAAGAAGCCCATTTGAGTCCCTTGTTCCTGAGAATACCTCTCAAATTCCCAGTCCTGCACCCATCACTTCTCAGGTTTGTCTACTGAACATTAAGGGTGTGATCTTACTACCAATGTTATCAGTTATATTCTGAAGATATATTTTGGTTCTGTCCCATTAAATATACCTGCTTTATGCTCAGCGAAGTAGCGATAATTAAGCTAAAGTATGTAAATGAGCTGGTTCTGGTTTTTCTTTGGTTGCTTGAGGCAAATGCCTATTTTAAATGGTTACAAGTTCCTCTTGAGAATAAAAACAAAGTACCAGGACAGTGAAACTCCCAGGTACCATTCTCCAAGGGACCTTTGTCCATAGTGTAATGCAAAGTGACTCAATGTGACAGGGTATATGCCTTGGCAGGTCACATGAAAGCGAAGCCAGCACAACAATTTCCCCAGAAAAAGTGCTCTTTATGAATACCACCAGACAGCAGACAAGCTGTCACCAACAGAGTCATTAGAATGCCCCAGACAGGGTATCCAGATAACTCTGTTTTATCCCCTCGGAGTCACTCTGTGCCACTTTCATGATTGAGTGTCTCCCTCGAGTTTAGAAAAAGAACTTATTCGTATTACCACTGTAAACTCAATACCTGTACATATCACCTCACACCAACAGCAGAAAATGCAAATGACAACACTTTGCACTTTATACAGAATGTTCCAGGAAACACTGTCAAAGTAGTTTGTGACCCAGGACTGTCTTTTCTGAAGGTAAAGAAAGACACCGAGTAGTTAGATGATAGTGTCTCTTAGTCAACAGACCAATGTATAGGGAGAGGGGAGAAAGAAAAATAAAAGCATCTAGGTGTTGCCATATGTCAAATGGGTGTTATCCTTACAAAACTCTTCTGGAAAAAAATAAAAGATGAAAACCTGATTTCTGATTTGGCAGAGATGTGTCTTTTTTTTTTTTTTTTTCACTAAAATGACATCGTAATTCACTTACAAAAAAGTGTAAAAATGCCAAACATCATAATATTTGAGAGGTCCATGGGCATCAAGTCTTCAGCTTCTATCCAGTTTTTGTTCAAGTTGGGAGTCTCATTTATTCTGCAATCTGGCATTGAGGGACTGTGCCCTGGACTGCAAGGTGCCATGTGTCAGATCAAAGCGTCCCTGCTCAGGATTTTACAGTCAGTGACATGGTAGCTTATAAACTCTCTCATCCTCCAACAGCTGTGTAGAAAGGTCTTCTGAGAAATTATTCTTCATTCAGTAATCACAGAAGTGATACAAGATGGAGCAGAGTGACTAACGGCAGTATTTGAAGATTCATATCAGGAACAAGAAAACTGTTTAGGAATCTTTTCCTTATGTTTCTGTTGTTTTATGAGATGTGGACTTATTTAAATTAGTGTATTGATAGATTAAAAAATATCCACTCAGCTTGATAGATATGTTAGAAGAGGAAGCTTATGCAGATTTTTTTAAGCCCAGAAAAGTAGTTAAGAAAATGCTGGCCCCAAAATGGGATGATCAGGAATTCTACTCTCAAAGGCTGTCTGTCTCTTCTGTATCTTACCACTTGCTGCCCTTGAAAAATTACAGGCTTTGGTTCTTGCCTTTCTCTGATAAGTGAGTAACAATACAATTTCTCTTTTATATGATTTCCCCCCCTTTTTTTCAATTCTTCAAAGTTTTTCCTTACTTCTTTTTCAGTTCTTCTACTTTTCAGGTTACATGGTTTTACTATAACATAAGATGTCCACTGACTTTCATGAGAAAGTTAGAATCTAAGGCATCAGAATACTGAATCAAGAGCTTCTCCACTCAGTGTCACTTGTCAAAGAGAAATATATTTAATATATGTGAACTGCAGTCTTTTCACACTCCCCTTGTGCTGTGATACAAAAGAGATTCAGGTAATTCTCTGAGATTCAGGTGATTCTCTGTGTCTCAGCAGAAAGACTGTGAACAAGGAACTTGCTTAAAATGAATGATAATCTTAGTTTCCCAAAGTCCTGGATGCCAGGTCAATATGTGGAGTTTGGTAGGGATTCTTTAGGACTTTAGCATTGTTCCTTAGGATTGATGGATTTACACACCTCTCTATTGTGAAGAACAAAAGAGAAGATGAGAGAGAGAGAGTTCTGCCCACAGAGCTGAACAATTTTAGCTATAGATGTCTGCACACATTAGGGTCAGCAAAGAAGGCTTATCTATGTTCAGTCCTAACAAAATCTTCAGGGAGAAGATAGAAGAAGTCTTCTATAAGCAATAATAGATAGTGATTTTTTTACACTGTAGATCAAATGGAGAAGGTAAGGCTCAGATGTTAGTCATTTTTTGACTAAAAGAGACGCAATTCTTGAGGGATTGTATCTCCTCTATAAAATGAACAGTATTTTTTTTTTGCATTTTCTTATTAATTTTTTCCTATGCCTTAGAGAAAGATTCATTGGGAAATCTTTTTTTGATACAATTTTAAACAAAAAAGTTAGGATATAAAAGATGATGGATTTTTTACTTCCAGTTCATTGGTATAAATAAGCTAGATAGTTTTACAAAATGATGATAAGTACATGCACACTTAAAAAAATATATTAAATGTGCTGACCATCTAGCTTAATAAGAGAAGAGATTATTTAATAAAAGAGGTTACCCTCATTGGAAACTGTGACTAAGGAAGTTCTCATATTTGCTTAACCATTTTGTGCCAGAAGACAGCTGGGCACACTGTTACTGTTGCTTTGCCTCTGTTATTTCTCACTTCTAATATGCTAAAAACTAATCTGTGATTTCAATCACAGCCAGAGTGGTGTCATCAACCAACAATAATAAACACAGCATTACAGAATCATAATAATACTGCTGTTGGTAGTATTGGTATGTTGGATGCACCAACATCTTTACATATAATGTCATTTAATTTCTATGATAACTTGGGAAGTATGAATCTTTATCCATATATTGTAGATAATAGGTAAAAAGGCTCAGAGATGTGAAGCAATATGTGTAATTTCTAATCTAGGTTTGCCTCATTGTCAGGCTATCTTTTTGCACTTCTTTTTTATTTTCATTTATTTTTAATTTTCCTTTCTTCTGGATGTGTACAGAATATCTTCTAAGTTTTAATCATTCAGTTGAAACCTTCTTAAAGTGAACCTAAACTCTAGCAGTGTAGGGCTGTGAACTTAAATTGAATCAGTGGATGGGAGAGGAGGAGGAGGAAGGATTACAAGGTATGCGGAGGCAGTTTAAGGATGCACCATTGTCAGGCTTGGGGCACTGTCTTGGCATAGAATTTCTTGAGTTGATCGGTGGTATTTTCAGGACAACAATGGACTTGAGTCAACAGCCTCAGGATTTCATCTGTGAAGAGTGGTTAGCTCTTAGTAGGTGGAATTTATAAAATATTAAGCCTCAAAATAATTCTATCTCCATTAGACTTGTGTGACTAACATTTAGGAGTTAGCTACTCTCAACATTTAAAATAGGGCTTCCCAGGTGACTCAAGTGGTAAGGAATCTTTCTGCCAACCCAGGAGATGCAGGAGACACAGGTTTCCTCCTTGGGCTGGGTAGATCCCCTGGAGAAGGAAATGGCTACCCACTCCAGTATTCTTGCCTGGGAAATCCCANTTTTTTTTTTAACCCTGGGCAAAATATAATGATCTATTTTCAAATAAAGTGTATGTGTGTGGGGAAGGATTGGGTTTTATAAGGATATTTTAAAGGCTCAGAGGACTTATAGACATCAAATGGTTCTTCAAAAACAACAACATAGTGATTGAAGTGTAAATGAATCATGAAATATGTGGATTACATATGCTTGGACTTATTACACATAATTAAAGATTTAAGACTTGCTTTGGGCAAAATATGACTGAGGCTTTCTACTGAGCCCCAAACACCCAGAAACACTGAAACATTATAATGCCAATTTTTTCCAAGTCTGTAAGGCCTGAAATTTTTATAGATCACAATGACCATTTTCCTTCAGAAAAACATTAACCCTTTAATTAAGAGGTGTAAAATACAATTGCTTGCCTGAAGACTAAGACAGTGAAGAATCTGCCTGCAATGCAGGAGACACAGGTTCTATCCTTGAGTAAGGAAGATACCCTGGAGAAGGGAATGACTGTCTACTCAAGTATTCTTGCCTCAAGAATCCCATGGACAGAGGAGCCTGGCAGGCTATACAGTCCATGAGGTCACAAGAGCCAGACACGACTGAGCAACTACCACTTTCACTTCAATGACAATTGCTGGGAAGAAACAGCATATTCCTTAAAAATTCAAGTAAAGTGGATTTGCTTACAAATAAAATATTAAAATAAAAACACACATTTGGGAAGAATTGGATTTGTTTGACAGAATATGAGTATAAAACAGGCTAGAAGAGTTGTAAACATGGACTACATTTAACTGGTTGGATAAATGTTAGGCTCAGGATTTCTAAAAGATATACAAATTAACAGCAAATGTAGCAAATAAAACACCATGTAAGGATTTGTGTTGACGATGAGCTCAGTACAAGTCTACAGTAGGCTGCCATGTAAAAGTTATCTCAGACTAAATAATGCATTAAAGTGGGTGGACTCTACTACATGCCCATCAAATCATACTTTAGTACTATGTTCATGTCACACTTTATGACTTTGTCACACTTTATGTCACGTCACACTTTATGACTTTGTCAGTCATGAGTAGACTCCAAGCAATTCCTCATGTAGGAAAGATTAAGCATGTTCAAGAAAACAGTAAGCTCAGGGCGGGGCATGAGAACTACCTGAAAAATATCTGAAGGGGAACAATCCAAGAAGGGTCAAGATTTTGATTAATAACAAAGAGCTTTCCACTGATTAGAGTTATCAAAATTGGAAGAACAGCATTGCTTACTGTAGCTTATTGATGCTTTTGAATTATGGTGCTGGAGAAGACTCTTGAGAGTCCCTTGGAGATCAAACCAGTCCATCCTAAAGGAAATCAACTTTGAATATTCATTGGAAGGATTGATGTGAAGCTGAAGCTCCAATACTTGGCCATCTGATGTGAAGAGCACACTCATTGGAAAAGACCCTGATACTGGGAAACATTGAGTGCAGGAGGAGAAAGGGGCAGCAGAGGATGAGACGGCTGGATGGCATCACCGACCCAATGGACATGAGTTTGAGCAAACTCTGGGAGTTATTGAAGGACAAGGAAGCCTGGCATGCTGCAGTCTGTGAGGTCTCAAGGAGTTGGCCATGACTGAATGACTGAACAACAGTTGCTTACTATTTTAGTAATAGTCATTTCCTCTGATCAGAGGTCTTCAAGGAAATAATCTGAGTTGTAAATTTGGTTGATTATCACCTGTACTGGAGAAGGAAATGGCAACCCACTCCAGTACTCTTGCCTGGAGAATCCCACGGAGGGATGGCCTTGGTAGGCTACAGTCTATGGGGTTGTAAAGAGTCGGACATGACTGAGCAACTTCACACACACTCACATCACCTGTACAATAGCAGAGAGTGTTCTGCCTTATGTGACTTCCCAGGAAAGCTTCAGCTGCCTTAAATGAACAAGTCCTTTTCTCATTACCTACATTTTATTCAAATTTTGCAATAGATTTGGGACTCTTGTCTGAAAAACTGGCAAGACATGACTGAATGCACCTCAGGATAATATATGTGAAAGACAACTTGCATTCTTTCATTATTTTTAAAAATCTCTCCCTTATTTCTGCAGTTCCACTGCTGGGCCACAAAGTATGTTTGACTTGAATAGTGAGACACACATTGAACACCCAATAGACTTTTACTCAGGTGGCTCCCAGATCTCATCAGTAGAGGCTCTCATTCACTTGGTTCCTATGCTCAGACATTCTCTAGGCAAGAATACTGGAGTGGGTTGTCATTCCCTTCTCCAGGGGTTTTCCGAACTCAGGGATTAAACTTGGGTCTCCTACATTGCAGGGAGAGTTCTTTATCAAATCTGAGCCACAAGGCTCCTAGATTCAAGAATTCCTTATATCCCTTTGGAGAACTTTATACGTAGTTTGCACCCCAATTTCTCAATGGCACTTTGAGTTTATAGCATTTGTGAAAAAAATGAGTGGCTAATATATCATTTGATATAAACAGTAATCTCAGTATATACCATGCTAGTCTGTCATTTTGCGGGAAATCTTTTGCTGTGTCTAAGTATCTGGTGTGTTTGGCACAAATCACATTGGGTTTTTTTCCAGATATAATTCCATCCCCTGCTCAAGTTCTGGACACAAGTCAATTAACCTGTAGTTGGATCAGACATCATAAATTTCAAGGCAAGAGTGAGGAAGTGACAAAGGACAATGAACATTTACTGAGTCCTTTGTTGTTGTTCAGTTGCAAAGTCATGTCCAACTTTTTGCTACCCCATGAACTGCAGCACACCAGGCTCCTTTGTCCTCCACTGTCTCCAGGAATTTGCTCAATTCATGTCCATTGAGTTGGTGATGCCATCCAATCATCTTGTCCTCTGTTGTCCCCTTCTCCTCTTGTCCTCAATCTTTCCCAGTATCAGGGTCTTTTAAAATGAGTCAGCTCTTCGCATCAGGTGATCAAAGTATTGGAGCTTCAGCTTCAGCATCAATCCTTCCAATGAATATTCAGAGTTGATTTCCTTTAGGATGGATTGGTTGGATCTCCTTGCAGTCCAAGGGACTCTGAAGAGTCTACTCCAACACGACAGTTCGGAAGTATAATTCTTCAGTGCTCAGCCTTCTTATGTACTGAGTGCCTACTCTATGGACTAAAAACTATTTGATGTGCATCATAACACTGTGGGATAGGAATTGTGATCTCCACTTTATAGATAGAGAAACTGATCTAGACAGAAGCCAAACAGACTACACTATGTGCCAGCTGGGGACTGCATTTATGTTCTGTTTGTCACTTTGTAATAAAGATAGTGTACTCTGTGCTCCTTTAACATGGAATGTATATTTCATCTATTAATTCCTTTATTTCTAATAATTTGCTTCCAAACATACTGAAGAGAAAGTAAATAAGAATACTGGCTGCACAGTTTGCAGGATCTTAGTTTCCTAACCAGGGACTGAACCTGGGCCATGACAGTGAACCACTGGACCGCTAGGAAGGAATTCAGTTTTGTACTTACAAAACTTTCTATAATTCTTAGTACAGGTTAGTGGTCCTAAAATTGTTTAAGACATTAGTGAGTAAATAAATGTAAAGACTAAATAAGCATTGCACACATGCAGTTAAGTGCCCTAGGTAAAATACTGAATTCTGCTGCTGCTGCTAAGTCGCTTCAGTTGTGTCCGACTCTATGTGATCCTATAAATGGCAGCCCACCAGGCTCCTCTCTGTCTGGGATTCTCCAGGCAAGAATACTGGAGTGGGTTGCCATTTCCTTCTCCAATGCATGCATGCATGCTAAGTCGCTTCAGTCATATCCAACTATGTGTGACCCTATGGACAGCAGCCCACCAGGCTTCTCTGTCCACGGGATTCTCTAGGCAAGAATACTGGAGTAGGTAGCCATTTCCTTCTCCAACTGAATTCTAAAGTTGCATAGAAAAAAATTATAGGTGCAATTTTCTACAGTAAGATCCCTGACAGTTATATAATAACTCTAATGACTGTGTTGTGAAAACCTAAAAAAAGTGTCTGATTATGTAAGAAAGTGTGTGTATGTCTGTGGAAAGTTGTTTCCTACCTGATCAATCACAAATATATACTCTCAAAGTATCTCTTTAAATTCCAATTGTAACCTTTTTGTTTGAATGAAGAACTGATTCAGATTTCAAATTAGTAATCAAATGGGTATTTGGGGAAAGACTGGATACAACACACCTCTCAAGAAGACATCTAAGAAACACTATTCATATTGGAATAATGATCTAAGAATGGGGAAAAGAAGAGAGACAATTATAGTATATACACATTCTTTCTTCTCTAGAGATGTAAAAATCACTGATTTTGTTTTATATTCTGAATATAGTGCGATGCATGTCATTTTCAACCACCTAAGCATCCCAAAAGAAGGATAGCTATAACACAAAGGGAAACCTTGGCCACTGGAAAGTGAGGAGGGGAAAGGCCTCCAGCAAATCAGAAAGTGTGAAACTACTCTCAAGTCAACTGCTACACAAATTACAGTGCAACGTGTTCAGTTCCCACAACACCTTTCCCTTGACAAAATGTTTGTCATTTGAAGTCTTTTCTCACTAGACAGCCATGTGGCTCTTCTTTCTTTGACATGTGTTTGTCTATATCTGAGTTACTGAATATATCTAACGTGTGAGAGGAGCACCTAAGTAGTTCTAGGTTTTATATAACAGATACAANCTCCCCTAGTCACTTCAGTTGTGTCCAACCCTGTGCAACCCTATAGATTGTAGCCTGACAGGCTCTTTCCTGAGAGACTATAGGTTCAGTCAGAAAGAGTAGAGCATTTAGAGTCAGTCATGAGGTCAGTTCTTCCTCTTCTCTCTTAGTTCAGTCTCTTCTGTCCAAATTTCAGCTTCCTGGTCTGTCAAATGGGGACAATAATACTAGAGACTTTTAATGCTCCAGAGATGAAAGCTCTTAGGAACTCTAAAGAGCTGGCTGAATGTTGTTTAATTCCTTGGCTTCTAATGTCAACTTGAGAGAATTCTTCAGGACAGAATGGTCCTGGAAAAGTGGGCAGAGTGGACTGGGAGAAGAAATCATTGGCGGGCAGAATGGGCAGGAAAGAGAGGAAAGCTGAGACACATCTGTCTAGATGGTTTCACTTCTTCATGATTTTCCTAAAGCACTCGAACTGCTCACCTGCCACAAGAAATCCAATGAAATCATTAGGGAATGGAAAATTTATCAAATGCTGCCACCAGAATGCAATGCTATCCAACTATACCTTAACACACTAAGAAGCTGATCAAGCCTGAATGACAATGAGCATTAGTTTCCATGGAATGATTCAGAAGTAATGAACACTCAACCACATATTATTTGCAAAAATTCTTTTCATCAGCTTACAATGTACTTCTGACTTTGAGAGCATGGAACATAATTTGTGCTGTGTATAGAGAAACAGACTCCTGTTCAACATGAATTCCCACAATGCAATTCAGCCCAATCCATTTCAATAAAAAACATTTAATATGTTTAGGGCACAGTGCTTAGAGTTTAGCAGTACTTATGTGATCCATCATAAAAGGATACATTGTAAAATCAAAATATTTTAGCAACATGGAGCATTAAAAGTAAAAAATATGACTGGATTAAATGATGCATAAATGTTATATAAAATGTTTCCTTTTAATCTTGACTAGTTTTGAACATAAATACTTACAGTNTGTGATCCATCATAAAAGGATACATTGTAAAATCAAAATATTTTAGCAACATGGAGCATTAAAAGTAAAAAATATGACTGGATTAAATGATGCATAAATGTTATATAAAATGTTTCCTTTTAATCTTGACTAGTTTTGAACATAAATACTTACAGTGTAAAAGCCCCAGGAAATCAGCAAAAATTTGGGAATAATCTTTAAATTTGTTCTCAATGCCACAGTTTATTTAAAACTGGAAAGCACCCCTTACCAGAGAAAAAAGTTGAAAAAAAAATAGATTACTCTTCAACATTATTATCCAGCTCTAGAATAAATAGACTGAATAATTGTATTCTACTCCCTTTATTTAGAAAGAATACATTTCTTAAAAGTTAAATCCTACTATCATTAATAAAAACTGAGATATTTGCTATTAAATAATTAGACTATATTTGATGAAAAATTTATAATCAGTCAAGCTCACTGTTGGAGAAGGAAATAGCCACCCACATCAGTATTCTTTCCTGGAGAATCCCAGGGACAGAAGAGCCTGGCGGGCTAGAGCCCATGGGGTCACAAAGAGTCAGACACACTGAGCGACTAAACAGCAAGCTTACTGAAATGTCAACTCCATGAGGACAGAAAATATGTCTTGTCCTCCAAAAAATCTCCGTTTTAAAGAAGAGTGACTAACAAAACACCAAATTGCTCCTGAATGAATTAATGTGATCGATTCATTACGGAGGCCAGACAAAGGAGGAGGCTTTGAAATCAAGGTAACTTTTAAAAATAATTTAATGATAAAATTTTAAAAAGCAGTTAAATATTACTTATTCATTATGCTGTTGTTCAGTCGCCATCTCTGACTTTTTGTGACTCAATGGTCACAAAGCATTTTGTGACCCAATGACAGCTTGTCAGGCCTCCCTGTCCCTCACCACCTCCCAGAGTTTGCCCAACATCATATCTCTATGATTATAAATTAATAGTAAATGCTTTATGGGGAATATTTCAAAATATTAATAATCAGTTGCTTAAGGGGAAAGAAATATATTTTCCACTCCCACTCAATTATAATTTTACACTTTCCAAATTTTTCTCAGTGAGCATAGTTTTTAATCATAAAACAGTTTTTAAAAACATCCTTTCACTTTGCAAAATGACTAGTAATGTGAACAATTACACTTACTGATTGGTAAAAAAGGGCAATTCAAAGATGTAGAAATCAAGAGGAAAATGGACCTTTCCTGTGTTTAACTGAAAAGAGAGTAGAATACGGTTAAAATAAAAAGAGAACTTTCCTGGACTCACAGGTGGCTGTGGGGTGTGCTTGTGTGAAAGGCAGTAAGTCGCTGTGGTAAGGACAGATTTGGGAGCACGACTTTCTGGACTTGATTCCTGTTTCTGCCTCTGGCTTTCTCGGTGAGCCTGAGGAACCCAAAGACTCGGGCTTGCGTTTCAGAAATCTAGACTGAATTTACTTAAACTCTCTAATTTCTCTATTTGTGAAATGGGGGTAACATTAGTACTTGCTTCCTACCGTGTGGATTACTGAAGTTACCGTTTGTTAAAACCTTTACAACAATGCCTGGCAAATGTTAAAAGCTACATAAGTGAAAGCTCTTACATGAACTATTATGCACTCTATGCAAGGGACCACAACAAAGCAAACAGACGTGTTTGCCTCCATCTTTGTCTTTTACCTTCGCCTAACCCCTTTCCGGTCGAGAGCAACCCTTCCCCTCCCTCTTCTTGTTTTGCTCACTGCTGCGTCAGGTCAGGGACATCAGCTGCTCCTCTGCATATGTGTCTACCCCGTCGTTACTATCCAAGCACTATACATGTGAGTTACTCCCCACACGAGCTGAAGCCACCTGCAATTCCCACATGTCAGCCATGAAGGTGTTAGGATAAGACCTGTAGACTCCTTGTGGTATATAGCTTTTGCTATGACATTGCTCTGCATACAACTACTCAGAAAAGCATTTCAGGCATTTTGGGCACCCTAGTTAAAAGACACAGAAAAAATGGGCTACTGCCTCAGCACATGCCCCATAGAATAATAAGAGGTATATATCTAGACAACAAACTCTATCCTTTTTCAGGGTGGTAAGTGAGTTCTTAGAACCAACGAGGCACTGGACACGATTTCCAAAATGTGGACCAGTGTCAAACCCATTCAAATCTGAGATCCTGTAAGATTTCCCACACTTAGCATATCGGCTCTTTAGTCTTTATTAAATGTTTATATGTTAACACAAAAAGCAACATGCTATTGTTCTTTAAAGTAATACCTCCAAATTCTTATCAAAATGTTAGAGTATTCTCAGTCAGTAGAAAGTTAGAGCAGAAGGGAGACGCAGATTCCCATGCACATTTTATCTAACATGATTTCTCTAGAGATCTAACATGATTTCTCTAGAGAAAAGTATTCTTCTCTTAACTTTAAATAGAACCTATACAGAGAAGTGCTAAAGGAAAGAGATACCAAATTCAACTTAATCAAATTACCCAAGCATAGTAATCAGTAAAAATGGTGGATATCATTACCATTTTTCTCTAACCCCAGGGCAGAGAAAGGGACCTGTGATTAGTGTAAATAAGTCTAGGGTTAATACTAATGTTCAAGTAGTATCAGATGGTAGTAGTAGTAAGGATAAGCAAAGGTGAGGTGTCTCAATGTGTGAATCTTCAATGCCCAAGAAAGACCACCCAGGAGATCTTTCTCTCTTCTCCAATTTTCATGATTGAGAAAAAATTAAGATGCCTAAAAAGCAGGGTCAAATTTTGGAGAACAGTGTGGAGGTTCCTTAAAAAAACAAAAATAGAGTTGCCATATGATCCAGCAATCCCACTCCTGGGGATATCCAGAGAAAACTCTAATTTGAAAAGATACATGCACCCAATATTCAAAGCAGTACTACTACTATAGCCAAGATTTGGCAGCAACCTAAATGTCCATCAACAGATGAATGGATAAAGTAGATGTGATATGTATACACAATGGAATATTATGTAGCCATTAAAAGAGAATGAATAATGCCATTTGCAACATGGATGGACTCAGAAATTATTATGCTAAGTAACTCAGAGAATGACAAATATCATGTGCTGTTGCTTACATGTAGAATCTAAAAAATGATATGAATGAACTTATTTACAAAATAGAAACAAATTCATGGACAAAAAACAAACTTATGGTTACCAACGTGAAAAGGAGGGGAAGGAATAAATTGTGAGTCTGGCCTTAACAGATACACACTATTATATATGAAAAAGATAAACAATAAGGACCTACTGTGTAGGACAAGGAGTGCTATTCATTATCTTGTTATAACCTATAATGGTAAAGATCTGAATATATGACTCACTTTACTGTATACCTGAAACATTGTATTTATATATTTTTAAAAGTACGCTCAAGTCCTTTGAGCAAGATATCATGCTACAAGAATAGACAATCTAATCAGAGTAACCAGTCTCGGAGCTCTAGGAATTTATGCAATAGTCTAACATTAAAGCTCATCTTAGGATGAGGACATAAAGGAAAGGAAAGTGATCCCAACAACTAGATTTTAGGAAAACTCCACCTTGATAAATAGCAGGAAGACTGATGGTGGACTATTTGGAAACCAACAAATTTTATGAGATTATCTGTAGTTATCTTGAATGTAGTTCAAGCTCTAAGATTTGCTGCTGCTTAGAAAAGGGGATTGCATTCTTCTACACAGTTCACTGTATTTTGAGTGTGATCTTGAATGAGTGGAAGAGGAATAAAATTAAGAGTAAATCAACAAGAAAAACATTGAGTCCCGGAAATCTTTCTTTTTGGAGAATCCTTTTCTTTGAGTCTACTTTTCAAAGTAGTAGCCGTATCTTTTTCCTTTTTTTTAAGTCAAGCGAGCAGAAAAGCAACTTGCCTCTGAATTCTTTGTTGCACTCTCATTTCAAAAACTGTTATTCTCTGATATTATATCTGAATTTTGTAAAGAAACGTTAAGAACATAGATCTTCACTAATTAGAAGCTGAAAAAAATCTCATATCCTTCATTTTAAAAGATGCACTTTGAAAGGGTGTGTGTATGTGTGTATTGGAATTGCTTATGGAAGTATTAATGTAATTCATTTTGTTCAAGGCTTTTTAAAAGTATTGTTTTGACAAGATCAGGAATTTTATTCAGTTTAACCCTACTTTATGCAGTGATATACAGATGAAACTTTACCTATTTGCCAGGCTTTTTTTCCTCAGCTTAGTCTATTGCCCTGAAAGGGAAGTTTAAATAAAAAAAAGTGCTGTGGCATTTTACCGCGCAGCCCTCAAAGTGAGAGGTGAAAGGCACAGATAGCGTTGCTTTTGCTTTATAATCTCAACCTGTTTCCACTTCCTGCCACGCAGCAGTATGATTAAGTACACCAGCCTTGGCTCTCAGCTTTATTTTGCTTTAAATGATACCCAGAGGCTGGCTACTCAATAACTTTCTTTTTCCCTATTTTAAATCAGTGTTGTCCTGATATTGAAACACATCTACTCTCTTCCTGGCTTTGGTTACTTAACCACTTTGAATTAATCTGTCTTGGTCCACATTTTTTTTGCAAGGGAATATATCAGGGAATGTAGAAAATTCATAAATGCCTCTTGATAATTATAATTATAAGAATAGCCCTGGTGACTATCGTGATATTTAGAAGGTCTGTTTGGCTAGATACAAATCCCAACGCCATATGGAAAACTTTATATTTACATGAGATCTTTAAACAGTTACACTTGCATAAATTAGTCAGATAGCTTAAAAAAATCACAGCAACATTCTATGATTATATTTCCTGGAAATAAAATCTGCAAGAAACTTTAACATTCTATTATTTGAATTATTGTAGCAAAAATCAAGCATAAGACCATTCACTGAAGCTCTGATAGTTGATAGATCTTTGAACTGTTTGTATTATGGTGAAATTTAAATATGATTTAGATAAAAGTTATTGGTATGTTTATTCAATTAAAACAAAACTTATTTCTGAAGAACATAGTAAATGCAAGTTATTTAAAAGCTTGAAAGATAATAAGTCATACTGTATTCAAAACTAAACATTTTTAGATGATATATTGTGGGAAGAAGGATTTGATAAGTCCACACATAACTCTAATTCAGAATATATTGTTAAATAACCACTGGAAAGGTGAGCTCAAATGCTCTAAAGTATTGAGTGAGAGAGAAATCTTGGACCATAATTGAAATTTCCTCAGTTTATAGTATGTTTATGAATCACAAGACTATAACTTTAAAATAGCTTTCAAAATATCTTCAGGTAAACTGACTATATTAAAATAAGGTTAAATTCAAATAACTGACTTATTACAAATAAGTACCTGGAGCACTATTTTATATATAGACATATATTTGTGGACTATAAAATATCCACATATATTTGTGATATAAAATAATATATTATGTTACTATTCATTTACTTTGTAAGTAACCAAAAATTTCAAATAAATATTTCCCCTGAATATGATTTAGTATAAAAAAGAGAAAAATGGTGAAAACTGGTACTGAAGGTGGATTTTTCTAAAATATTTTTCAATGTCTGACAGATCAGACAGTAAACTTTCAGCCAAAATTCTGCACTTTTTATCCATAATCTATTCAAACTTCTCCTTTATTTTTCATAAATTATTTAGTTAAATAGCATTTTTGATCATGTTTCTTGAAATGCCATTTAATTTTGTCAAGGTTTTCTTAACTATATCTGTATTTAGAAGAAATTGACCTTCAAGTGTTAATAGTAGTCTCTATTACTTAATCTTCTTTAACCACTATAATTTCATTTTCATATACTTATTTTTTTAGGAGATAAGTAGATTCTGGCAATTGAAATCCATCTGTAACCTACCCCCTTGATTAAAAGAGAAGTCAATTATGTTAAGAGAGCACATCTGTTTTAGAATCAAACAATGTAAGGTAAAAATTATATTTAACAGTGTAAGCCAGTCCACAAGGCTGATATGATCATCTATTAGGTTTTTAAACTGCTGCCAAGAAACATAAACTATATTTTATTCTTCAAGGATTTATAAGCAATGCAGAAATATTATAATAATCCTTTGAAAAGGAAGGAAGATAGAAAGGTAAGATGATAAGAGTGCAAGGAAGGAAGGGAGGGAGGAAAGGTATGACTAAAGGAAAGAAGTAGCATGTCTGTATTTTTTTCTAAATGTTTATCACATATTTTATATTTTAGTTATCTTCATTTATTTTAGTTTAAAAAGTTACTAGATATTTTTAGGAGCTGGTTGTTTATCTCTAAGTATAGATATTTCATGTGGCTCCTATAATCTCTTCAAATCATAGAAATCTTATACTGCATAGCTTTATATTAAGTAAATGCTAAATTATTAAACTAATGATTTTGGAACTGAAGAAGTTTATAACAAGATCCTAAGAAACAACATGGTCTAAACTATACAGTTATGAATCATCAGTAGAATGCCAGGAAATTCATATATTAGGTGATCCATAAAAAGCATGTCAAAATATTTAGTAGAGAAATTTATCTCATCAAAAAATGGGTAGAAGACCCAAATAAACATTTCTCCGAAGAAGACATACAGATAGATAGCTTAAAAGCACATGAAAAGATGCTCAATATTACTAATTATCAGAGAAATGCAGATCAAAACTACAATGAGGTATCACTGCACACCGGCCAGGGTGCATATATACAATGGAATATTACTCTATAATAAAAAAGAATGAAGTAATGCCATTTGCAGCAGCATGGATGGACCAAGAGGTTAAAGACAAATATATATTATCACTTGTATGTGGAGTCTAAAAAAAGAAAAGGTACAAATGAACTTACCTTCAAAACAGAAATAGATTTACAGATGCAGAAAACAAGCATGGTTATCAGGGGCTAAGGAAGGGGTAAATTGGGAGAATGGGACCCATGTATGCACACTACTATATATAGAACAAATACTAATAAAGACTTCTGCATAGTACAGGTGATTTTAATCAATACTCTGTAATGCCTATATGGAAAAAGAATCAAAAAAAAGGGATATATATATATACACACACACATATACATATATAAATAATGACTATAATATGTGACTGATTCACTTTGCTGCACACATGAAACTAACAATATTGTAAATCAATTATACTCCAATTAAAAAAATATATATATATCGCATGTGTATTAAGGATTTTACTTTCTTGGCAACAGGATATTGTGTAAAAGTCTACAACAAACACAATTATCTTACTAGGAGTTCCAGTCTTAACTTACCTAGAAATTGTTTGATGCTCATATACATACAATACCTTAAAATCTCAGTGATAAGGTCACGTTTCCAAAAATGCAGGGATTGGGCAATTTGCAAATGAAATTTAGAAGGTTCACTAAATTTAAAACTTTTCTCAGTCAGTATTTTAAAAGGATTTAGCAGTCAACAACTTTTATGTTTTTATGTTCAGTAGCTCAGTCGTGTCTGATTCTTTGTGCCCAAGAACTGTACACAGGCTTCCCTGTCCTTCACTATCTCCCAGAGTTTGCTCAAGCTGATGTGAATTGATTCGGTGATGACATCCAATTATCTCATCTTCTGTCATCCTCTTCTCCTGCCTTCAATCTTTTCCAGAATTGGGATATTTTCCAATGAACTGGTTCTTTGTATTAGGTGGCCAAAGTATCGGAGCTTCAACTTTAGCATCAGTCCTTCCAATGAATATTCACGGTTGATTTCCTTTAGGACTTATTGGTTTGATCTCTTCCCACTCCAAGGGACTCTCGAGTCTTCTCTAGCAATGCAGTTTGAAAGCATCAATTCTTTGGCATCTAGTCTTCTTTATGGTCCAACTCTCACATCCGTACATGACTACTGGAAAAAAACATAGCTTCGACTATGCAGACCTTCGTCAGCCTAGTTATGTCTCTGCTTTTTAATACACTATCTAGGATTTCATAGCTTTTTCCCCCAAGGAACAAGTGTCTTTGAATTTCATGGCTGCCATTACCGTCCATAGTGATTTGGGAACTAAAGAAAATAAAGTCTCACTGTTTCCATTTTTTTCCCCATCTATTTGCCATAACATGATGGGACCACATGCCATGATCTTCATTTTTTGAATTTTGAGTTTTAAGCCAGCTATTTCACTCTCCTCTTTCACCTCTAACAAAGGCGCTTTAGATCCTCATCAATTTCTGCTGTTAGCATGGTATCATCCACATATCCGAAGTTATTGATATTTCTCCCAGTCAACAACTTAGGCTGGCCCAATAAACTAATATTATAGTCAGCTTTACCATTTTTACTCTTGGTCTTAATAATTATTCCTACTGGATTTTTTAAAATAATCAAATAAATTAGCAATCACATAGAAATAACTCCAACCTGTGTGGTAAGAATACCAGCTTCACTATATTACTTAATTTCTAGAACATTATCTTTTCTGGAATTCTTTAGAGTGGTGCCTACATGGGAACAGGTACTGCTTTTCTAGAATATGAACACTCTAAGAATTTGCTAGAGATTTGTACTAAACTTATGAGAAGNTGGAATTTTTAAGAGTTTTTCTCCTGTAATTGAGATCTAATCTTAATGCATTATGGTCAGAAAAGATGCTTGGAATGATTTTGATTTTTTTGAATTTATCAAGGTTAGATTTATGGTCCAGGATGTGATCTATTCTGGAGAAGGTTCTGTGAGCACTTGTGAAAAAGGTGAAATTCATTGTTTTGGGGTGAATTGCCCTATAGATATTGATTAGAACTAACTGGTCTATTGTATCATTTAAAGTTTGCGTTCCTTTGTAAATTCCCTGTTTAGTTGATCTGTCCATAGGTGTGAGTGGGATATTAAAGTCTCCCACTATTATTGTGTTATTGTTAATTTCCCCTTTCATACTTGTTAACATTTGTCTTATATATTGCAGTGTTCCTATGTTGGGTGACTATATATTTATAATTGTTATATCTTCTTCTTGGATTGATCCTTTGATCATTATGTAGTGTCCTTCTTCATCTCTTCACAGTTTGTGTTTTAAAGTCTATTTTATCAGATATGAGAATTGCCACTCCTGCCTTTTTTTTTTNTTCCTATGTTGGGTGACTATATATTTATAATTGTTATATCTTCTTCTTGGATTGATCCTTTGATCATTATGTAGTGTCCTTCTTCATCTCTTCACAGTTTGTGTTTTAAAGTCTATTTTATCAGATATGAGAATTGCCACTCCTGCTTTTTTTTTTTTTTTTTGGTCTCTATTTGCGTGATATACCTTTTCCAGCACTTCACTTTCAGTTTGTATGTGTCCTTTATTTTGAGGTGAGTTTCTTGTAGACAGCATATATAGGGGTCTTGTTTTTGTATCTAATCAGCGAGTCTTTGCCTTTTAGTTGGGGCATTCTACCCATTTACATGTAAGGTAATTATTGATAAGTATGATCCCATTGCCATTTACTTTATTGTTTTGGGTTCGGGTTTATACACCCTTTTTGTGTTTCCTGTCTAGAGAATATCCTTTAGCATTTGTTGGTGGTGCTGAATTCTCTCAGTTTTTGCTTGTCTGTAAACCTTTTGATTTCTCCTTCATATTTGAATGAGATCCTTGCTGGTACAGTCATCTGGGCTGTAGGTTATTTTTTTTTCATCACTTTAAGTAAGTCTTGCCATTCCCTCCTGGCCTGAAGAGTTTCTCTTGAAAGATCAGCTGTTATCCTTATGGGTATCTCCTTATGTGTTATTTGTTGTTTTTCTAATATTTGTTCTTTGTGTTTGATCTTTGTTAATTTGATTAATATGTGTCTTGGTGTGTTTCTCCTTGGGTTTATCCTATTTGGAACTCTCTGAGTTTCTTGGACTTGGATTATTATTTCCTTCCCCATTTTAGGGAAGTTTTCAACTATTATCTCTTCAAGGATTTTCTCGTTGTCTTTCTTTTTGTCTTCTTCTGGGAATCCTATGATTTGAATGTTGGAGCAATTCATATTGTCCTGTAGGTCTCTGATATTGTCCTCATTTCTTTAATTTGTTTTTCTTTTTCCCTCTCTGATTCATTTATTTCTACCATTCTATCTTCTATTTCACTAATCNATTGCTGAAGCCTGGCTTGGAGAATTTTGAGCATTATTTTACTAGCATGTGAGAGGAGTGCAATTGTGCCGTAGTTTGAGCATTCTTTAGCATTACCTTTCTTTAGGATTGGAATGAAAACTGACCTTTTCCAGTCATATTGCAATCAAAATTACTAAATCCTATCCCATTTGAGGGCTTGCCTGGTGACTCAGTGGTAAAGAATCTACCTGCCAATGCAGGTGAAGCAGGTTTAATCCTTGAGTCAGGGCGATTCCCTGGAGGAGGAAATGGCAACCCACTCCAGTATTCTTGCCTGGGAAATCCCATAGACAGAAGAGCCTCGTGGGCTCCAGTCCATGGGGTCGCAAAGAGTTGAACATGATTCAGCAACTAAACAAACAAAAACCAAACATTCCACTTGAAGCGTTTTCTTTTACGTATTTGCACTCATGTTATTTTTCTATTATAACATTATTATTTTAAACTCATTTTCCCCCTGAGATTTAACTTTTATATTCCTTTCTTTAGGTCAACAAGTATTCATTTAAAAATTTTTAGCTATTTTTATAATATCCAATGAGGAAAGAACACCAAAAATTGCCTTATTCCTCATCTTTTGTGTAATTCAGAATAGCTGGATTTATTTGCCTCCCATTATCTACACAGAGCTTAACTCTGAGTAGACTCAAAATACACACAAGAATTTCAGAAGCTTGTCAGTGACCAAGAACACAGAAAGATAATGAAAGTCATCTTGAGATCTTAAACACGCTGTCTTTTAACCACAAATACTTTAATTTACTATCTGATGATACAAACCTCTAAAACAGTCATTAGCCTCTCAGTTAAAACTCAACCTCGCACATATCTGAATCTGTCCTGTGTATTTCTTTTTTTAAAATCACAAAAAGTAGAGCTATCATTTGTAAAATAGATTTCTAACATTATATGTTTGACCACTTGCCAAAGTATTTAACTAATCTTTTTTTTAAAAAAGGAGCACATTGCAAGTTCAGCTAATTGTGTTGGAAGGATAAGATATATTCTTTTAAAATTGAAGACATCCCAGCCATCCATAGCTCTTCTCTTTTAACAGATGCAACAGTGCCATACAGAGCATCAGTGAGATTCCCTCATGTAAATGACCTCGTTTCAGAACCAGGTAATTATGGAAAGGGTGTATTAGCCCCTCTGGTTTCCCTGGTGGCTCAGTGGTAAAGAATCCACCTGCCAATACAGGAGACACAGGTTTGATCGCTGGGTGGGGAAGATCCCCTGGAGAAGGGAATGGCAACCCACTCCAATATTCTTGCCTGGGAAATCCAAGGATGGAGGAGCCTGGCGGGCTACCATCCATGGGGTCGGAAAGAGTTGAACATGACTAGCGACAACAATGACATCAACAATATTGCCCCCACACCCAGCTCAGTCTGCGCAGTTTACATATAGATTTTTTAAACTAAATATTCAAGATTTTTGTTTAACCAGAGACAATTTAAGCTTAACAAATACCTTTGAAAAGTTTAATTTTTTTCCTCACCTTCAATTTATATTAATCTTTAAACTGAATTGCTTCAAGACTATTCTTCCTACTTAAGGTTACAGAGTTGGGCTTAGTTCTTTTATGCAAGTGAAACTATTATTAGTCACACACTTAAAGACTATCTTAGCACTTATTTGAATTGCTTCCTCTCTACCACAACAGTTTTTCCATTCTTTTCTGCTATCAGCTGAAGATGAATCTGTTTTTGAGATTTGTTCCCAGAACAAAAATGAGGTGATGTAAGTTTGGCCAAGAAGTCAGCATTTTGAAGAGGAAGATATAGAAGTCAAAATTCAAGCTAAATCACTCTCTGGGGACACAGGCTCTTGTTGATACACTAATAGGATTCATTAGTTCTTCTGAATTTCTATGGGAGATCTGTGGGCAGAACTCAACCAGGAAATGGTCTCCTCCAAACTTTGAACCGACCGGGGGACAACAGTTGACAGTTTCCACTAAGTCATCCTGCTGACCCTCAAGCTCTGCTTTTAACTTCTCTAAATGAGTCACTCAGCTGTGGTTTTAATTAAGAAAAATCATGGGGCATGCAAAGATTGAGCTCACATTTGTACACAACTGACTACCTTACAGATACAAGGATATTTTTCTGTATAATTCAAGGTCTGAATTTTTAAAAATTATCTTTAGGACAGCAGACAATTGTTTTCATAGAAATGTTTTCATTCAAAAAAATGTTCATTTATTAATTTTATCAAAAGTATCAATTTATTCTATGCAATTATCACACTGCCTGAAGTCCCTTAGTCACTTACAGAAAATAATTTCAATTCCTTTGGAAGCCTCTGCTCTTTTTTTCCTGGGTACTGTGCTGTAAATAAAATGGAGCTGATATTTTCTCAGAATATCAAGCAGTTTTTAAAACTTTAAGTCATTTTGTAACTATAGCAACTTATCTGACCCTAACAGTTTAAACTGATGCTTCTAAAAACTGAACTTGTCACTCTTAGAATTGTGCAGACTATTTTAAAGGCTTGAATGTATATTGGACAACATGGTTACTTGTGGGGGGTTTGTTTGATAAAAATATGTTAAATATAGTAATGAACAGGCAGAGGAATTTAGGTAAATGTGACACATTTTAACAGTTTAGTAATAAGAACTGAGGGTACTCTGTTTTGCTCAAGAACAGAGAAGAGAGGAAAATGGGGGTATGATAGAAAATGCTCTACTATAGTGGAATGTAAATGGTGCTTGATTTAACTGAATTTACTTGATTCTAAGAGACAGCCTCTGAGATGCATCTTAACCATTCTTGTAGTAAGTGACATATTCTTAAATAGTCTTTTACCAGTGCAACTGATTAACAGAGCAAAGTAAAGACTTTGTTTTGGGGGTTTAGTGTTTTCAAGAAAGTTTGTCATCATTTAAGCAAGTGATTTTAAGAAACTCAAAATGGCTTTCACTTTTTAAAAATGGTTTTTAGAAGTTAAAATATCATCTGCAGATACTATAGATCACAACTACATTTATAAATCTGCATGTATAAATCTACTTTTTATTTTTTTCTTCTTCTCTAAATTTCTACCTGAGGTCAGCAGAAATTCACCTTTGTGCACAGATTCAGATTGAGATACAGGAAAGCTGTGATAATAAAGGGGGCTTTTTTAATCTAGTAAGTACAAAAGATCCATACTTATTGAGATCAATGAGAATATATAACAATGAAAATCAAATCAATTTGAGATGCTTGTTGTAAGGTCATTAATTAATTATTCATCCAAATTGTCCTTCTGTCATATACTTTCTACAGTACAATGTTAGAATTAAGGACAAAATGGGAAGAACAGTTACACTGTGGGTGGGTACAAAGAGCCTATATATCCGTGAGTTCTACATTCATGAGTCTGATTTGACAGTCTCTTTAATGCAAAAAGTTGACTCATTGGAAAAGACTGTGATGCTGGGAGGGATTGAGGGCAGGAGGAGAAGTGGATGACAGAGGATGAGATGACTGGATGGCATCACTGACTCGATGGACATAAGTTTGAGTGAACTCCAGGAGTTGGTGATGGACAGGGAGGCCTGGCATGCTGTGATTTATGGGGTCGCAAAGAGTTGGACACAGCTGAGCGACTGAAGTGAACTGAACTTACTATAATGATTTTTGGTAAAGTGTGGTGAGAATGACGGAACTGAGAAGACTCATGGAAATCACTTGTTCCAAACTCCTATTTTATAGTCAGGAATATGGAGCCGAAAAGGGTCATGATGTCCAAGGTTACATAGTTTATAGATAATATGATGGCTGTTTCTCAGAACCTAGTCTCTTTATATATAAATCATATCAAGTATTTCTGAAGTGAGGGCATATTAAAGAGTTTGATTCTAACCCACCATTCCTTTAAAGTCTTTAAAAAGCATGTTTGTCTCATCAAATACTTCTACTTCAAAAGATTTTAAAAAATGAAAATAATGAGACACCATGACATGGCAGTTATTGTCTATTTTAGGAAACCTGTTGCTTGGTGTCACAGAGAATGCTCATGTGAATTTGTTAAACTGAAGATTTGGATCTTTTAAGATGGAAAATGGCCAGAATGCCAAGGATGCAAGCCAACAGGAGAGGCAGCAAGCATGGTGACCTGAGAAAAGCCAGCCTAAAACTGTGTATAGGAGGAAGGCGGCCTTGTAGCGTCAGCCACTTAGAGATGAGGACAGAGTGGTGCACCCATCCACCTAAAAAGCAGACTCACCAAATCTAAAACCTTATTGGAGTGACAATCAGCTCAGTCCATTTATGGACATCAGTTAGTTTTTGTACCTACATCACATTGTATAAAGTACAAAAAGCTTCATCTATATGCTCTCACAGTATATAGGATTCTCATAGCAGTTTTTCCTGTTTCTGAAAATCTAAACAAAACCAAATATAATTTAAGAGGAAATCAACTTCTACGATAATCTGCAGTAGTAGATCCAAACGATACCCATCTTTCCCACCACTTCTTTGAATAAGGAATTAAATGAGCTAAGACTGTACATTTAGAATTACAGCTCATCTAATCTGCAAATTTGATGCGTGGGATACAGGAAATGCCTCACTGGTATGCCTGGTTTCTCAGACAACTCAATTAGGGTCTCGAAACCACAAACCCATTCTCCTTATATGAATATTTCTACAATAGCAACATCACATGTATGTACCAAGACCCTACTGCTGAATGCATAGTCTCAGAATGAACTGTGTGCTTACACTGGGTGGTTTGCTAATGTATAATTTCTCCTAATGAACATCTTCCAGAGTTTTGGAAGAATCCCACAAAAGAAGGGGAAAAGGCAGCTCAGTTACCATTTTAGTTTTGTGAAAATACTATTTTGGATTGGATAACAGATTAAAAATTAAAATTTCCAAAGCTCTAATATCTATGGAGAAAATATCTGCTAGCATTTAAAAGGACGGAACAAGGTACTTACACTGCACTGCTAGGGGCCTGGAGAGTCGACCTTCTGAGTCCTCTTGACAAGCCATGAAGGGTTGTTTCATTAAGTGCGAAGACATCATTCTTATTTTGAAAACTGTGGGTAGAAACAGAAGCCCAGGGCTGATTTTTCCAGTCCTAATTCTAGAGGAGACTGAAGGTATTCTCTTTGAGAAAGCAATTATTTTTACTCACAGCTAAAACATTAAAATATCTTAGTTGATCAGTGGGCTGAGATTAAAAGGTTTCATTTTTGAATCATCAGATTGGGGTGTATAAGGGTAAGAGTTTGTAGGGCTTGTTTGGAGGAATTTGCTAAGGTGCTCAGCTCCCAGCACTAAAAAAAAAAAATGTTGACATACTATCTCAATTTTCATGTCAATGTATGGCAAAGCCAATAGAGTACTGTAAATTAAAATAAAGTAAAAAAAAAAAAAAACATTTCTTTGCAAACCCTAGTTGTGGGAGAGGAGGAAAACAACAGCTACAATAGCAACTGGTTTATGACTTTCTCCACTGAAACTGGAGAAAATTTGCAATATCCCATTCTAGAGCTCACTACCTCCTCCATTCTGACAATAACAGAGGACTTAGTCTCACCAACTCAAGGAGGTTTAGAACACTTTCCCTCCTGACCGTGTGAGGAACAAGCAAAACTAAGGAAGGGCTGAGTGTAATAAGTGTGAAAGTCACTCAGCTGTGTCTGATTCTTTGTGACCCCATGGACTATACAGTCCATGGAATTCTCCAGACCAGCATACTGGAGAGGGTAGCCTTTCCCTTCTCCAGGGGATCTTTTCAACCCAGGGATCAAACCCAGGCCTCCCACATTGCAGGCAGATTCTTTACCAGCTGAGCTACATTGGTTGGGAGGCAATTAATTTCCTAGGGTCTTCTGTCTGTTCCTCACATATGTATCATGGACAAGTAGAGGTTCATTTTTGTTCACCTGGGGTGAGGGAGAATTAATTGTCAATTAGAAGTGTACTCAATGTGTATCTTGAGGGGGTAGAAAGAGGTCTTCATATAATAAGATCTACCCAAAGTGATAGAGTAGCTAATAAGTTCCAACACACCAAAATACTCTTCAACGTTAAGCTCCCTATAGGTATTCAGCCTTTTTTCTTTTTATATCATTGTCTGTTCCTTCTTTTCCTCATTTCTTTTTAAGTCCCTCTTTCTCATTTTTTTCCATGATTAGCTCATCAGAAAGACAGTAAATGACTATTTTTTTCTATAGAGAAACACATCTATACTAGAATTGCATAATATCTTCTCAAGAAAAAAATGTGTTATTTTAAAAAGTGCAGAGGATGGAGGATTCTTGTTAAAAATATATTCATTTCTCTCACTACAATAGTGAGAGACAAGCAGGAAAGAGATGCTCTTCTTAAATTAGAGACTATTAAACTAAGATCTATGGAAAGTTGACCTGATGTTTTATGTTTGTCGGGCCAGAAATTACAGAACCAGATAGAATTTGTATCTAACTAGAGTGACACACTGTCTGTCCTAATAATGACACCCTGTAAGATTCAGTGGCCCCTGTAACTCAATTTAAGTGTAGCATGGGTCTGCAGAAAAAAATCAACATCAGACCTTATAATAGGATTTGTATACTGTAGTTCATGTTTGTTACCTTAATTCCAGGAATCTGGCATCAGAGGGATGCTAAGGAGACTCTTTAAATTTTAAAAACTTCTCTCCATACCTGATACAAATGCAAATTACTTGCTGATTACATTCCACCTGCCTTTTAAAACAAGTTTACTAAAGCAAAAGCTTTCTCTGGCAGAAAGACGGCTTACCTGCCAAGCTTGACATTTCTATAACCAAATCAATATTTCAATAGCTTCCAACTATAAATCTGATGTTGATTTGAATTCAAGAGAGTAATGAATGATCCAATTAGAAAATAAAAAAAAGTAAAAAAAAAATAATTAGAGTGTTTATTCTTCTTTGATGATAAGGAGTCCTTGACAAGACAGAATGCTGTTCCCAGCAAGCCTCTTTCTACATGTGTAATTGATCTTGGAAGTTAAACGTTTGCTTGCATTTTTAACATTGGGAGTTAAATATATTGGTTTTGATAGAGCCGTTAAGTGGCAGCTTACCTAGGCTACAGTTTATTACTCTTTTGTGCCTGAAATATGCAAGAATGTTCTGCTAGGTAAGATATATTTACAAATGAGCACAGGCATGATAACAAAGTCCTTGGCATAGTTCCCATCATGTAGTAGGGTCCATTAACTGTCTGTTGAGTGAATAATAAATGCTGCTACACTTTGTTTTATAAGTGCTTTTTTCTCTTGGGAGTCAAGAATGTGATAGATATTTAGGTCCATCCCCATGCTCTTTTCTACTGAAAATTCATCCATTCAATTCCATCCCTCCCTCCTTCCAACCATGCAGCCATTCATTCATTTATTCATTCAAGCAATGCTTATTGTAACTAATATTATCAAAACTTCATGGAACATGTGAAGATGAGACAGAAACTGATCAAGATTTCAAAGGGCTTAGTCTATTAAGAACTGGATGGCATCACCAACTCAATGGACAAGAGTTTGAATAAACTCCAGGAGTTGGTGATGGACAGGGAGGCCTGGTGTGCTGCAGTCCATGGGGTCGCAAAGAGTCGGACACGACTGAGTGACTGAACTGAAATATACATAAATCGTTTAATATATATTTAAAATTTAAAACATGCTAAAATCACTAACGGTAACCTGATAAACATTTGGGAGAGGTGCTCCTGTACACTCATTCCTTCCTATTGGATAAGTCAGCTGTCTTTTGGAAAAGCTGAGCTCAGATGGTTCTGAGAAGGCATGTTCTCATTCACAGGAGTGAGGCAAAGCATGGGAATGTATCCCGTGTGTGAAAGCCACAGTTGTATGCCCTATTTTGCCTGAGACATGTGGGTGGTGCAGTGGTAAAGAATCTGGAGTGGTGATCGCTCCAGTATTCTTCCTGGAAAATCCCATGGACAGAGGAGACTGGTGGGCTACGGTCCATGGGGTCGCAAAGAGTCTGACACAACTGAGCACAGCATATTTGGCAGGGACGTAAAGAAATGAAATGATGTTATTCTTAGAGGTCAAAATGCTAAGCTAAAGATTTTTATTCCACAAGAAGTGGGGTTTTGGCAGGACTTCAGAACTTTGCATTTTGAAAGTTTGCTCAAGGGGCACTGTATTGTAACCAACGAGAGCTAGGGGTTGTGGGTGTTTGAAACTAGCAGAATATTGAAGACTGGGAAAAATCAAGGTCAAGGGATTGAAAGTTCTGATGGAACTATGGAAGACACAGAGAATGTGCAAAAGAGGAAATAAATTTTGAAATATAATTAAAATGAGCCTTATTTACTCAACACACACATTTGATTTTTTCCTAATTCTCAAAACTATACGATCTGATATGGATGTTTATATACATATATATATGTGTGTGTGTGTGTATAAGACATCATGTATATGATATACATAGCAGTATTCTTATGAGGCTCAAAATTTGTATCTTTAGTTTACCTCTAGACTAGCAGGATAATTAGATGGATAAAAGGAGACATCAAAATATGCCTGAGGTTTCAAATCAGGGTAAGAAGGGTGATTTCCAGCTGCCTAGTGGTCAGGTCCACAGGCTTTCGAGGAAGAACCACATGGGTTGAAGTCTTAGCACTGCCTCTCATTAGCTGGGTCAATTTGCAGCAGCTTAACCTTAACCTTCGTTAAGTTTCTGTTTCCATTTCTGTATATTAAGAACCATAACAATGTATCCTTTACTGTTTGTAGTGATAATCAAATAAGCAAATGCATGGAAAGGGCTTACAACATAGCTGCTTCATGAGTAATACTTATTGTTAAGCATTTTTAACAAGTAAAATTAGTGGCAGAAATTTGGAGGGCAGGTCATGAGCTCAGATTGATCCATATCCAGCAAACATTTAGCATGTGGATTCCAAGAGCAACAATTATGAACTGGAGGGCTGTATTCAGAGATGCTAGCTGGGTAGGAACACAGAAGATGGAGCCTTCAATGGAGTGCATACTCAGACCTATCCTGAGAAATACCTGAATTTAAGAGGTAGGAGGAAGCAACCGTAAGTGAACGAAGGAACTGGTAAGTATGAGAGGCATAGCTTTTTCTCTTTCTTCTTTAATTAAAATCATTTGCTCTATTTGAGGGAAAAAAAATTGCAAACTTGAATTTCAAGCACTTCCTATTTGATTTAAATTGATCATAATTTGAATGGGCCTTCTTAAGGATCTTTGATATGAGCACTTTATATTTTCCTAACTTTAGGAAATTCTACTTAATGATGGCTGTTTTAGGGGAGGCTCCATGTGATTTACTAGCTCCTTCCTGGAGCCTTGTGAGAGAACATGATTTTTAAGTTTACCAATGTAATAATTCAACAAAATGCCTCTCAGAAAGAGCTTAAGACTTCGGTATGTGACACCCGCCTTTACTACACTGCCTTTTTATTTGTGAAAATTTACATCTGTGGACAACTTTTAGTAAAGATGTGACAAGAATTGATTGGTAAATAGAAATGTCTGGATGATCTAATAATAATTTATTAGATAATAATTTACTTATTTGCTCATCATTGAAGGTGAATCAGTGAGAGAAATCTCAGTAGGATCATTTTAGACCCTAAGTGGCATCAAAAGCAATGAATAAAAGCCTTCAAATTACAGATCTCAGTATTTGAGGTCCAAAAGTTGGGTTTAATCAATCATCTCAATGTGAGCATGTCTTTTAAGACCTCAAGGTGCTCAATCCATACAGCTGCAATTAATTTTAATTTTTTATGCTAAAATTATTTACTTTTTTCTTTCCAACCAAGAACTCTAGAATCTAGATGTTTGGAGTAACAAAGATATGAAGAACCTACTTTAGTTTATTAACCATAGGAACTGTGTACATAACCACACCCTACTTCCTCTCTTTCTCAAATACAGTCTATCTAAAATACAGACAACAAAACAGGGGACCTAAAAAACTTTAAGATGACAGAGCAGTAATTCCTGGCATGCACACGAGTTTAAGCTTTATCCTGTATAGTCACAATATATCATTATTTATGTTAGGGACATGTTTTTCTTGAGTCAGAGCTTCTGGGTTAAATAATCTTAAGAAAACAATAACATGATTTTTAAATAAGTACCCTGATACAAGAAATGTGATATAGATTAAGAGATGGGATTTTATCCTCATTATTAGCCATGTTTATGAGCCTATTATTGCTTTTAAAGAGACATAAAGACATACGTTAGTGGAAACAGTTGTACTATCTCTTAATTTCTGTAATGTTCCTTTGTTTTAAATATTATTATTTTTTTTCTATGTGTGTGTTCATTCTTGGGAGCTAAAGTATCTAGCCCAAAAGGGACCTCAAAGAAGAGATGAGACAAATAATTTTTTTTCTGAGGGAATTAAACTCGTGATATATTTTGAACTGTTGGAGTCAGTTTACCTTTCTTCATGGTCAAGTAAAAGTCAGTTCATTTAAAGAAGCCCTTCTAAAGAAGAATGGTTTAAAAAGAATGCCAAAGGGTGCTGAAAATCCAGAGGACTGACTCTGTCTCTGTTTTCTTCTATCTTAAGTAGGACGATGATAAGACCATTGGTTAAAATGGTACTTTAGAATCATCCATAGATACTGTTTTTCTAATACCAGAGCATACTGCTTAAAACTGAGTAGCAAAGCATTTATTTTACAAAGTATTGTCCCAAAGATCTGATTCTGAAAACTGTGGGACTGCCTAAAAACAAATAGATACTGAAGCGAATTAAGTGAGAAATACGTGATAGTTTGGTCATGTAAGTGATATTTTAAATCATATGGATTTGGGTTCAAATTCTAGTTCTTTGTATTGTTGGCAGCTATTTGACCCTTGAGCTATAGTTGACCCCATAGGGAGCTGTAAAAATCGAATGAGCCTAAGTACACACTGCCATGTTTAAAATGGATAACCAACAAGGACCTGTGTGGCACAGGGGACTCGATGTTATGTGGCAGCCTGGGTGGGAGGGGAATTTGGGGGAAAATGGATGCATGTGTGTTTATGGCCGAGTCCCCTTTGCTGTTCACAACATTGTTACTTGGCTACACTCCAACACAAAAATAAAAAGTTTTTTAAAAATCAAATGAGTTGCTCATAGTACATATAAGAGCACTTGGTTTTTTTAGTCTCTCTCTTCCTTCGTTTCAGATTCTGCATTGTGGAGTTGTAGCAAAGGACAGTTGTACTTGGTTTATTTCTACAAAAACATTCATGCATGAACTAAAGAGTCAATTATTGACTCAACTGTTGTCATAATAGGACCATGAAGTCGATCTTCTATGGTTAAAAACACTGGTTTTAAAACTATGGAAAGTCATAAATGAGTCATGGCAACCTTTTGACAAAAGCACAGATTATACAGAAATGTATGATTCATTTGTGTTTTCCTTAAACTTTTACCTGAGTGAGAGAGGGGGTTGTATTGAGTTCCACATCTCCTTCTAGGATTATTAATCATAACTGTGAAGTTTACATTGAAAATAGAGACTGATACCTGCCACAATATATTTTCAATTGAATGGAAAACTTCTTACAGCTTTTCTATTGTATATAATTTCTGGAAAAAGACTAAATCTTATGATCTGAAAAAAGTCCAAAAAAGAAGAAGAAAATTACCTACAGTAATAAAAAGCTATAGCCCATTTAACATAGAGTTAAATAGGCAGGATGTTTAAGGATGAATGCCCCTCTCATCCCAAAGACCTCTCACTTCAATAAGCGTAAGAGGTATCAGTTTCCATTTAGGTGAATATTTGTGAGTTTGTCTTAAAAAACAGAAAAATGGTAAAATTTTTATTTTTTCTAGCTTTTTCCCTTAAATTTGTGAAATGCTACAATATATAAACTGTGACATGCATCACCTCTCACTTGTATGAATAGGTTTATAGGTTAAATATCTAGACATGTGATTGCTGAGTCACTGAATAGAAACTTTAAATATTTAAAGAAAAGGCAAGTTTCTCTTAAAAGTTACACTCACTTATGTTGCACAAAGGTATATAAGTATAAACATTTCACCACATCCTTAGCAGCAGTAAACATTATCAACCAGTTTAAACCTTGTCAATCTGATAAGTAAAAATGGCATTTTGTTGCTTTAATTTGTAGTTCTTTAATTATTAGTTAGGTTTAACCTTTTCTCATAGGATTATTAACCATTTCTGTATCTTTTTTTCTGAATTTTACCTGCTCAAGAAAGTTTACATTCTCATGATCTAATTTCAAAATCATGTGACTTTTGTATTTTTATTTATACAGGACTATTTCGATCATTCAGACATTTAGTCAGAAAGTGTAAGCATCTATTATGTGTCTGGCACTGTGACAGTTTCTATATCTACTATAATACGTAATTAATAAGTACATTAATGAATAAATACTTTCAGTATATAATTCAAAATAATTTTACAAGTTAAGTATTTACAAATGTGACTGTTAGAGCNCTTTCAGGATTTGAAATAGCTCAACTGGAATTCCATCACTTCCACTAGTTTTGTTCATAGTGATGCTTTGTATGGTCCACTTGACTTCACATTCCAGGATATCTGGCTCTAAGTGAGTGATCACACTATCATGATTATCTGGGTCATGAAGATTTTTTTGTACAGTTCTTCTGTGTATTCTTGCCACCTTTTAATATCTTCTGCTTCTGTTAGTTCAATACNGGTCCACTTGACTTCACATTCCAGGATATCTGGCTCTAAGTGAGTGATCACACTATCATGATTATCTGGGTCATGAAGATTTTTTTGTACAGTTCTTCTGTGTATTCTTGCCACCTTTTAATATCTTCTGCTTCTGTTAGTTCAATACCATTTCTGTCCTTTATCAAGCCCATCTTTGCATGAAATGTTCCCTTGGTATCTCTAATTTTCCTGAAGAGATCTCTAGTCTTTCCTATTCTGTTCATTTCCTGTATTTCTTTGCATTGATCGCTAAAGAGGGCTTTTTTATCTCTTCTTGCTATTCTTTGGAACTCTGCATTCAGATGCTTATATCTTTCCTTTTCTCCTTTGCTTGTCACTTAGCTTCTTTTCACAGTTATTTGAAAGGCCTCCCCAGACAGCCATTTTGCTTTTTTGCATTTATTTCCCATGGGATGCTCTTGATCCCTGCTTCCTGTACAATGTCATAAACCTCATTCTGTAGTTCATCAGGGACTCGATGTATCAGATCTAGGCCCTTAAATCTATTTATCACTTCCACTGTATAATCATAAGGGATTTGATTTAGATCANCCCCTAAAGTCAGGAACAAGACAAGGGTGCCCACTTTCATCACTACTATTCAATATAGTTCTGGAAGTTATGGCTTTCTTAATTCACCATTTCTCTGTGGGCAAATGAAAGTTCCCAAGATGCGTTATGTCCTGCTACTTCCCTGCTGCTAAATTTTCCCCTGGATAAAATCTATTTAGCATTTGTTCTGTATTGGTGTTAGAACTTCCATACCAGTGTACCACAGACCAGGTTGCTTAAACAACAGAAATTCATTTTTTTCACAAATCAGGAGGCTGGAAATCTGAGATCAACGTGTCAGCAGAGTTGGTTTCTCCCGGACTCTCTCCTTGACTTGCAGATGGCTGTCTTCATGTTCACATGGCATTCTTCCTCAATGTGTATCTATATCTAAACTTACTCTTCTTATAAAGACACTGGTAGTACTGGACTAGAACCCATCTTAGTTACCTCCTTTTATCATAATTACTTCCCTAAGACCTTATATTCAAATACAGTCACATTCTAAGGTATTGGGGATTAGGAATTCAATATATGAATTGGAGGAGACATAAGTCAGCTTATAACATGTATTTTCTGGTCCTAATGATATGAATATTCATTCTCCATTTTCCCAACAGTAGAAATGTGTTCACAGAATATCGTGTTCTATCTATAATCTTTCATGTTAGACAATATTATATCACTTATATATAATTTGACTTTATATACATTTGTTTCTTGTCTCCAAAACTGGCTTGCAAACTCCTTGAAGGAAGAATCTATGCTGAAAACTAATGGATGCACAAAAATTATTAATTGACATAAAATGATATCTAAAAGACATAAGACCTAGAAAATTATTATTTCCATTCTTGTCTATAGGGTTAAAAGAAGCATTTTATTTTTGAATCAAACAATTTTACTTTGCCTAAAATATGAATGAGACTAAAAGGAGTATGTAAAAGAGGAGAGTGAAAGAGTTAGCTTAAAACTAAACATCAAAAAAAAAAAAAAAAGCAAAAAACATGAGCATGACGTCTGTCCCCATTCAATTCCGTTCAGTTCATTTCAGTCACTTAGTCGTGTCCGACTCTTTACAACCCCATGAATTGCAGCACGCCAGGCCTCCCTGTCCATCATCAACTCCCAGGGTTCACTCAGACTCATGTCCATTGAGTCTGTGATGCCATCCAGCCATCTCATCCTCTGTCGTCCCCTTCTCCTCCTGCCCCCAATCCCTCCCAGCATCAGAGTCTTTTCCAATGAGTCAACTCTGCATGAGGTGGCCAAAGTAGTGGAGTTTCAGCTTCAGCATCATTCCCTCCAAAGAAATCCCAGG
>SJYV01007372.1:510957-524447 GCA_006410875.1 Neotragus pygmaeus
TTTGCCCACAAAGGTCCGTCTAGTCAAGGCTATGGTTTTTCCATTGGTCATGTATGGATGTGAGAGTTGGACTACAAAGAAAGCTGAGGGCCGAAGAATCGATGCTTTTGAACTGTGGTGTTGGAGAAGACACTTGAGAGTCCCTTGGACTGCAAGGAAATCCAACCAGTCCATCCTAAAGGAAACAAGTCCTGAATATTCACTGGGAGGACTGATGCTATAGCTGAAGCTCTAGGATTTTGGACACCTGATGCAAATAGCTGACTCATTCGAAAAGTCCCTGATGTTGAGAAAGATTGAGGGCAGGAAGAGAATTGGTCAGCAGAGGATGAGATGGCTAGATAGCAACACCAATGCAATGGACATGATGTTGGTTGGGCACACTTCAGGAGATGGTGTGGAACTTGGAGGTCTGGCATGCTCCAGTCCATAGTGTTGCAAAGAATCAAACATGACTGGACAACTGAACAACAAAAAGTGAATTGTAATTTGAAATCATCTTTTCACTGCTAAGGCATACTTAAAACAAGTAGGCCATTTCCCCCTCTTCATCTCTATTCCCTGGAATGCTGTAAGTTACAGCGTTTGCCAGAGAATGGCTTACAAAGGAGCAAATTGAAAATTCATCATTTTCCAGTGGGGTAAGATTCACTTATCCATTCAATAAGGATTTATTGCTTTGCTCTTATGTGCCAGGAACAGGGCTTGGTGTTGGTAATAACTTAGTGAACAAGACATAGATAGACTGTGGAATAGTAACTGAGTTTAGATTTTTACATCTCAACCACTGGAGTGCAGATTAGCATATGAATGAACTATACAACTTATTTTCAGTCACAGTTTTGGTCTAGTCTTTGATATTCTCCCTCTATCATAGGAAATAGCTTTTCTTTCATAAGCAGAAGAGGAGCAGGATGAAATAGAGAGCTCTGCTACTCCTTGGCCAATTTCTTTATAAAATTACATTTGGAAATATCTATTTAATTGGTCCCTCCAAGGCCTGTAAGCTGAGAAATTTATGGGTTCTTACATGGTGACAGAGTGAAAAGTGGTCCAAGTGATTTTTGAAAGGTGCCTACCAAAATAAATGAGTTTTACCAGTGATGTCTTTATAAGGTCTGCTGACAGGTGAGAATTCAGGAATTTAGGGATTTACATTCTATTATACTTAGGAGCCCTATTAGAAGAGGACCATATGAGGCATTCTCTGCCAATTACTTTTTTCCGTGACATTCTTAATGAAAATAGAAATTCCATTTTTCTCATGGTAGATTTTCTGGAATGGGATACTCAAAAGCTGTATGGTCACACAGAGGGTAATCTTTCTGAAATCAGCAGTGATGGGAGATGAAGTACACACAGAGACCTGGATTATATGTGTCATACAAAGCTACACAACCTCCTCCTTGTCACAACCTCCAGGGCTGTTTTTTCGGTCCAAGCAACCATCTCCCTTCTTCTAATTTTGTCCCTTTAAAGTCCCATCTTAATAAAGTATCTAAAAGTGATCCTTTTTACAAAAGTTTACTTACAGACATATTACTGCTCAACTCAGAACTCTCTACTGCTCCCCACTTCATGAAAATAAAGGCAGAAGTCTTGACCAGACATAATGAGGCTCTGCTCTATTGGTTCCCATTACCTAAAGTACAAAGATCACAGAGAATAGTAGAAAATGAAGCCTAAGAGGTAATGGAGGTGGATAGAATAGGACCTTGTTTCCCTACAAACACACAAGGAACATTTATCTTTAGATATTCCTCAGCATAGTGTGGTTTTCTCCCATATATCTGGATGTCTCTTTCACCTATTTCAAGTCTTTGGTCAGATATTCTTTTCAGTAATCTCTGACTTATCCCATTTAACACTGAGTAAATTACTGCTACTCCCTATCCTCTCCCTGCTTTTTCTCCCTACCCCAGGTTTCATTACATTTGTATGCCCTTATATAAAATGCTTAATATACTTCTGTATTGTATTCACTATCTATATCCTCTAGAACATAAGTTCCTACCCCCAGTGTCCAGGCCAGTACCTGGTAGGAAGGTCATAACATTATATTTATATTCAAGAGCGAATGAAAATCATGGTTAAAGCTCTGGAGAATTTTCAGTTAAATTTTGCAGCAATACTCAGCCAAAGGTCTACTTACACCATTGTCAATGGACTGCCAGAATTTTGGTACAAATGGGTGGGAGTTCAAAGAGACATTAGCATAGAATCAAACATTCTTAAAGCTACAACTATATTTTGGGGTTGAATAAAAGTCTTGAATGTGGGTAGTTCAGATGGAAAGTCGAATTTAAAATATATGTTTTCACTAAATTAATCAAGGTTAAATTATATTTAATAATTTCTAAATAAGAAATTAAATTTGATACCTCCTCCCACTGACACACATTAATAGTTGTTGTTGTTTTACCTAAATTGAAGTTTTGGGGGGGCATCAGAAGATGGTGAATGTCAGGTTTCCTTGGATAAGTTCCAGGGATAGCCCTGTATTCAGATCTTTCAAAGATTTCTGCACATGTAGGTATTATTCTGGGCTATGCAATGAACCAGGCTTTGTAATCTCAACCGCAGATTTCCTATTTTTTTTTGCTAGTATTTATGCATCATTTGCTTCTTTGAATATTAGAGACTTCTTCAACAACATCCATAACTTTGCCATGAACTACACACAGTGTAAGGACCTCAGAAAGTTCTCCCACTTCTGGAATTCATTAATCTCTATTTTACCACATAAATAGCATTACCAACCACATCTTCAAAGTCAATGCTCCTCATATGACTGTAGACTATTTGATGGCAACTGTCATGTGATTTTTATTTCATCAAGATAATTAGACCATTCCCTCATTCCAAAAGCCAATTAACAACCTCTAAATTAAACTACATTTTATGGCTGTAGAATTGAGGAAAAAAATGAAAATTTTCTCCAACATCTCTCTTCAGGAATTCTTTTAATGTGACATTATCACATGTGTGCTCAACATTCATACATATGCTTCTTTACCTTAAAGGTTATATTTCATCTCAGATCTTAAATTATCTCATAGGCAAAGTCCATTAGCAAAAAAGAAGAATAGATGCATACATACTAAGTATCTTCAATTGTGTCAGACTCTTGTGACTCCATGGACTGTAGCCCACCAAGCTCCTCTGTCCATGAGATTCTACAGGCAAGAATGCTGGAGTGGGTTGCCATGCCCTTCTTCAGGGATTCAACCTGCATCTCTAATTTCTCCTGCATTGGCAGGCAGGTTATTTACCACTAGCATCACCTAGAAAGCCCCAAGAGAAGAATATACAAAAGCAAATGCAGTTTGATGTCTTCATTAATTAACTATTAAAAATATAATTTAAAAATTGATACATGAGTCAATGCAGCATCGCTTTTGCTCAGTAATTTTCATTTTTGTCAGTCAAAACCAAGAGCAGGTAGAAGCTACACAAATAAAGTATTGAAAACCAGGATGCACTAAACTCTAAAACAAAATTCAGTCTTGCTTTTGTTATCTAGTCTCTTGTGTCTCCTTAGGTTTAAACCATGGAATATATAAATATTCAGGGATCATTCAGTCATAATGCACCAAGCAACTTTAAGTGCACCCTACATCCAGGGGCTGGTACTGAGCAAGATTCTATTAGTATCCATTTGTTGGTATTCCAATAAAATATCTGTCTAATGTGCTTTTCCTGGCACTGCTAGATCTAAGGGGAGCCTGTTTAGCCTTAAATGTCATCGTTGCTATTGCAAAGCCACAAAAGTACATCCTGGTCCACATGACCAGGGCTTAATAGAGGAGAGTCAACTAAGTGAAAATCAGAATGTATGTTTAAATAGAAGCCTGGTGAAGGTTTAAAATGTATTTAGTCTACCGACATCTTCTTTATGTTTTTATTTGGGTTCTGTGGAAGTGGGTTTCTGTGTGTGGGAGCTTGATGCTTTCAGTGCAGGGAAATATATGTGAGTTCTTTGGCAAATTTTAAAGAGAGCCATAGAAAAGCATCTAGACAGATAGGTTCAAACTCTAGAGGGAAACTGTACAATTAATGAATTTTATGTATACTAATTTTTTAAAATTTTTATATAAATGTATATATGTAAGAGAGAGAATAAACAATTACTACTGCTTTGCTTTTCCAGAAGTTTGTGACCATCTAGTGAATGTTGAGGATTATTTTTGATTATGAATATGAGTGCACCCTAGCTAAAGGTAATATGGGTTCAAAGTGATATCTACCATTTATAGAAAGAACTGAAATCTTAGATCAGATCCACGTCTTATTTGTCCACAGGATGGTCACACTCATTTCCTCAGTAAGATACCAGTCCTTCAACACTGACGGTGATTGTGCTTGCTAACTTCAATCCATGTATTTTCCCCAGTCCTTTCTTTTATCCAACTTTTTCCAAATCTCTTATATTCTCCTCATGGTAATTTTTACAGATATCAATGCATCTTGGTTTATTTAAGTGAAAAGGGTTCTTTTTTGATTCTATAGTTTATTTCACTTTAATTTCAGGAATCAGTGTCATTTGAATTTTTGAATTTAGTTCATAGGTGCAAATCCACATTTTCTCTTATTAAGAAAACAAACCACTCCACTATTTAAAAAAAAAAAAAAAAGGAAACAAAAGCAAACAAGACTTGCTGAGGCTTCCCCTTTACGAGTAAGATAAAGTCCAACTTCCCTAAAACAGTCAATCTTTCTTCCCTGGCCTCTCCACTGTCATCACCATTTTTCTTACCCTTATTCCTGCCACACTGCACTTCCTTCAGTGAAGCATAACTGAGAAAGCTCAGGCCTTCCCCCCTGCTATTGTATGTTGTTGGAGAATTTAATAAGCATTTGCTCTTCTGTGTGTCCCACAGCTGTGTTACTGTTGATTTCACTTATATTTTTAGTCTACAATAAATTCTATAAATTTACTAGTTAAGTAGTATACCTTATTTGCCCTATATCTACAGTTGTATTTGATGTTAATGGTCATATCTTGGTCTGAGAGTAACAGGATTGGAGGAGATATCTCTGTCCTTTCTAGGTTTAACTTCAGTATATTTCCTTTCAGCTTTCATCATTTCATACTCTATTATTATTATGTTATCTAAAGTTTGACATCTACTTGTTTGAAGATTATATCTATCAAAATTACATGTGTGCTCACCTTTTTAATCCAGCCATCATTTCTTAGGATTTGACTAATGTGAATTTTGAAACATAGAATTTGATTTATTATAAGGATATTAGTTTCATCATTAAGATCATAAGGGATTGGCAACTGAATTCATGCCCATTAGTAGAATACTGGTTGAATAAATTATATTCAGGTCTAAAGCTGGGAAAAAGAATGAGGAAACTATATTCTGGCATGGAACATTTTCTAAGATATACTGAGAAGTTAAAAATAGCAAAGAACAAAAGAATACATATAAATGTGTGAAACAATGAACATATTGGATAGGATGTCTTTATTTGTGTTGGCAGACTGTTTCTGAAATAATCACAAGAAACTTCCAACATTTGTGATCTCCAGGCAGAGGAGATAAGAGCCTTAAGAAAAGCCTTTTACATGTACACTTTAGAACATCCTGAATTTTAAATCATGTACATCTATTACCTGTGCCTAAATAATTAAAATTTTAATTAAAAAAGAGAAATGTTTCCAGGTAAGATGGTAGATTCAACGTGTGAGTCTACGTTTGCTTCCTCTTCAAATCCCAAATAAAACAAAAGTGTTTTTGTTCCCTATTGCTGCTGTGACAACTGATCACAAATTCAGTGGCTCACTACAATATAAATCTTTTATCTTACAGTCTGTCTGGCAGAAGTCTAACACAGGTCTCACAATCAAGGTGTCAGCTGGGCTGAGTCCCTTGGCAGAGTCTATAGGGAAGAATTCTTTTCCTTAGATTTTCCAGCCTGGAAATGCTCTCTATGTAGGTAACAGGCTCATCTCATTTGATTTCCTAATTTGAAAGGTTGTTCTCCTTTTTACCTGACACATTTGTTTCATTTTTTGGTGTGTTTGTTAAATTAAGATAGAATTCAACCCCTCTTTCTCAACTTCAGCTGGAAACAGAAATCTGATATGTAGTATTTGTTCTTTTGAGCACATCTTAATTTTGTTAAAACACATCAATTTTATTTTAGACAATAACTTCTCATGTTTAAGATTCTGGTTGGGATCTCTATCCCCTTTTTAACTGAGGAAAAGATATTTTTACAGATTAAAAAAATTCACCAGTTTCACAGGGAACACATATGCTGATATAGAAGAGTACAGTTAATTTGAGTCTATTTTAGAAACAAGGAATCAAACACACTAGAATTAAAGGAATATCTCTGTAATAATTTTTAAATATGCTACACATGTGCACATTTTATAGAACATTTTAGCATGTTGATGAGGAAATGTCTGTAGATGTCTCAAAAGAGAATGGCAAAGATAGATAGGGACAACTACTATAGAAAACTTATTCAAGAAGCTTTACCATGAATATAGGAGATAAATGGGAATTTAGCTAGAAAGAAATTTGGGCTAGGAAGGGATTTTTAAGAATAGGTAAAGTATGTTATGAAGAGGATAATTATGTCTAGATGAAAAGATTTAGGGTCCATTAATTTAGAGTCTCAGTGAAGTAAAAGTAATGGAAAAGTATCAAGGGTGCATAGAATAAGTAGGAAGAATAGGAGGTGTCAGTTAGACTTGAGGACATTTTTAATCAAGATTTTAAAAGTCATGCTTACAAAGCCAAGTACAGAATTATGGGAGTTGGATAGAAAATAATTATTAACGTTGAGGGTCCTATGGGTTATCTACATAGAGGTTGAAATAACCAGAATGGTAATGGAGATTGAAATGAAAAACAAGATCATGACCTCTAAAATTCAACATATCAGTAAATGCTTACAACTGGCTGGATGGTTGGTAATAGCAGCAATGATGACAGTAGAGAGACAAAATCAGATGATGTAAGATAGAGCATCTTAGGGGAAAGGTTGAACAATAATATTGTAAATGGAGAACACTTGTCCCACTTGCAACCCATGATATAGCATAAGAATGAGAGTCCAAGAGCCAAGGGAACTGGAAGTTTTGGGGACTCTATGAATGACTGCATAGGCTTTTTGTAAAAATCATGGAAGGATTATATCTAATAGTCTTGAAAAGTCAGATGTCAGTTTAAATTAGAAATTATGAGGCCACTTTGCCATTCTTTGAACGTGCAGGTAGCAAACATTTATTTCTAGTTTTATCTCTTGAACTCCATTTGGATGTTGTAGTAGGCTACAATTGATGCCCTGTTCTCTACCAAGCCTTTACCAAGCCTGGGTATCCGTATCTTAGAGGATGTGAGTGTTGACTGTCAATAGAGAAACTTCATTCTTCTCTAGGGAAGTGATCTCAGCTTTTGGTAGCCATCAAGTTCTGCAGATTAAACAGATTCTTTAGCCTGAGCCACCAGAGAAGCCTCTCCCAAAAGATACTTGAGGTCAATGATCCACTAATACAGGCAATGCACTTCAATGACCCACTGAGGAGGCAATGTCCTCAAGGCAGGACCTACTCTGGGCATGAATCACTCCTCAAAACTCCTCATGGATCCTGCTGAGACTCAGTTCCAGCAAAACCACATCCTTACTCACCTGTTTCCTATTTCCTATCCTTCCTCTCTAACTTCCTTCAAGATTTCTCCAGAAATCTCTTTCTCAATGCTGCTGCTGCTGCTACTAAGTCACTTTGGTCATGTCTGCAATAAGATACTTTAAAAAGATTCTCCTTCTCAGCCTCTGCCTCCAGAGAACTAAATCTAAGTTGAAAGTGAAAGTGAAGTCGCTCAGTCGTGTCCGACTCTTTGTGACCCCATGGACTGTAGCCTACCAGGCTCCTCTGTCCAGGAGATTTTCCAGGAAGAATACTGGGTGGACTGTCATTTCCTTCTCCAGGAGATCTTCCCGACCCAGGGAACAAACCCAGGGATCGAACCCAGATCCCCTGCATTGCAGACAGATGCTTTTACCATCTGAGCCAAACTTGCCATTTCCAAAATGAAGTTCTTGCTTTTCTCCATCCTTTGACTAAAACTTTCTCTTTTGACAATTTTTCCTTTCTCAGACAAAAGGCACTGGCATCAACTTGGGTATCCAAGTGGAAATAGAAGTCCTTGATTCCTCTCTTTCCGATCTATTAGAAAGTTCTATTGATATTACTAAAGTCTGTCCAAACCTTCTCCTGGCCTGAGACTGAGACACTGAGAGGTTATGGGCTTGTTTGAATGGGTTTCTAACACTTATGCTTCAGCGATTGCTCGTTGTACTCCATTGTCCAAAGAGCAGCGTTATCATTTCCTGATTCACACATGGTCCTTTTTATGATGGCTTCCCTGGTGGCTCAGTTACTAAAGAATTCTCCTGTCAATGCAGGAGACCACAGTCTGGTCACTGGGTTGGGAAGATCCCCTGGAGATGGGCATGGCAACCCATGCCAGTATTATTGCCTGGAGAATTCCATGGACAGAGGAACCTGGCAGACTACAGGGCTGCAAAGAGTCAGACATGACTGAGCGACTAACACTTAACACAAACTAACAAGTCTGAAGTAAAAAATAAAATTATTTTAGAATTTAGAAAAATTACGAAGTGTCCTAACTTGTCAACTGACTGTGAAGAAGGCTGAGAGCTGAAGAATTGATGCGTTTGAACTGTGATGTTGGAGAAGACTCTTGAGAGTCCCTTGGACTGCAAGGAGATCGAACCAGTCCATTCTGAAGGAGATCAGCCCTGGGATTTCTTTGGAAGGCATGATGCTAAAGCTGAAACTCCAGTACTTTGGCCACCTCATGTGAAGAGTTGACTCATTGGAAAAGACTCTGATGCTGGGAGGGATTGGGGGCAGGAGGAGAAGGGGATGACCGAGGATGAAGTGGCTGGATGGCAAGTTTGAGTGAACTCCGAGAGATGGTGATGAACAGGGAGGCCTGGCAGACTGCGATTTGTGGAGTCGCAAAGAGTCGGAAACGACTGAGCGACTGAACTGACTGAAGTACCTTAATTCCAATTACACGAAATACTGCTGATGCATAACTTAAATATTTGTCTCTGAATAGCAATACATATTGTAAAACTTAATTAAAACAGCATTTCTGTGTTCAGTTCAGTTCAGTTGCTCAGTCGTGTCCGACTCTTTGTGACCCCATGAATCGCAGCATGCCAGGCTTCCCTGTCCATCACCAACTCCCGGAGTTCACTCAAACTCACATCCAACGAGTCCGTGATGCCATCTAGCCATCTCATCCTCTGTCATCCCCTTCTTCTTTTGCTCCCAAACCCTCCCAGCATCAGGGTCTTTTCCAGTGAGTCAGCTCTTCACATGAGTTGGTTAAAGTATTGGTGTTTCAGCTTCAGCATCAGTCTATCCAATGAACACCCAGGACTGGTCTCCTTTAGGATGGTTGGATCTCCCTTAGGATGGTTGGATCTCCTCTAGGATGATTGGAGATGGTTGGATCTCCTTGCAGTCCAAGGGACTGTCAAGAGTCTTTTCCAACACCACAGTTCAAAAGCATCAATGCTTCGGCACTCAGCTTTCTTCACAGTCCAACTCTCACATCCATACATGACCACTGGAAAAACCGTAGCCTTGACTAGATGGACCTTTGCTGGCAAAGTAATATCTCTGCTTTTTAATATGCTATCTAGTTTGGTCATAATTTTCTTTCCAAGGAGTAAGCGTCTTTTAATTTCATGGCTGCAATCACCATCTGCAGTGATTTTGGAGCCCCCCAAAATAAAGTCTGACACTGTTTCCACTTATTTCCCTAAATCCTAAAGAAAAGGTGCCATAAAATGCAGCCCATCATATTAAAAGGTAGATTAATTAACGTGTACATATATGTTTTTAGAAATCTAGTTGGTGGAAATTAAACTACATAATAAAAACAATATTGGACATCACTGATATTTGTCATAGAGCTTCATATAATACACTGTAATATACTAAAGTGAATTAATTTCTACAAAAATTATATCCAAACTTTTTTCATTTCAGTAAGTATCCTTTCCATATCTTATCTCAGAATAACCTTAGAGAATACAATGCCAAACACTCTGTCTCCTTTGCAAAATTCTCAACTCCTATGCATTTTGCCACTACATTTTTTTCATATAAAAATCTTATATGCCAAGAGAATTACACCGTTGAGTATATTAAAGTAAAATCATCAAAATACTAGCAATCTATTAATGCAACTTTGGTGTAAATTGATCAGACAACTGAAGCATATTTAAAAGATAGCCATACCATGTTTAAAGCATGGAAATCTCAACAGATGATATGTAAGTCAGAAGGCAAGCTCTATTTTTCTTTCTTTTTCTTTGTGTGGGGTCATTTAATCATGGTTCTAATCATTGCAATCAAAAATGTACATGACATACCAAAAAGGACTGCATTAATCCTTCTAGACTCAATATCAGATAACGAGCTAAAAAAGCCCTTCCAGCTACATCCTGTGGTGAGCATCTGTTGTGCTCTGTTTATTAAATAGCTCCTTTATAAGAGTGCACTCTTAGTTTTATTAAATCTACTTTAAAGTATTATCTCTGTTTAGACTTCAGCTTTTGTCAGTGGCTGTCTCTAGGTGAAGAGTACAGAAGGATGCATCTTTGACTGAGGGCAGAAACTCTGGTCTAACCAAAGAAGGGCTACTTTTATGAAAGTTATTTTCCTTGAGGGAGTAGATGTGTTTTTATCTCAACTAAAGGAGAGTTTTCTTTCCTATAACAAAACTCCACCTTAATTAAACCACAAATGAGGATAAAACTTCAACTGATTATAATTATTCTAGATAACACGTATTTCTCTGTGCATCTCAGTTCAAATTTCACATACAGTCATTTTCATATCCTGATTTGCTTGCCAATTTCATTTGTCACATCTATAATAAGAGAGATGTCTGGTGGTGGTGCTGGGGGGGACTTTTGAGTCACTTTAGAAAAATAAATCCATTTCAACTTATGTGCTATTAGTTTGCTTTTCTGGAAATGGTGCTTTCTCAACATTAGACTTTGAACTATCTTTCTGTTTTACTATAGTAAAATAGGATGTGACCTAAATATCATCTTCGAAACCAGTCACACCCAGAAAGAAGAAAGAGTTCACTTTTAACAGTTTAATTTTATACTTAACAATATAAATAAATATCTATACATATTTTAACAACTTGCTATAGAACAAATATTGAGTTGGCCAGAAAGTTTGTCAGGGAATTTCCATAAAATGATATGGTATGGAAACATCCAAACTAACTTTTTGACCAACTCAGTATGTTTCATTAACAGAAAGTATCATGCAGGTTAAAAATATATATACAATTTGAAATAACAGCAATGTTGACAAAAATCATCAACATAAAGGCATTCTCTACTGAAGGAGCAAACTTGGGATTTCTAAAATCGAGAGTTTTTTTTTTTCCATTCATAGTTATTGATATTGAAATGGCTACTTACAACACTTTAGCATATAGTTGTTATGAAATGAGATATATGTGCTTAGCTTACTGAGACTAAGGTATTAAAAGACAGCCTTAAAAACTAGATATAAAGATTATGGCAGTCAAAGACAGCTTTAAAATCTAGACATAAATTCCTCCCTGACCCCACTATTTTTAATTTTCTCCCAGTCTTATTCAGATGTTCTCTTTCCTAAGAATAATCATTTCACCACTAATGTAGTATTCTTTCAAATAGTGGTCCATTTAGTTACTCTGAGAGTATTTTGATGGTGGGAGTGGGGATGAGTATTGGGGTAAGGATACACTTTGCTAGAAGAAATTATTATAGAAGGCTACCTGCAATTTAAAAGCTTTATAACCCCCAATTTGGCAGTCTTGGCAACCAAAAAAAAAGTTATCTTTAAGTGGAAAAGTAATTTAGAAATTATTTGTGCAATCAAGGAAAAGAGAATCCCCTGAGGAGGGTTCATATGTTACTGTTGATTATATGGGCAGAATTCCATGAACTGCAACTGCGCAGGTAATGTTTGCAGAGAAGAGAAAATAACCAGTAGTCATTGAGCACTTAGAGTTTAGAAATTAAACATGCCACACCACGATGGGAACGGAAACATTGAGTGACACGTATTACAAACACCTAGCCATTTTCTTTCCTTAGAATATGCTTACTATTATGTAATACTGAAAAGACAAAAATGTCAACGAGGGAAATGGCATTTTTCAAGAGTATTTGTCATTGAAAAGCATTCCCCATGACTCCAGTCATTATCAACTTTTAAAAATAAATAATGGCTTGGTGTACTGACTTAGCACAGAGGATTGACAGAGAAAACACAGTGTTTTGGATGTCTGGAGCCATGGACAAGAACAGAGCCCATCTTCTGTGTGTTTGAAAGCATTAGCAACCACCCACTGTACCCACTGGGACCCCCTCCTACCCTGGCAAGCCGGTGAAACTTAGCATTCCTTCTGTAGAAATGGATCCGAGTACTTTAATATAAAGATTTTTCAATTGAGTTTCAGGTCATAACCTATAAATATGCTGACTATTCACTATAAAAATGAAAGTAATTTATTTGCTAATGGAGAATGGTAGGTATTGGAACAAAATTTAGATTAGGTTAGAAAAAACTATGGTTTTTGCATTGCATTTATACACACACACACACACACACACACATCTTGCAAGGAATAGAACTTTTGACTGAGTAAAGGAATATTAGAGGCTAATAGGGGAACTTAGATTCATTTCAATAAATAAATGTTTTGACTCTACAATAATTGTGCTAAAAATTCTGGATGCAGGATGTTAAATGCAATTTCTATACCTTATGGAAAAACTGGTTGATTTATTTCTAAATGTTTGTTTAAATATACCAACTTAATGACTATATTAATGTTATGGCTGTAGATTTCTTCTTAATCCTAAATTTGATGCATTGTCCAGAAAATTCTAGAACCTTCAAATCCCATCTTCCCTAAACTTTCACCAGTTAGCCTAATTTCTACTTTCTTGGTATTTCTGTCCTTTAATTTTGATGCTAATTTAGCACTTGTCACAAGGCATTATCATTATTAATTGTAAATGTATTAGTTTTCCCATGGATTTGGGACAACTTGATATAAAACGGACAGAATGTGGTCCACTGGAGAAGGGAATGGCAAACCACTTCAATATTCTTGCCTTGAGAACCCCATGAACAGTATGAAAAGGCAAAATGATAGGATACTGAAAGAGGAACTCCCCAGGTCAGTAGGTGCCCAATATGCTACTGGAGATCAGTGGAGAAATAACTCCAAAAAGAATGAACAGATGGAGCCAAAGCACAAAGAATACCCAGCTGTGGATGTGACTGGTGATATAAGCAAGGTCTGATGCTGTAAAGAGCAATATTGCATAGCAACCTGGAATGTCAGGTCCATGAATCAAGGCAAATTGGAAGTGGTCAAACAAGAGATGGCAAGAGTGAA
>SJYV01007372.1:524541-548581 GCA_006410875.1 Neotragus pygmaeus
AACCCGGGTCTCCCACATTCCAGGTAGACGCTTTAACCTCTGAGCCACCAGGGAAGCATGCCTTACATAAAATATTTTTGCTTACCTTTTGCCACCTGGGGTAACATATTCAATGACTCTACACATGGACATCACTAGACAGTCGGCACAAAATCAGAGTGCTTATATTCTTTCGAGTCGAAGATGGAGAAGCTCTATACGGTCAGCAAAAAGAAGATGGGGAGCTGACTGGCTCAGATCAAGAACTCCTTATTGCCAAATTCAGACTTAAATTGAAGAAAGTAGGGAAAGCCACTAGACAATTTAGGTATGACCTAAATCAAATCCCTTACAATTATACAAAGTGACAAATAGATTCAAGGGATTAGAGCTGATAGAGTGCCTGAAGAAATATGAACAGAGGTTTGTAACATTCTATAGGAGGTGGTGATCTAAATCATCCCCAAGAAAAAGAAATGCAAAAAGGCAAAATGATTGTCAGAGGAGACCTTAAAAATAGCTGAGAAAAGAAGAGAAGTGAAAGGCAGAGGAGAGAAGAAAAGATATGCCCATTGAATGCAGAGTACCAAAGAATAACAGACATAAAAAAACCCTTCCTTGGGGATCAATGAAAAGAAATAGAGGAAAAGAGTAGAATGGGAAAGACTAGATATCTCTACAAGAAAATTAGAGATGCCAAGGGAACATTTCAAGCAAAGATGGGCACAATAAGGACAGAAATGGCATGGATCTAGAGAAGCAGAATATATTAAGAAGAGGTGGCAAAAATACACAGAAGAACTATGCAAAAAAATTTTAATGAGCCAGATGATCACGATGGATCATTGACCTAGAGCCAGACATCCTGGGGTACAGTCATTTGGGCTTTAGCAAGCATCACCAGAACAAATGTAGTGGAGGTGATGGAATTCCAGTTGAGCTATTTCAAATCCTAAAAGATGACGCTGTGAAAGTGCTGCACTCAATTTGCCAACAAATCTGGAAAACTCAGCAGTGGCCACAAGAGTGGAAAAAGCCAGTTTCCATTCCAATCCCAAAGAAAGGCAATGCCAAAGAATGTTCTAACTACCACAAGGTTACACTCCTTTCACACATTAGCAAAGTGATGCTCAAAATTATCCAAAGCAGGCTTCAACAGTATGTGAACCGAGAACTTTCAGATGTTCAAGCTGGTTTTAGAAAAGACAGAGGAACCAGAGATTAAATTGCCAACATCTGCTGGATCATCAAAAAAGCAAGAGAGTTCCAGAAAAACAAGGGCTTCCCTGGTGGCTCAGAGGTTAAAGCGTCTGCCTCCAATGCGGGAAACCTGGGTTCGATCCCTGGGTCAGGAAGATCCCCTGGAGAAGGAAATGGCAACCCACTCCAGTATTCTTGCCTGGAGAATCCTATGGGCAGAGGAGCTTGGTAGGCTACAGTCCACAGGGTCACAAAGAGTCGGACACGACTGAGTGACTTCACTTCACCTGCTTCATTGACTTTGATTATGTGGATCACAACAAACTGTGGAAAATTCTCCAAGAGATGGGAATACCAGACCACCTTACCTGCCTCCTGAGAAACCTGCATGTAGGTCAAGAAGCACCAGTTAGAACTGGACATGGAACCACAGACTGGTTCCAAATTAGGAAAGGACTACATCAAGGTTGTATATTGTCACCCTGCTTATTAACTTATATGCAGAGTACATCATGGGAAATGCCAGGAAGGATGAAGAGCTGGAATCAAGATTGCTGGGAGAAATATCAGTAACCTCAGATATGCAGATGACACCACCGTTATGGCAGAAAGCAAAGAGGGACTAAAGAGCCCCTTGATGAAAGTCAAAGAGGAGAGTGAAAAAGTTGGCTTAAAACTCAGCATTTAAAAAACAAGATAATGGCATCTGGTTCCATCACTTCATGGCAAATAGATTGGGAAACAATGGAACAGTGAGAGACTATTTTGGGGGGCTCCAAAATCACTGCACATGGTGACTGCAGCCACGAAATTAGAAGATGCTTGTTCCCTGGGAGAAAAGCTATGACCAACCTAGACAGCGTATTAAAAAGCAGAGAAATTAATTTGCTGACAAAGGTCTGTCTAGTCAGTCATGGTTTTTCCAGTAGTCATGTGTGGATATTGTACCACAAAGAAAGTTGTACCATGAAGAAAGCTAAGCACTGAAGAATTGTTGGTTTTGAACTGTGGTGTTGTAGAAGACTCTCTAGAGTCCCTTGGACTACAAGGAGATCACACCTCCATCCTAAAGGAAATCAGTCCCGAATATTCATTGAAAGGACTGATGCTAAAGCTGAAGCTCCAATACTTTGGCCACCTGATATGAAGAGCTGATTCACTAGAAAAGACTCTAATGCTGGAAAATATTGATGCCAGGAGGAGGTTACGACTGAGAATGAGATGGTTGGATGGTGTCACTGATGGATATGAGTTTGTGCAGCTCCGGGCGTTGGTAATGGACAGGGAAGCCTGGCGTGCTGCAGTCCATGGGATCACAAAGAGTCGGACACAACTGAGTGACTGAACTGAATTGAACTGAATTGTTAGACATTTTTCAAACTTTAAGTAATATCTTCTTTTATAAAATGTGTACTTTCTGTTGTTTCTATGGAAAGAAATAGCACAAATTGAGAACATGAGAACTGGAAATTTTAATTAAAATGTTCTCATATGTTAGTCACATAAAGTTTTTTTTAATTGTTTTTTTCAAACTAAAATATTTCCAAAATTATGTTCAAGAATGAGTGTGCATAGTTTTGTACATAATTCTAGGAAAACATTTACTTCTGCTTCAGTGACTACACTCAAGTCTTTTCTATGTGGATCACAAGTGTGGAAAATTTTTAAAGAGATGGGAATACCAGACCACCTTACCTGCCTCCTGAGAAACCTGTATGCAAGTCAAGAAGCAACAGCTAAAACCGGACATTGAACAATGAACTGGTTCAAAATTGGGAAAGAAGTATGTCAAGGGTGTATATTGTTTTTTGTGTATACGTGTATTAAAAAAGTCTTAAGGACTGTTTCCTACAGGCAAAATCAAGTGAAAAATCGGAAAATTATTAAGTGTCAAAACCTCAATAGCGGTACTTTCCTTTTCATTAATATGCCAAGGTCAGGAAAGTTGTTTGAACTCAGAATCCAACTTCTCAATTTTGTAGCCCATTCACATACCTTCATCTAAAACTGTGCACCTGAAGCACATTCTGCATAGAAGCATACACACATTCTTTTTCCATGTGGACCATCCTATTCTGAAACATACACATTTGGAAATAAATGAAAAATAGCTTCAGCTCTTTGAACTGTGGCAGCTAAGTCCATTTTGTTCATGTCCTATAAATGAATCCCATTAAATTGCTGAAACGGTATACAGTATTTACATGCATTTAAATTCACTATAAATATTTACAGAACTTTGAGATGAATGCCAGTAATATAAGCTAAATATGTCTGAGCACAGTTACTTTTCACGAGTAAACGGGTTTTGCCAAATGGCATTTTTTTTTTCCCCAAAGCTAAGTATTTCTGAATTCTGCTCTGATGACAGCAATATGTAGATAGTCACACTCTACAACAGTTCACATAGAGTTGAAAGAATATAGATTTTTAAAGAGATTCATTGTTAAGTATTAGGACTTTTGCTTCTTGACTGTATTCTTTAGTATGTATAATATTTTTTAATGGGGAGAAAAAGGAACTGTAGGAATTAAGAGAACTATAAAATGGTTGGCAGGTGGTAAAATGATGTTAAGGTGTGGATGATTCAGCTAGGAGAATTGGAAGATTGGTAATTTTCAAACGTTATTTTTAACAGAAATCTCTGGGAAATTAACTGCTTCCAATAGTTTGTTAGAAATTACTTTGATTGCAATGAGTTTCTAGCAATGACATGTGAATTTTTAAAGGTTGGTATATGATATGGATGTCACCAAGTCTCCAGTACAGGGCCCACGACCTCTCCTAAGCATGTCAGTCCATACTAGTAATAGCAAAAATGTCAAATTTCCTTCACAAAAGCCATGAGGTTTATCATCATTGCCATGTTTTTAGCAGCATCACTTTTTTTTTTTAATGGTCTTTTCACAATGGAACCTGTGACCTACATAGAAAATGTGTTCTTTTGAAGGCCATATTTATATTCTGAATATGAGTCAACTCAAATTCTAAATCAGAATAGCGGAATTATATGGCTTAGACATTTCCCAAATTTGTAAGGAAGAGTGAAGACAAAGTTGTGAGAATAGTAGCTAGTTTTCAAAAAACTTACTGAATGTATAATTTATGACTCTTGCACACATGGAGTTTGGAAGAGGGCACACATATATTTGTTTAACTATAGATTTTATATTCATTTTCCAGTCCCTTAAGGAGATGGGACAGTTTTTTACTAACTTGACTATGGGAGTTTTGTATCCTAGTCCAGCACTAATTAGATATGTGACCTTGGAAAATATACACTGAATATCTGGGTTAGAATTTCTTGATCTTAATAATCAGAAATATACTGAGGCTATTCTTTGGGTCCCTTCGAGGGTAATGATGGATATCAATTATTTGAGAATATTAAAACTACCCATAACTAAGGAGGAAAGTGAGCTTTTCCAATAGCTCAAGCAGTAAAGCATCTGCCTCCAATGCAGGAGACATAGGAGTTTTGGGTTCTATCCCTGGGTGTGGAAGATCCCCTGGAGGAGGAAATGGCAAACCATTCCAGTATTCTTGCCAGGAAATCCAGTGGACAGAGGAGAATGGCAGGCTGAGGTCCATGGAGTTGCAAAGCATCAGACACAACTGAGCACATGATGGATTGAAGGAGGAACTTCCCTGTTACACTAACAGATGTTCCTATATATTTTGGAAGACAGAAATTCTTACTATTTTTACTCCCAAAACAAAACTCTGTGCTTTTGCACATAATGAGCACTTATCACATACTTACTAAGTGAATAAAATATCCATGTCATTACTGATTAATGGCTTTCTACAGAAAACAAAGAATTTTCCAAAGAATTTTAAAAATTTAATTTAAGAAGAATCTTATCACCCTACCAAAGGTAAATGAATAGTGAATGAAGTAAAGTACGTGGCAAGTAGCCTATAGAAATATTTGAAGAAATTTATACTTGGTGATCCTTTCTTTCACCAGATAAACATTTGTTTTTCCTCATCAGTGGAAATTATCAGTTTCTAATCAAGTACATGCAACTGAAACAAACATGTGGGTTGTTATACATCCAGAAATCACATTGTCCACTTATTAAAATGATTGTTTTATTTGGAATTTTTGTTGGTTATAGTTGCTATAAAACAGATCTAGAAATTCAGAAATGCATTTATTTACAGATGTGTATATATTTACATTTTACTGATGATCAGGAGATCAAAAAATTTACATTCTTGAAAGAAACTTGTTAATTTTTTCTCTCTCACTTAAGATAAGGAAATTCTGCTTTGCATATTTGTTTTCCCAAGAAGGCAGAATTATAATCAAGAAATCATTCTGATTTTGACCTCATGTGTGCAGATGTTTATTTATTCCTCATGTTTGTACTGGGTGCCACTATTCTAGCCACTTGGGATATATTCATGTACAAAAAAAAAAAAAAAAAGGCAGAAGTTTCTGCTCTCAGGGACTTTATATTTTATAGAAAGAGACATAAAATGAATAATTTAGATTCATAAGTAAAAACAAGTGAATTTGATATGTTAGAAAGTGAAGGAAAAAAACAATATGGTCAGGTACAGGAAGTGATAGGGGAGAAGGGAGGTTTTAAATTGTGCATCCTCATCATCCTCATTTAGGAGATGATACTGGGCAAATACAGGGCAGAGGTGGGGAGGTTCACTATGGGACCTAGTGGGGAACACTGCAGGGAACAGCTCAGAAAAAAATCCCCATGGAAGAGCTTGCCTGATATGATCAAGAAGTTCTGTGTGGTTGGAGTAGAATGGGGGTGGGGAGGCAGGGAGAAGAGAGGAAGGATTGAAGGCAGGACAGATCATGGAGACCTACAAAGCCATTTCACAGGCTGCAGCCTTCCCTCTGAGAAGCATGGGGGAGAGGCAGCAAAGCTTTGAGCACAAGAAGAACATGATCATGACTTATAGTTTAAGACATGAATTGAAAACAGTTTCTGTAAAGAGCCAGATCGTATATGCCTAGGCCTTGTGGTCCACGTGGTGTCTGCTGGAACTACTCGGCTCTGCCACTGTCAGTGGAAAGAGGTATAGACGACACATAAAGAGATGTGTGCACCTGTGTTCTAATAAAACTTTATTTACAAAAACAGAGGTCAGGCTGGATTTTCCCCCATCACTCTGGCTGTGGTGTTGAGACCAGACTCTAGGGAAGCAACAGTAGAAACAAGGCCATTTCTGCTGTCTTCTTTAATAATCCTTGAGTGAGCTGTTGATGTGTGTATGTTCCCCTCTTATGTGCTTAGTCACTCAGTCATGTCCAACTCTTTGTGACACCATGGACTGTAGCCCACCAGGCTCCTCTGTCCATAGGGATTCTCCAGGCAAGAATACTGGAGTGGGTTGCCATGTCCTCCTCCAGGGGATCTTCCCAACCCAGGGATCACACCCAGGTCTCCCGCATTGCAGGTGGATTCTTTACTGACTAAGCCACCAGGGGATCTAATGTATCTCATTTCCAAAGGGGCTTTTAATGGCTGAGGTGAAAGAGAGAAAAAGAGAGGAGAGAGGCAGGGGAAGGGAGGGGAAAGCATGCTTTTGCATAATTTCTTTTTGATGGCAAATGAGTGAAAATACAAGATTGGGGACACCCTCATAATATCAGTTGTTTAGTGAAATTAACAAGTTGCTTTACACCATGAAAAGTAGGTGACTTGGATATGGAAACTATTTTAAAAAATACATTTTGTATGAGGAAGAAAAACACACATGAAAAAGAGATCACTTTCAGGCCATAAACAACTGAACACTAAAATCTGTGGATTAAATTCTAAAGTACTTTAGAAGTCAGGAAAGTGGTAGTTTGGCTGTGGGATGTCATATTCTTCCTTCCTTTCTATTTCCAAGAAAGGAAGTTTTCAGAGAGCAAAAGTCTTTTCCTCCAACTATCGACTTGTGAAATATTACATGATACTTCTGACACTATAGCAATCAGCAAAGCTTTTCGAATGATATTTTAAAATACAAAGCACAGCAGCCAATATACAGTATTTTGAGGAATGACACTGTGATCATAAAATAGTTACAGCTCTCGGAACTATAAGAGTATAAAGTGTTTAAAATAAGGATGATGAAAACATTTAATTATACAAAAACATTAAGTATAAATTTTTATTATTTCACAATAAAATAATCTTATTGTTTATTTTCCTGCTTGTATAAGTGCATGCTTATTGGAAAAAAAAGTATGAAACAAAAAGCAGTCTCCTTAATCTCCATCCCACATGTTAGTCATTATTAATATTGGCCATTTAATGCTTATATATATGTATTCCTATGTATTTATTTATTTATGTGGATATATCACATATAAAGATGTATCACATGTTTAGATATGTTTTCTCTCCTTCATCATCCTTTTTCTTATTACCATTATTACTTTTTGCAATAATTTTTCTTATATTTCAATGAATCATATTTGGCAATTGTAATTGAAGATGAGATTTAACATTGCAAAACAACTGAACAGAAAATGTTATTACATTTTCTCACTAAATTAAAAAAGTGATAAGATGGAGGTGGCAGTCCTAAGATGGCAGAGGAATAGGACGGGGAGACCACTTTCTCCCTCACAAATTCATCAAAAGAACATTTCAACGCTGAATAAATTCCACCAAACAACTTCTGAAAGCTGGCAGAGGACATCAGGCACCCAGAGCAGCAGCTCATTGTCTTCAAAAACAGGTAGAAAAAAATATAAAAGACAAAAAAAGAGACAAAAGAGGTAGGGAGGAAGCTCCATCCCAAGAAGGGAGTCTTAAAAAGAGAGAAGTTTCCAAACACCAGGAAACACTGTCACTGCCGAGTCTGTGGCAAGCCTTGGAAGCACAGAGGGCAACATAACAGGGAGGAAAAATAAATAAATAATTAAAACCCACAGATTACAAGCCCAACGGTAACTTCCCCAGTGGAGAAGCAGCGCAGACGCCTGCATCTGCCACTAGCAAGTGGGAGAGGGAGGGAGGGCAGGGAGGCGCGGGTTGCATTGCTTTTTAAGGATAGGGCCGAATGCCCTGAATGTAACCAGAGCAAACTAACTTGGGCTAGCAAACCAGACTGTGGGGTAGCTACCACGCGAAAAGCTCTAACATAAAACACCGCTAGGACTGCACACAGAACAATGGATGGAACAGAATGAGCCAGCTGCAAACCATCCCCCTCCAGTGACAGGCAGCCAGAGCCGGAAGGGCGGAAAGGGGGCAATAGCAGCCCCAGAGAGACATTAACGACCAAACTGCAAACAGGCTTCTTTGCTAACTAAGACTTCTTGGGGTTCTGGACAGTCATCATCTGCCCGAGAAGGTGCGCCAGTTGTACACCCAGAAAACTGAGCAGCAGGGACGGGAGAGATGATAAGTCACAGCGACTGCGCTTGCCAAACACCTGAGCTAGTCGGACCTGGGAAGGGCACAAAACACAGGCCCAACCAAGTCTGCACCTCTGAGGACTACCTGAGTGCCTAAGTATGAGAGACTTAGACCTGGGAGGTGCATGCAGCCCAGGGCCAGCCTCAGACGGTTCCTGGAGGAGCAACCTAGAGCCTGAGCTGTGTGCACCATGAGCGGGGGCAGACCCAGCGTGGCTGAAACACTTAGAGCACACACCAGTGTTATTTGTTTGCATCATCCTGCCCTCCCCACAGCGCGACTGAACAAGTGAGCCTAAAAAAAACAAAAAAANAACCTAGAGCCTGAGCTGTGTGCACCATGAGCGGGGGCAGACCCAGCGTGGCTGAAACACTTAGAGCACACACCAGTGTTATTTGTTTGCATCATCCTGCCCTCCCCACAGCGCGACTGAACAAGTGAGCCTAAAAAAAACAAAAAAAGTGTCTAACACCGCCCTCCTTGTGTCAGGGTGGAAATCAGACACTGAAGAGACCAGCAAACAGAAGAAGCTAAAACAGAGGGAACCGCCTTGGAAGTGACAGGTGCAATAGATTAAAACCCTGTCATTAGTACCGACTACATAGGACCCTTCCTATGTAGATCTTGGGAACTATAAGNACTGAACTGAACTGATAATAATTTGGTAGCATGAAAGAGAATTGAATTAATGAGTTGAGTGATTTTAGAAATCATCTTGAGAATCTCCTTCTCTATCCTAAGGAGCATTACTGCCCTTTCTTCCCATCAATTCATTATTCTTAGTCTCCTAACTTTTTCTATATATAATATTGTGTCATAATATGCTACTGTTGTCCATTTCCTTTTTGTTTTCAGCACATTGTCCCTCTGCTCGACTTTCATTCCTGTGCTGTGACTTCCGATTCTTATTTTTCATCCATTCCTATTAAGGCTCAGTTTACGTAAGTTTACTGGTAATATCTACTATTTCCTCAAAACTGAAGTCATTATCTCTGCATCATCCTTCTATTTCTCCCTTCTTATGTGTTTTTCTTCTTAATGTGTGGCAACCCCCGGCTGAACCAGTACAAAATGTGGGCCATATCCAGGGCGCATCCCTTTTTCTCAAGTCTGACACCAAACCAATCAAATTTCTAATCTTTCCCTCATGATGATAACATTTAGTCACAGAAGAAAGCTCTGTCGATGTCATGTCAAAGCATGTAGATTTCATGTCTCCAGTCTCTCTTCTGTGTATTGAGTACACTCAAGTGAGTTATTTTTGATGGCAACAGGCATCACTGGGACTATTCTAGACAAACTGAGATATGTGTGTATATCACTTTTNAGAAAGCTCTGTCGATGTCATGTCAAAGCATGTAGATTTCATGTCTCCAGTCTCTCTTCTGTGTATTGAGTACACTCAAGTGAGTTATTTTTGATGGCAACAGGCATCACTGGGACTATTCTAGACAAACTGAGATATGTGTGTATATCACTCTTTGTTAAAAGTGCTGCTCAGTTTCCATTTCACTCAGTGTCTGAGCATCATTTGAAATAACTGCTCACTCACACATCCTTGATGCATTTTCTACTCTTGGCTTCCAAGACAATCCATTCTTCTAGTTTTTCCCTGACCTTATGGATGACTCTTCAAATCCCCTAGGTAGTTCTTTCTTTTCTTTCAGGCCCAGTGCTCCAGGCTTCAGTCCTTGGTTGTTTCCTTTTCTCTTTCATCACTATAACTTTAAATAGCAACTATATTGTCAAATTTTTCTCCCTCTAGACCAGACCTCTCTTCCAAACGGAAGACTCAATATTTCCAACTGTATGTCTAACAGGCACATTAAACTCAGCATGTACAAAACAGCATAGCACTTGCATTATTTCTCCCCAACCCTGCCAAAGCTGCTTTATTGAAACACCTCCCATGTTTCAATTGATGAAGATTCCATCTTTCCTGTTGTCTGCAGAAAGAGACTTGGAAACATTATCAATTCCTGTCTTTCACCTTCTCATCCATCTATCAGATGATCACTTGGGCTTCACAGTCAAATCACTTCTTACCACCTTCCTTACACTCAACAGATTTCCAAGAATGACCTTTTTAAAGTATAAGAAAGACATCTTTGTCTCTTCTTTGCTCACAGTACTCCACGGTCTATCCATTTCACTCAGAATAAAAACCAAAGGCTTGTCAATGGCCCAGATGCTCTTACATAATCAGGGGCCCATTTACTTCCTGACCATATTTGTGAGCACCCTGTCCTTTTTCCATTCCTCTGCAGCCATGCAAGTCAGCTTGCTGCTTCTGAAACATGGCAGCACCTTATGACCACTGTGGTAGCCATCCCCCAGATGTCTGTGCTTCAAACTTTTCCATAGCGTTCAAATGTGTTATATTCAATGAGACTAATTTTGAGCATCTTACTTAAGTGTGATACTTGCTTTCTATTCCTAGAACTTGAATTCCTTTTACTCTGCATTGTACTTAGTCCATTGTACTTGCTTCCTTCTGTATTATTGTACACACTTTATTTGTTTTTTTGTATTTATTGCTATAGTCTGTCTCCTCCTGCTTGAGTGCAAGTTTAGCAGGTCAGAGGTCTTTGGAAGTTTTATTTACAGATATACCGCCTGGCACAAAAGATCTTTGCTTCTTATAAACGTCCTGCCATCATCCATTCAATTCTTCCTACCACCACCAGAGTAATCTTCCCCAAAGACAAATATTAACTCAAACAGAACAAGGATATGATTATAGCTACCTTTTGGTTTCAGAATGCATTAGAATTTATTAGTAATGGCAGCCCCTACCATTCAAAATAAATAAGATGAGATTGGTTTGAATAAAAGCTTTCAGGACTGAATAATTACATTTACTGTGGTTACTCCACAGGGGAAAATCCAGTAGCCCTTTGATTTCAGAATAGAGCTGGACAATATGATCACTCATCCTAACTGTATCATGTATGCTTTTGGCCACTGTTAATTACAAGCTTCAAAACCAGGGCATATAAACATATTATGAAGGCCATAGAAACACTCCTATCAATATGTATTAAGGCAAGTGGAAGAACAGTGAATGCAGACTCAGAAATTACAAGTTAGAAGACTTGAGATTTAGTCCCAACTTCATCACCTATTCCCATTACCAAAAGTAACTTCATTATTCTGGTGTACAGTCTCCTCTGTTCAAGAGAAACATTGATATAAGATGCTGTAGGGTCCTTCTCAGAGAGGCAATGGCAACCCACTCTTGCCTGGAAAATCCTATGGACGGAGGAGCCTGGTGGACTGTAGTCCATGGGGTCGCTAAGGGTCGGACATGACTGAATGACTTTCCTTTCACTTTTCACTTTCACGCATTGGAGAAAGAAATGGCAACCCACTCCAGTATTCTTGCCTAGAGAATCCCAGGGATGGGGAGCCTGGTGGGCTGCCATCTATGGGGTTGCACAGAGTTGGACACGACTGAAGTGACTTAGCAGCAGCAGCAGCAGCAGCAGCAGCACCAGCAGGGCCCTTCTAACCCTACCAATCTGACTACTTCTAGACAAGGTATCTTCAGTGTTTATTTTATAGAGTCACAGACATAGTGTCTTCATGAATTATCTACCCAACAACTTGCAACAAATAGTTCTTCGGCAGTTTACAAATAATTTAGTCTTTCTTTCTCAGTAATACTATCATGTTGATTGTATAAATGAGAGAGAACACATCCAAACTTTATAATGCAAAAGTAGTACAGTGTACTGTATCCTAACTAGATTAGGGTAGAGAGTTATGTTGAAAGACAAAGCCAAATAAAATATGGCAATCAAGGAAAAAGTGTGCTTTCTTCTTTGGTATTTTTAAAAGTCAAAACTTAGCAATTTTCAAGTGTTTTATAAAGGGAATTTGAAACCTCATTTATTTTTATGATAATTTGTATATGTTATAGGGGACTTCCCAGGTGGTGTTGGTGGCAAAGAGTCTGCCCGTCAATACAGAAGACACAAGAGACACAGGTTCAATCCCTGGGTGGCGAAGATCCCTTGAAGTAGGGAATGGTAATCTGCTCCAGTATTTTGCCTGGGAAATCCCATGGACAGAGGAGACGACTGAGCACTCAGCACATATACGTTATAGCCAATATGTAGTAAAAATTTAAACCAGAAAAAGCCTAGAAGACAAATGATACAATGTTTATCTAAGCCTTTATACAACAGTCTAACATATTTACTCAGTACTTGTTCACTTGCTTCTCCTTTCTCCTAATAAATATTTGAGTGTTGAAATGTCTCTTATTAAAGTTTACTCAAAACAAAGGTTTTAAAACTCTTCAAATCAAAGAGGTTCTGAATTCATAAATCTTTGAAATATGTTGTTTTACCAGCTGGAGCTTTCCTAAAATTTTTATTTCATGTGGAAATTAGTTAGAATTTTCTTTAGGTCCTAGAATACATTATGTGAGACTGATTTCATTCATACTGAAACCAGAAAGGAACTGATGGCGTAACTCCGTCTATTTGGTTTAGCTGCGTGGTTGCTTTCTAAAACGTGAAAGTGACTTGTTGTTGCTTGAATACTGTGTCTCTGAGACCTCAGGATCTGTGTCATTCAGTGAACTGAAAAGTGATTCACATTTCTTAGGTACTTGCCAATAGAAATTTGATTCTTAGAAGTTAAAATTTAGTTGTGTGGGAAGATGTTTAGGTATCAGGCCTGGATTTGAGATGTCTTCAATACTCTCCCCACTTAAAAAATACACTGTAAAGAGCAGGTTATCTCTTAGATAAGAAGGTCAGACATTAATAGCAGGAACTAGAAAAATTAGTACCTTGACTTTTGTTTCATCTTGATCAGCAGAAAAATATAGTCATACATGCTTTTGCTATAACAAACAAGAGGGTTCCTGCGTGTTTCACTTTAAATAAACTGATTTTTCTGGTGGAGAGAATGGATTGTTCTTTTCAAAAGTAGGTGGAAACCACATAACTGAAAAATTACAGGGACTTCCCTGGCGGTCCAGTAGTTAAGTTTCTGCACTTCCAATGCAGGGGACAAGGTTTTGATCCCTGGTGAGAGAACTAAAGATCCCACAAGCCCCAAGACATGGCCAAAGAAAGAAAGAAAAATTACAGGGAACATTTGAGACTAAGGTAAATATATTTCAGATCAGATTAATAATAAAAACAACAGCAATGACAAAGACAACAGTAATGATAACTTGCACTTATTTAGTGGAATATGCTGGACATCACTCTCTCTGTATTTATCTGTATTAATTTACTTAATCCTTAAAATAACCTTATAAAATAGGTTCTGTTATTATCCTTAACATTGTTTCAGCACACATGAGAAGTCACTTCAGTCATGTCAAACTCTTTATGACCCTATGAACTATAGCCCACCAGGCTCCTCTGTCCATGGGATTCTCCCGGCAAGAATACTGGAATGGGTTGCCATTTCCTTCTCCAAAGGATCTTCCTGACCCAGGAATCAAACCCATATCTCTTCATGTTTCCTGCAATGGCAGGTAGGTTCTTTACCCCTAGCACCACCTGGAAAGTCCCCACAATTGTCTATAGTCAAGCAAAGCTTAATTTGTCATTTCACAAAACTCTTGTTCTACCATTTCCCCAGTTTTGGAGCTGTGGTCTTAAAAGCAGTTTCATACTTCTTGAGTTTAAGAAAGAACTCTCTTCAGTAAAGGATGCTGTCTCCCTACAGATTGTAACAGAGATGCCTCCTCTTAGTGTATCTGTATCCCATTATTTTTTCTCACTCCCTTTTAAAATTCACAGCTTCGGTATCAAACAGATCATTTCATAAAAGTCTTGCAGGAGTGATTCTGTGCATCAAGTCATGTCTGTACGTGTGCTCAGTCGCTCAGTCATGTCAGACTCTTTTGCGACCCCATGGACTGTAAACAGGCTGACAGGCTGACAGGCTCCTCTGTTCACAGGGTTTCCCAGGCAAGAATACTGGAGTGGGTTGTCATTTCTTTCTCTAGGGCATCTTCCCAGCTCAGGAATCGAACCCACATCTCCTGCATTGCCAGGCAGATTTTTACCAACTTATCCACTTGGGAAGCCCCCAAGTCATGTCTAGAGAATTCCTTATATGTGCTTGTCACCAAGGTCTCCTCCCATGGCCAGACTGTTATACTCTCCCATTTCCTCTGTATACATTTTCCAGTGAAAACAAAGAGCCCTCTACATTTCAGCTCTGGAGATCTCCCTGCATTCATTTATAATTATTTTTTCATTAACTGTGAATGTCCATGGATATGTAACAGTTCTTCAGCTACTGTTTGACTTCAACATCTCAAGTTATTTATTTGGAGTTTCAAGGAAGATGGAGTAATTGAATAAGCAAGACATAAATAAAGATCGCATCTTTGTCAAAGCTCTGTTATTCTCACCAGTTATATAATTCTGCAGGGTTCTTGTCAGATGTCTTCAAACATATTGGGAAAGACTGAGTGTACTCTATTTTGCAGACAAGAAAGTGAGGTATAGAAATGTTCAATGACAAAACCACACTGATAACCACGGAAGAAGTAAGACTCAAAGCCAGGACATTTTTAGAGTCAGTTCAGTAGATTTTCCATTAACTATTTATTTCCATAAAACAAACCAAAAAAAAAAAAAAGTTTGAGCACCTTTATATGCCAGTTTCTATGTGATGAGATGGAAGCTTTCCTTAAACAACAAATCATGATGGCTTAATGGAATGAAAACTATACTGGGAATCAAGACCCCTAGGAATTTAAACTCTTGTCACTAAGTAATTTTGTGACTTGAAAAAAAAATGTACCATGTTTTCTCAGATCTTAAATCTAAAAGAGGATTTTGAACTGGTTATTCTGTCAATTTAGTGCTTTCATTCTTATTATTCAGAGACAGATATGGGGATAATAAGGGGATAATAAGACTGTGTGTAAGATTTTTTGAAAAAGAAAAGAAGCAGGAAGTGTGGCCTTAGGCTGTGTATTTGTTTCATTTCCCTTATCAGTTCCTTAGGTTTTACCTGGAGTTACCTAACCTCTGCCCCCAGAGACATTATCACTTCCCTTAAATACAAATGAAATTTCATATATATATATACTTATTACATATAATACATATTATATATTTTGGAAAACATCCATAAAATATATTTTACATATTTCTCTCTCACACTCTCTTTTTCAGGAAATCAACAGCTCTCACACTGTAGAGAATCTGGAAGATAACCCAACTTGTTTTAGTTCTGCCCTCCCCTTCCCCAACCAAACCAGTGATGGGTTGGCCTCCTAAGCAGCAAAGAACCTCAGGCAGATGTGTAAAAATCTTTATCTAATTTAACTGTTTCTTAATTATTGGATTGAGACTTCCCTGGTGACTCAGACAGTAAAGCATCTGTCTACAATGCAGGAGACCTGGGTTCGATCCCTGGGTGGGGAAGATCTCCTGGAGAAAGAAATGGCAACCCACTCCAGCACTCTTGCCTGGAAAATCCCATGGATGGAGGAGCCTGGTGGGCTACAGTCCATGGGGTCGAAAAGAGTTGGACAGGACTGAGTGAGCTCACTTTCATTTTCTTTCAGTTAATGGTTTGGCTAAAACATTCCTTTGGGTTTTTCTGTAAGATATTAAAGAAAAATACAAACAAACTTTTTGGCCAACTCAATATTTATATGGAAATGTGTGTGTGTGCGTGTGTGCATTTGTGTGCTCAGTCATGTCCAACTCTTTGCAACCCATGGACTGTAGCCCACCAAGCTCAGCTTTCCATGAGATTTCCCAGGCAAGAGTACTAAGCAGGCTGCCATTTCCTATTCTAGGGGATTTTCCTGATCCAGGATTCGAACCCACCTCTCACATTTCCTGCATTGGCAGGCAGATTATTTACCACTGCACCTCCTGGGAGGACACTTATATGGAAAAACACACATTATTTTCTATTTTTCTGAAGGCATTTTCCATATGTGATCTCTATTATGATGCTATTGCTCATTTCCTGTGGATGCAGTATTTTCTCTCTATTTATAATATATTGCCAATCATAAAATCTTTTTCTTGAAATTTAATTTTCAGCTACCCTTAGTTTTTATGTTTTTATTTATAAATCATTATTTTTATCATTTTAAAAGAAATAAATGCTTACTTACCTATGCACAAGAAAATTGTCTATTGCCCACTAACTGGGAATAAACATTATTGATATATTAAATTTAATTCTAGCCATTTTGAATAATTGTGTATATGTGTGTCTAGAACGTGGAGAAGGCAATGGCACCCCACTCCAGTACTCTTGCCTGGAAAATACCAAGGATGGAGGAGCCTGGAGGGGGGATTGTACATATGCTTATAAATGTCTTCCTCGTGCCTTCTTTTTGCCCAAATAAGGATCTGTACATTGTATTTATTTTTGCTTTACACTTTTTCTCCAACCAAACTTTATTATGAGCATTTTCTCATGACAAATATTCTGCAAATAAATAACAGTAATAGCTTCCTTATATTCAACTGTAGGGATGTTCTATGATTTAGTTAACTTTTCTGTTTTCATTGGTTTGGTTATTTCTCATTGTTATTAATTATAAATAATCCAGTGATAAGTATCCTGCCTGCTCAGTCACTCAGTCACTCAGTCCTGCCTGACTCTTTGTGACCCCCAAAACCAGAAAAAAAAAAAATTCTTAAAAGCATTGCAGTCTAAATTAACTCTTGGTTCTAGTTAAATGACAGTTGCAGATCATAAAATAGAATTTTTTTTTTTTTAAACCACAAAGGCTTTCCTGCAAAAGTAAAAGAAAGACCCACTTAAAATGAGTTTTTTTCCCCAGGTAACAAATATATAAGAGGATAACACAATGACAATGCTTAGTTAGGTAAATACCATGAGGCTTAATCCTCCTTTAAAGTTTAGATTACAGACCTTCTCAGCAAGGAACAGTCAACAAACTGGCAGGATAAAGCAAACGTGCATTAAAATAAATGAGTATCTAACAAAACACCGTTACCACAAAATAGGCTTTCAGTGCAGTGCAAATCTATCCAAATTACCAGGAAATAGACCATAAGCCATCCTATTTAAAGCAGAATTCATCACTTGCAAAGTATCTGGTGATTTAGGCAAACCTTAAATTACTTGGGATTCCATTTCTGTCATTCCTTCTCTCTCTGTTTGTCTCTGTGTGTATATGTGTCTGTGTGTCTGCACTGTCATTTTTTCTTTCTCTTTGGAAATTCTTTGGGTAAACTAGCCTTTGAGGGAGCTGAAGGTACAGCAGGGAAACAGCCTGGGCAGCCCGTTCTGGTTTACTCAACTAGGAAAGGTAGTACTCCAGACCTCTTTCTACAAGAAATTTGTTTTGTTTGTTATTCATACAGTAAACCGACATATAAACCCTAGTTGGCAATCCCTTATTCTCAGAAATTCTGTACTTCTTTAAAAAATTATAAGTAAAATATTGTATCACTATTTAAATGGGCAAACTGTTCACTTATATAGAATCTACTCTCATGTTCCATTGAATATCGCTTTTCAGGAATTTCAGATGTTTTCCTTGTGTGTGTGTGTGTGTGTGTGTGTGTGTGTGTGTGTACTCAGAGTCGCTTCAGTCATATCTGGCTCTGTGCAACCCTATGGCTGCCAGGCTCCTCTGTCCATGGGATTCTCCAGGAAAGATTACTGGAGTGGGTTGCCATGCCCTCCTCCAGGGTATCTTTCCAATCCAGGTACCAAACACAGGTCTCTTGGGTCTCCTGCATTAGCAGGCGGATTCTTTACCATTAATGCCTCTTGGGAATGTAAAAGTTCAGTTTTCTAGGTCAGTTTTTCATAGTAGAAAATAGGATTTTGGGGTCAAGTGTCTGCATATTTTCCCTTTCTAGTGATGTGATCTGGGGCAAGCGTTTTCACCTGAGCTTCAGTGTACTTAATCCATAAAATGGAGATGATAAGACCTCCCTCATACATGGGGTTATAGAGATGAAAAGAGTTAATGTATATTTTAAGAGCACCTGGTACCTAGAAAGAACCGAGTAAATGTTGGTCTTTCCTCTATATTTTATTCAGTTCAGTTCAGTCGCTCAGTCGTGTCTGACTCTTTGTGACCCCATGAACCACAGCACGCCAGGCCTTCCTGTCCATCACCAACTCCCGGAGTTCACCCAAACCCATGTCCATTGAGTCGGTGATGCCATCCAACCATCCCATCCTTTGTAGTCCCCTTCTTCTGCNGTGGCCACTGCTGAGTTTTCCAAATTTGCTGGCATATTGAGTGCAGTACTTTCACAGCATCATCTTTCATGAGAAACTTTACACCATCTGAAATGAGTATCACAGCTCCCAAGTGCTTGTAACCACTACATCCTCATTAAAACATCTTATTCATCCATTCTCTCAAGAATGGAGGGACGCACAGCTTGCTATAGTCACATCACATTCAGTGTCTCTAACCTAAGAAAGTTTACATGAGTAGGATGTGCAATAATAAGCAAGAGGAAAAGAAGACAGAAAAATCAGGTTGGTAGTGTTAGTTTTGTTGCTGGGTAAGGATGGAGAAAGGAGAAGCAAGGGCAGACGTGTAACTGTGGGTGATGCAATGGCTACCATCAGTGAAGGGTTTTCAGAGGTCAGTGTGGCCAACCTGGTTTTTGCTGTAAGTGTGGTACTTTATTGGAAAGCCTGGCTTCTGTTAGCATCAAGTTCATTGTCAGGGTTAAACCTTGGCTCTGGGTTCAGGTTGTGCTTGCCCTTCACCTCTTAGCTGGCCTTAGGCAAACTCCTTAAACTTCTCTGGGTCAGTTTTTTATTTGTAAGTTAGGAATTATAATAGCATGGAACTATCATAATGATTTTCACAGAGTGATTTTCCCAGTTCTTGGTACAGAGTAAGCAGTGGCAAAAATTATTACCAGGAGGGTGAAAATAACTTACTGATAACTGACTGTAACCCACTGGTTACAGTGACTGGGGGATGGGTACTTGACCCATGCTTGGTCTGCTAGAATTCTCCCCAGGTATTTCTAACTAGAGCTGAGAGACAGACATCCCTTTTCTCTTCTGGCCATGAGGGTGTAAAAATAGGAGAGTAGAGTTCCTGGAACCTGAATAATGTTAACAAGAGGACAGAAACAGTAGTGAGAGTGGCTCTTCCTTCAACTCAGAGGGCTACAGTAGTGCTTATTGTTCAGTCCCTAAGTCGTGTCTGGCTGTTTGCGACACCAAGGGCTGAAGTCTGCCAGTCTCCCCTCTTCTCCATTATTTCCTGGAGTTTGCTCAAATTCACGTCCATTGGGTCTATGTTATAATCCAACCATCTCATCTACACAAGCATTCTTCCAATAAACACATTTTTGGCCTAAACCAGAGTTGTGCTTCTGTTCTCAAACTGCATAGTCCTGTCTAACCCATGTATTTTGAGGAATTATACACACAAACTGGTAACTTAGCTACACATGACTTCAAGTTCAAATACTTTTCAGGTAAATGGGTGAATAGATGCCTCAAAATTAATATGAAAAAGCTTGAAATAGTCACAAATCAGTGATTTAGTTTTTAATTCTTATCACTGATCCCATTAGAACTTAATATTTATATCATTTCCAATAACATTAACATTTAATTAATTTTTTCATGGAAAGGCATCTTATTTAAAACATAGCAGTGTGTACGTGTTAATCTTAAACTCCCAGCCTATCCCTTCCCCCAACCCCCACAATTCTTTCCTGGTAACCATAAGTTCATTCTCTAAGTCTCTGAGTCTGTTTCTGTTTTCTAAATAAGTTAATTTGTATTTTTTTAGATTCTGCATATAAGTGATATCATATGATATTTGTTTTTCTCTGTCTGACTTCACTTAGTATGATACATATGATTTTTTCTGCTGCTAACCACTAGAAATTAGTCCTTTGAAAACCAATCAGTTTGATAATATTTTGACCTATAGCTCACATTTATCAAGTTTATTTGACATATTATAATTTAATTATACTTCAGTTGGAAGTTTTCTGCATTTTAGGTATCTTTTTCAGGTTTGTCTCCATTTAATGATTTTTAGGAACTTTCTGGTGGCTAAATCTTAGGGATCTTGCTTCTTAATAGCCAACTGATAATCTGAAAGAGAGGAATTTAGGAGTAACATGCCAAATCCAGAAAGAGGGACATGTACTTAGGGAAAGCATAAATATCACTTTTACCACAATGCCAATTATAACAATTTTACAAATGCAAACGAAGTATTTTGCCCTACAAATTGAAAGCAGACATTGTGTCTTCACATTATATCACAGTAGAATAAATTCCAGGTGGATTAGGAGAGCTGCAAACAAAAATTTTACCACAGGAACCACAGAAAAAATTATAAATCAAATATGTATTTAAAAATAGAGAAAATGTGTTTCATTATACATAACAAAGAAAAGTAAGAATCCTCTGAATTGCATCTCACTTTTTAAATAACAAGAAAGAGAGTACAAATCCTATTACCTAAAACAGTCTGCCCTGTTGGGCAAGTGAGAGATATGAGCAAAATATGATATTTCATTTCATTTTCTAGCCTTTACAACAATTTTGAATGCAATTGAATATCCATAAATCTTTGAGATTGTCCTCATAGGTCCTGAGATTTCTAACAAGTCTATCCTCTAGGTTGAAAGAGATAGTATAGGGAATTGGTGTTTCAATATAATTCCAAGTGCATGTTTAAACTGTGCTACCTATCATATTTTTTTAAAAATTCACAAATTCTGGGGACTAGCTATTTGCAAGCATGTTAATAAACTATTGTGTGCTCAGTCGCTCCACTGTGTCTGACTTTTTGTGACCCCATGGACTGGGGGCTCCTAGGCTCTTCTGTCCATGGGATTCTCCAGGCAAGAATACTGCAGTGGGTTCCCATTTCCTCCTTCAGAGGATCTTCTCCACCCAGGGATCGAACCTGCATCTCCTGCACAGGCAGACAGTTTCTTTAACACTGGGAAGCCCTTAGTAAGTTTTATAGGTTCTGGTAAATCACCAGAGTAAATTTTAATAAAGATCATCATTCTAATTTACAACTGTGGAAACTGAAGCTTGGGAAATATGCCCCTGTTTTAAAAAAGTGTACGAAATTCAGTAAAGTAAATCTCAACTATAGAGTGACTCAGTGAGTCACTCAACAGCTTAGCTCAAGCACAGTGACTCATCATGAAGGGACATGTGCCTGGAATCTGTAACCCAGCAAAATTCAAGTTCTGCTCTAAATTATTATACATTGTATTATATGTATCACATGTAATTATGGCACAAAAATCTCCTTACGCATCAGATAACTCTTTCAGAATGTCAGCTCAATGAATTACATGTAAATGAATAAAAAACATATGGGCCAAGTTTATCTTGAAATATAGAACTTGACCAAATGTGTTTTGGGTTTTCACCCACCGCAAATATCTGAAAGATACTGTTGGACCCTGTCTGGTCTTACGTCTCTGTTGTGGTGCTTTCTGGGCGTTTCCTATCATTACTCAGCCCTCACTATCCTAGCTTCTGTCTGCTGCTAACGTTCCTTAGTGGTTTGGGGCACTCACTGACTGAATACAGCATTTAGCAAGTTATATTAAATATGTATCACAATTGGGTAGAGTTAGCATAAAACATGTAATGCATTAGATATATGCTTTAATTTGCACATTAAGAACATTTTAGTGTGCAAAAGACAAAGTAGAAACAAAAATTTTTCATTGCATTTTTTATAATTCTGAAAATATGTCAGGCTGGAAGAGTTAAATGCTTCAGAAGGTTATGAAATAAAATTAAAATTCACTCTGGTTTCTTTAGAAGTAATCATCAATAATTTAATTATATATGTATCTAAATCTACAGCATCTGTAAATAGGTTCACACATATGTGAATATTTGCATGTACGTCTAATGCAAGCATACATATCATTGGTCTCACAGACAAGTCAACACTTTGTATATATTCTGCATCAGTCTGATATAGTCACTTAACATGTCATGTATTTTTTTCTAACATAATGGAGTTTATATGGAACTTTATTTTTTTTAGTGACTGCAGAATACTTGGTCACCACCCTTGTTTGTGAATATTATTGTTTCTAATTTTTTTCTTCCCCCCTCCATGTACTAAATAGTGATCCAGGATGCTTTTCTTTTAGAAAACTCAGAATTATAGGAATTAACAAGACAAATAACCCCATCATATGATGCCCTTTCAAAACAGGATTTTAAAAAATCTATTTATTTGTTTGAAAAGAAGAAAATCTCTGGGCAGAAGGTTGGGTTTATACTAACACTTTTAGATATGTTATCTGATCCATTTCAGAAATGATAATCTGGCCTGAAAACCTTTTTCCTCAATTACAACAGAAGCTGGCATTCTTTTGCAGTAAAGTCAGCAAATGGGAGAGATCCCAAGAGCCAATCTCTTGGGAATGTGAATTTGGGATTATGTCACCACTTAGCAGAACAACAACACTGATGGGCTGAAATGAATCTCTCTCCCAACAGACTGAACTTTTTAGCCTCTCCCATATCAGCCATCTCCCTGTTGTTGGGATACTATTTCAGTAAAGTAAGAGCAAGGCCAAGTTCAGAAAAGGACCAGACCACTACCACAACAAAAACTTGATAATGAATAATACCAATTCTTACAAGGCTCCTTTTATCTACTCAGGGTGTAAAGTAGCTTTGTGCACTTAATTCCTCAGTGAAAGGATTATCCATTTTAGTAAATAGTGGCAGAGAAATAGCCCAGAAATGATTATTGTTTTTACTGTAACCTGGGGAAATACACAGAAGCAAAAGTTTGCAGAATAGTACATTATGTGCTTTGAGAAAAGAGCAATGAGAGAAATAGTAATACATGTCTACTTTAATAATTAGAAAATTATCTTTAGAATGCTTACATTACAAAGAAGGGGGGGGGGACCTTTTTAGCTCAACTAACTCACTGCTAGTAAGTAGTTCAATTAAGGGCATCTAATGACAGAATCGGAGAAGGCAGTGGCACCCCACTCCAGTACTCTTGCCTGGAAAATCCCACGGATGGAGGAGCCTGGAAGGCTGCAGTCCATGGGGTCACTGAGGGCCAGACACGACTGAGCAACTTCACTTTCACTTTTCACTTTCATGCATTGGAGAAGGAAATGGCAACCCACTCCAGCGTTCTTGCCTGGAAAATCCCATGGACGGAGGAGCCTGGAAGGCTGCAGTCCATGGGGTCGTGAAGAGTCGGACTTGACTGAGCGATTTCACTTTCACTTTTCACTTCCATGCATTGGAGAAGGAAATGGCAACCCACTCCAGTGTTCTTGCCTGGAGAATCCCAGGGACGGGGGAGCCTGATGGGCTGCTGTCTATGGGGTCGCACAGAGTCGGACACGACTGAAGCGACTTAGCAGCAGCAGCAGCAGAAGCATGACAGAATCAGAGTACTAAGATTCTCCTTAGAGTTCCATTGTGCTTCAAATACAAACTGGGTTTGGTCATTGCTCTGCCACTTAGTGGCT
>SJYV01007372.1:548681-588796 GCA_006410875.1 Neotragus pygmaeus
GGGGGGGGGACCTTTTTAGCTCAACTAACTCACTGCTAGTAAGTAGTTCAATTAAGGGCATCTAATGACAGAATCGGAGAAGGCAGTGGCACCCCACTCCAGTACTCTTGCCTGGAAAATCCCACGGATGGAGGAGCCTGGAAGGCTGCAGTCCATGGGGTCACTGAGGGCCAGACACGACTGAGCAACTTCACTTTCACTTTTCACTTTCATGCATTGGAGAAGGAAATGGCAACCCACTCCAGCGTTCTTGCCTGGAAAATCCCATGGACGGAGGAGCCTGGAAGGCTGCAGTCCATGGGGTCGTGAAGAGTCGGACTTGACTGAGCGATTTCACTTTCACTTTTCACTTCCATGCATTGGAGAAGGAAATGGCAACCCACTCCAGTGTTCTTGCCTGGAGAATCCCAGGGACGGGGGAGCCTGATGGGCTGCTGTCTATGGGGTCGCACAGAGTCGGACACGACTGAAGCGACTTAGCAGCAGCAGCAGCAGAAGCATGACAGAATCAGAGTACTAAGATTCTCCTTAGAGTTCCATTGTGCTTCAAATACAAACAATTTCAGAATCATTAACAAAGTCTGAAAACAGTTGAATAGTTGTAGTAGAGTATCAAAATTTTAATACAGAGTTAATTCCTCCCAAAGAAGAGAGATTTCACCTTTGAATCACACTGTGTAACCCTGCCTGATATTATTTACGAAGAAATAAAAATCAACATTTCACTGTAATCCATGAAATTTCCAAGGTACTTCAGTTTAGTCTGAGGATTTTCTACACGTGGAACCTGGCACTCAGTTTTCAGTTGTCACATTATCAATCACATACATACCTCTCTTCTTTAGGTATGAGGCTTCCAATGAAAGGAACAACTAAGAGACTTAGTGATGATTGCACAGGCAAAAATCAAATATTTAACCTAAGAATGTCCCAATTTATTTTTCACTTGAAATTGTTTTGTCCTTTTCATTATAAGGTTTATTGTTTTCATGTAAGTAAATCCCAGCCAGGAATTTTTTAGGTCTCTAAAAAATTAGTCAGACTTGGCTAGCTGATATCTTAAATGTCTAATACATATGCATTTTGAAAGTCACAACTTTTTATGATTTACTCACAAAAGTGCAATTAACTTTAGAGGAAGTTCAGATGAAACTATTGCTGAATATGGGCCTTGCCTACCTAGGTAGCACAGATCTGTAAAAGCAAAATATTCTGTTTTGTGTAGAAATTCTGCTTGCAAAATTATCCCATTGTTCTTAGTTGAACTCCAAGGGTCAGAGAAAACAAACTCTGAAAGTTATAAAATAATCATTTTGTCTGTCTATTAGAATCCCAAAGCACTTAAATCAATATACTTACTGTACCTTGCTTTGCGTAAAGATACGTATTTGACTTTTTTTTTTTTGGCCATACCTCTTGGCTTGTGAGATCTTAGTTCCCTGACCAGAGATCAAACCTGGGCCCTTGGTAGTGTCAATGAGAAGTCCTAACTACTGGACCGCCAGGGGATTCTCTATTTGACCAATTTTTAAAAAGTTAATTGTAAATAGGAAACAACTCTGTCCAGTAAAACTGGGAATAACATTAGAACCAAAGATACAGTCAACACACACAAACTTTACAGTCTCCAATTTATGTAACTTGCCATCCATCCCATTTTGGCCTGATTTACTGGGCATATTTTCCTTATCTATTGGTGTTCTCAATAGCATAATCTCACCTGCAGTTTGTCTTGAAATAACACTCACATTTTTCCTCTCAAAAATAGCTTTTTTGGTTTCTCTTTTCAGATTACTTACAAAAAGAATTAAAGTTAATGTGACTTATTACAGGACAAGCTAGATAGTCACACACAAGAAAACACTCTGTAGAATTTCTTCTAACTTTGCTTGAGTAAAAAGTAATTTTTTAAGTTAAAAATTATTCAGGTTTATGTTAGTTGATATGATTCTCACTTTTCTTAAAAACATTTCAGCAATATTTCTGTTTCCATTGTTTGGCACATAATTGATTTAAAATATAAATAACTATAAAATATTTACTTCATGAAGTTTTATTAAAAAAAAACTTATTTCCATCTCAATGAAACTACATATTATTCTTTTCTCTAGCACTACTTATCTTTAACAGAAATTCCTTGAGAATATTTTACTGCATTGAAAAATATATTTAATATAGAGTAGATGAAAATATAATTGTATTCAAAATATACTAGTGTAGTAAATCAGAGATAAAAATAAAGTAAATGAAATGTTCTAATAGGGCAATATTTTTAAGTGAGGGAGTTGTTTATTTGTGTTCCAATCATGTTTGCCTATGGGGGGAATCCAGATTTTCATAAAACATTTTCCTCGGATGGAAAAATTTTTTCTAAAAGAATTGGGAGGTCTATTTCTTGAAAATAATGCCATCAAATGTGCTATTTGGTGGGATAACAAATTAATCAACTTTAAGACATTGTATAATTAAATTTACATATATGCGTGTATGTGTTTACTATTACTGGCAATTATTTACTTGAAAAGATCTCTACTTGAAGATATCAATGCATTGTATAATTAGGTAGAGTTGGATAAATTCAGTACAGTTTATATGAAAGTAACTAACGTTCAAAATGTTGATTTAAAAAAGAAGTCCTAAATCAAAAACTTTCTCTTCACTTTTTATATCTTAGAAAAACTTAAAATCTATTTATTATCATTAAGATTTAACCCGTGAAAGGTTGGATCTGAAGTGGCTTATAAGTCACTTGAGGGCCAAAATAGATAATACGATATGCTTGTATTCCTGTTGCCTTGCAAATAATAAAAGTGCATCCCAGTAATATTCTTTCATAAGTGCCACTTAACAATCATTCTTACATATCTGAAAGTTCATGAACTTATAAACTTCGTTAGCACCGTATAAGATTCTGAATCTCCAAAGAAGCATATGAAGGAACAGAGAGCCTAGTGCGATGCCTCCGCTTTGGGAAGGAGCTGAGATGTATGAAGGAGGTGTATGAAAGAGGTATGAAGGAGGTTTGCAGAGGCCCTGGATTGTGGGAAAGGGTAAAAAGGAGGAGAAGGAGGGATGCAGGAAGAGAGAAAGAAAAATCAAAAGTCAGACAGAGCAAAAGCTGCAAGTCAGAAAGATGGCAGACGGTCGTTTGCTGCCTCCTCAAATCAGTGAGGTTTGAAAAGTAATCATTTCCGTGATGCCTCTGGGTTTTTCACAGAACTGGTGGAAAAATGCAGTTCTGATCTCAAGAAAGCAAACCATGGCACTGAGGGGAAGTAAAAGCCATGGCCTGCAATCAGGGGTGAAGTTCACCCAACTGCCTGGAAGGGAGAGCCTGGTGGGATTCAAGTAAATGGAATGTTTCCTTGGATTTAAAAAGAAAACCAACTACTGCAGAAGTTTATGCATAGACACTCACAGCAAATATCTAGATCATTAAGATATAATTTAGGATCTGAGTGGGTTAGGTAACTATTTAGATTGGTTTGGAAGTCGGTTGAAGAAATCATGGCATTAAAACATGGAGTTTAAAAAGGGGGAAGCTAAAGATATATTAAACATTTTTGAGGGAAAAAAAATGGTGATGAGTGTATCTGGAGAAAGAGAATCGGTAGATGGAATGTGCTGGTGAATCTTGAAAACATTTTTGGCTAAATGCAAAAGGTAGAGATAAGTGAGGGGGGCATATGACTGTGAAATATAATCATTTCTGGACAGAACTCCTTTCATTAAGTCTTTGTTGAAACAAGCACAGCTAATACGTTTGAAAGTGGAGACTAGGTAAAATGATCAGTGATGTTGAAACTGCATGTATTACTTTTGTCCTGGTAAAACCACTTGGGGAAAGGGGAATAAAGATACGGAGAGGATATCAAGTGTTGAAATTGTGACCTTTCGATTGTTATAACATTGAACATATAATATTTAAGTGGAATTTGTAGTTAATGATAAGAGTGGATTAGTACCTCCCTTCTTTTGATAAGGACATTTTCTTAAGAGCTTCTTCCAAAACATTCTTCTTGGGCAAACAAGGTTCTGTAATTTACCCATATTGTGTAGCCCGAGTAGAATTATGCCAAGTGCCAGAAAAAGAAGCATCGATACTTTCTATCTCAAATAATAGACACTCATGGAGACAGAGGAAATTAATTCCACATTTCTGTGAGTTGTAAGATAGGCTTTTGTGTATGTGCAGTAGGGGCAGGTAGATTCTAGAAATTTTTGTAAAGCTAGAAACCCTTCTCTACTCTAGAAATGCTCTTCCTCTTTGTTTTTTTCCTTCCACTTTTTTATGTCTCCTCACATAAAAGTCACAGATAGACATGGCGATATTTCATGATTCATTGCAACATGTGACTTTTTTCTCTTAATCCTAAGGTTGCACCCAGGGGTTCACTGAAGCTGGTGACAGCTGAAGTGTATTCTGCAGATCTGGTTTTGAGGGGTGATCTGAATCCTCTTCAGCAAGCAACTGCATAAGGAAAGCAGAGAACTCTACATTTTCAACCAGAAAAAAAAAAAAAAAAGCAAAAGAACGCTTAAAATATTACTATAATTTCTTCCCAGCCCTGAAAGGGAACTTAATGATTGTGTCCCTGTAACCTTTTAGAAGGCATATTCAACTCTATGAGATGCTCAAAAGGTATGTGACTCAAAGTCAGTAAAGAACACTCCCTAAGTTCATAGACTCTAGTTTGCATTTATGTGTTTGAACATTCAACTGTCAGAGGATATGATTAAATAAATATTTAAAAATACATTTTATAATTATTAAAACATAGATCATTAGCAGATAAAATTCTAACTCTAATATAAGTAAAACTTCTCTTTAGAAAGTTATGAGATGAAGTACACAACCCAAACAGAGCACTAAGGTAAACTCATCTAATCAGCTAAAGAACAAACGTGTTCATTCAAAAATAATTATGTCATTACATCAATCAGTTTCATTTGGCAGTATATAATCTAATGATAGTAATGATGTTTTGCAGATATCCACAGTGAGACCTCCACCACAATCAAAGAGGACTCTGATGGCAAGAAATGATTTTCTGTATAGAACAAATAATACCATTGTATAGAAAAAATACATACAACTCAAGTGAAAATTTCATGCAATTCCAGTGAAAAATAAATAGCATTCTCCTTTCATTTGGCTTCTAAGAATATAACATAAGAAACAACTTTAGAAAGATAAAGACATTATTCTTTGGAAAACCAAATAGATGGCCACAATGTTATTTCTGTAATACCTAACAAAAAATATCCATGATTTATTTTATGACCTCTATCAGATAATATATCATTAAAAATAAATATCTTAGCTAACTGTGATGCATTTGAAAGTCAATTAGAAATTATGAATGGATTATGATATTATGTTAAAACCATCTATGGGTCATTTATGACTATAGTTATTTCATAACATCTTTTCCTAAGTGATTGAAAAGACACATATGTTTAGTCTATTAAGGGAGACAGCAGGCGCACTCTGGGAATACGAGAGCGTTTCAGTTACACTAATTTAGGAGATAACTCTAACCTTGGTCACCACCTCATCTTTTCTGTTGAGCTGAATTCAGCCTTGGGTGTCTAATGGCAGCCTGATTCACGGAGCTTCAGAAGCAAGAAGAAGCTCAGCGACTGAGTCCCTGTAGTGCCTTTCACAAAGTGTTATGTCTCAGGATAAGGATATGATGCTTTCTCATCTTGGTAACACAAATATCTACATTATTTATGTGTTATCTCACTTTTCAAAACACATCAGACAATTCTATTTTTTTTTTTTAGACATTAGGGGTAAATTACAATAAATCATGTTGAATTTTTCCATCTGTATCAATATGCAAATAGTGCTCTATAAAATGGAAAGAGATAAAATTCTTTGGTTGGACAAATATGTCTTGAATATACCTTCAAATCAACTGGTATTTATTGAGTGCAAATTATTCAAGGCATTTTGCTAGAAGGAAAGGAGGTAGGAGTTAGTCAGGGTCCGTGTACGTGTGTGTGTGTTTGTCAACCTCTTTAATGAATTTGCATACTGAGACCTCAGCTACTTGTGAAACACCTTGTGGCATCTTCTTGAATTCCACTGCTGCTGTGTCCAACCATAATTAGATTGCAGCCTGATGCCCGCTGCCCACACAGCTACCAGGGGCACCTCCCTACACTGGCATTCACATTTCTGGCTGGTGATCATACCAGCACCCCTGTGCACTAGAATTGGGCACTCCAGTCAGTCTATTTACTGTACCATAGAGGGAAGAAGTCATTTGTCTCCACTAGTAACATGTTTGTAACATGATAACTAAACATGGAGCCCAACTTAAAGAAGTGTTAGTGAAACGACTTCTTCCCATCACTTTTCTCCAACTATTTCCAATCATTTGTGCAGTCACAAAAGGCTGAACAAAATGTGACCATCAGACATCATGAATTAATCAGATTTATCAATCTCTTCTGTTTATTAAGGGTTTATTTGAGGGAGAAGCTTGTCAGTGTGATGCCTTATTTTCTTTAGGATAATTTGAAAGGAGAAAAGTTGAGAGTATTCACTTGACAGGGATTGAATCTCACCTATGAGAGGCTAAGAAAAGGCTTAGGTAAACCCAGGGATTTGAAATGTAGACAGTATTATTGGTGTGGTAACACAGATGTGGGAGGAAGGTCATTTGGGGTTTGGAGAAATAAAAAGGCTCCTAGGAATCAACTAGGGGCCAAACATTTGAATAAATGCTTTTAAAGTTCTTTCCATCCAAAATACTCAAGGGCATTTTCTGGAACTATTTATATACAACTCACAGCAAGGAGAGTTAAATCATATCAGGGAAGTCACTACTTTATACCAATGATGAGAAATTGTGCATTAGAGGATCAACTCATGCATTAGAAATTCAGCAGAAAAAGAATTCATAATTTTGTTGATTCACTGTGCATTCTCTTCCCCTGGATAAAATTTTTAGTTATTTGCTTCTATAGAATTTCTATATTTTAGTGCCTGATAACACACAGCTCTATAAATCCCCTCCCAGAATGGAAGTGAAAGGTATGGTTGATGATACAAGAGATAGATTTTGCATCCCATATTTTTAAAATTTCATCTGAAGTATATAATGTGTTAACACTCTGGGAATCTAAGAATTTAATTCCTCCTCCATCACAGATCTAAGAGATTAGTCAATTTACTTATACTTTAGAAATTTTGAGGAAGGCCAAAATGTAATTACTAATATGAGGCTTTGTAAAATGTATGTAATAATGATCACAATACCTGATTACTTCAAGCATGTCTTATCCATTTTAAGCAAATCCCAAAACCATTTTAATGTATATGAACTTATTTCTGAATTGTGTTTTCTAATTAGAGAAGCTTTTAAGCAGCTATAACTAACTATAAATCATTTGGCCAGAGTTATCTAATACTGCTGCTTGACCGACATGATACAGTACAGTTTGAGTCCTGGCTTAAGCCATTGCTTTCTCACAATAGAATTTCAGAGTGGCTGGAGTTAATTAATTTAGATTTGGCTCCAGCTTGAGTTCATCCTTTCTAAGCCACCCTTTACCCAGTCTCAGCAAAATGGTATTACCTCATTTACTGTAATGGCATCCTGAATACACAGGCTCCACTGTGGGTCCACCTGTTAACCCTCTCCATTCAAAACTGGTAGAAAACAACCTCCAGACATGTATGTAACATTAGTAGATTTATTTTTCCATGAGTTGTTTTTCACAGAAGCTCCATCCAAGGAAATAAGCTTATATTTACACACACACACACACACACACCGAGACACACACCACTCACATGTGCATATAGAACAACATATGCATATATAGGTATCAGTTCAGTTCAGTCGCTCAGTCATGTCCAACTCTTTGCAACCCCATGAATCGCAGCACTCTAGGCCTCCCTGTCCATCACCAACTCCCAGAGTTCACTCAAACTCATGTCCATTGAGTCAGTGATGCCATCCAGCCATCNCAACCTCAAGACTTCTTTTACATGTTTCTAACCTTTTATAACTTTGAGCGCTTGTTTCCCTTCTTCTTCATGACCACTCAGAAGGCCAGGGGCCTTCACATTTCCTCCCACAGATAATACAAAAAAAGTCACAGCAATAACAACAGGGTGGCAATGACCCAATCCTGGCTCCAATGAAGCCTTGAAGTATTGACTAGGACACACCTATTTTCACTTGTCCAACTTGCTTCAGATTATGAAGTCAGGGTTTCTTCCTCCTTTCTTCAAATCAGTTGTCCTTCTCACTGAAAGGGTGTCCATGACAAGACCTGGCCTGTTGATGTTATGCGTGTGACCAGGTCAATGCAGCAGCAGCTCCTCTCCCCACCACCCCCGCCCCCCACCTGCATAGGCATGACCTGGAAGTGAAAGCTTCTGTGGGAGAGAACAAGGGTGAAATGAGCACAGCAGAGAGAGAAGGGATGGGCAGAAGAGAGAAGCCTCAGTTTCCCTCGTGAGTCTAATTAGATGATATGGGAGAGGAAAAACTCTGGTGAGAGGGGAGACAGCTGCACAGGGAGTTTGAGAGCCAGAGAGTCCCAGTTTCCCTCAGACATTGCCTAGTCAAGGATGGAGAGGTTCATTTGGTTGTGATTTAAAGGAGGAGGAGTTGAGCTAAGTGCTGTCAGCAGGGCACAGATTACATCAAGCACAGATATAATGATCCCTCTAACAGCAACCTTGATAAGCCTATGTAGGTAAATATATATCATGCAAGGTCTGCTTATCAGGTAGGTTGAAGGATTCAGCCTATACAGGTAGACATATGCATGGAAACATTTATGCATGCCTATGTGCACACGTGGACTTACCTGGTGGCTCAGACATTAAAGAATCTGCCTGCATTGTAGGAGACCCAGGTTCAATCTCTGGGTCTGGAAGATCCCCTGGAGAAGGGAATGGCAACCCACACCTGTAGTCTTGTACACATAAGTAAATATACACATATACTCTCTCCACACATTGACACAAGGACACACACATACATTCAGTCACATGAGCATAAAAATACTCATATATGGATTTAGAAACACACACATAAAACAACCATCCACATACGTGCATGTACCTCCATGCAGTCATGCCAACGCTCGACCATCTAGATCAGTCTTATACACAGATGTTGATTCACACATATAAATCAGAGTACAATAGAAAATGTGCCTATGGTATGGTGGCCATGTGACTTGTTGAAGGCCACATTGAGCCAAGGACATGGCTCTAGTTAATAGGAGGGCAGTGGTCAAGCCCCCTGGAGCCCAGAGCCCTCAGGGCCTGGGTACAGAATGGATACACACTAAGGTCTTACAAATTGATGGATTCTGTGGCTTAACTTGCTGACTTTTGTCTTGATTATGACAACCATGGAAAAACTGTCTCCTCTTCTGTCCATTTGTGTGAGTGCTGGGTGTGTCTTAGAATCTTCTCATTGACTAAGATTGTGCTTAGGAAACCTCTCCTTATCCCCTGACTCTCCACTCCCAGAACCCCACCTCACCATCAAGTGAAAAACCTTATTTTCATTTAATTTTTTTTTTGACACTTTGGAAATTTTCTGTCATTGGCTTTTTCATTTTTGACATAATATTTTTAAAGATTACATATTTCTGGTTTTTAAAAATGTGAACCAGTTTGCTTTAGTGACTGCATTATTTAAATTATTCATTTATTTTTATTTGTAGATGTGCTTGTCCTTCATTGCTGTGCATGGGCTATCTCTAGTTGCAGTGAACAGGGGCAACTAGTTGTGGTATGTAGGCTTTCAATGTGGTAGCTTCTCTCATTGTGGAGCACAGGCTTCAGGTGCCTGTGCTTCATGGACTCAGTAGTTGCAGCCCAGAGGCTTATTTGCTCATCCCTTTCTCCTCCTGCCCCCAACCCCTTCAGCATCAGAGTCTTTTCCAGTGAGTCAACTCTTTGCATGAGGTGGCCGAAGTACTGGAGTTTCAGCTTTAGCATCATTCCTTCCAAACAACACCCAGGACTGATCTCCTTTACAATGGACTGGTTGGATCTCCTTGCAGTCCAAGGGACTCTCAAGAGTCTTCTCCAACACCATAGTTCAAAAGCATCAATTCTTCGGTGCTCACTGTTTTCACAGTCCAACTCTCACATCCATACATGACCACTGGAAAAAACCATAACCTTGACTAGACGGACCTTTGTTGGCAAAGTAATGTCTCTGCTTTTGAATATACTATCTAGGTTGGTCATAACTTTCCTTCCGTGTATGAGAATGCAAATATTCTCATAGTATAAAATGATTTAACTTCACTATGACTTAAAAAACCGTGAAGTATTTTACATTCTTGGTACTTTCCTGAACCTGCTATAAAAAGAAGACACTTGTCTTCAGAATATTTACTGTAAATAACTATTAAGATCAGTTTTTACAAAGAATTAATTTCTCCATTGGGCTTCCCTTGTACCTCAGTCTGTAAAGAATCTGCCTGCAGTGCAGGTGACTTTTACACTTTTTCCAACAGAATACATCCTGGTCTGTAATGTTCCTGTGCAAAAAAAAAATGGACCTTTCTGAACCATCTATTGAAATCTGTCTCTCAGCTTCACAGGAGTATTTCATGTAGAGTCCTTTAGAAACAGGGAGGCCTGGCATGCTATAGTACATGGGATTGCAGAGTCAGACGCGACTGGGCAAATGAGCAACAACACTCTCACCCTCTTCTCTTTCTCAACAAGTTCACCTCTCTCTCCCCCTGCCTGCCTCCCCTATCTTTATTTTCTTAAATAAATATCAAAAACTTTGATCTAACTATTTACATGCACCTGAGGATTATTTGGGGCTTCCCAGGTGGCTCAGCAGTAAAGAATCTTCCTGCCAATGTGCAGGAAAAGTGAGTTTGATCCCTGGGTTGGAAAGATCCCCTGGAGGAGGAAATGGCAACCCACTCCAGTATCGTTGCCTGGAGAACTCCATGGACAGAGGAGCCTGGGGGGCTACAGACCATCGTGAGGTCGCTTAAGAGTAGACCATGACTGAGTGACCGAGCACGCACATAGCATTATTTAGTGCTGTCTAATCTGGTGAATCTGTTGGCAACAAACAAAGATGTAATTTGCCAGATCAAGTTTGAGCTGATAGAGGGCAAACCTCAGTGGCAACTTGAAAATAAGATGGAAAAGTCAGAGGCTGGGTCCTGTCCATTTAGATGGTTATCAAAATAAACCAAGATTAAAACAAAGAGGACCAGACACAAGCATTGTAATGGGGAGTTCTTCAGAAAATCAGTCAACTCTTATTCCAGATAATTTTTCTAATTCAATATTACACAAACTAATGTATGAATCATTAGGATTAAAATTAAATAATGGCAAATCATAAATTTCACAATGCTGTTGTAGAAGACATACTGGGATCATAGTCAAGACACCCTGATTATTCCTCCAAAGGGCTGCGGGACATTGAATTATTTATGTTGTCTTTCCTATTTCAATTGTTACTTCAAAAAAAATGAGAATTAGTTAAGATTTTCTCTTGAGGCCCTGTTAGGTCTAAGATGCTAGTATAGTAAAATATGTTTATACTATGTGGAAGGAAGAAAGTAAGGAGGAAAGGAAGGAAGGAAGAGGTACTCCTTCATTATGTTCAGAACTACTGCTTGAAATTGAGAACTCAGTGACGGGCAGCACGTGACCACTGGTCCAAGGGGTTTTCCACACTCAGAACATAGTTGTCAGCCTCCCAGATGGCTCCCAATCAACACCACTTCTTGGTACTCATACCCCTGTGAAGACATCTCCCACATTTTTCCAGAGGTGGTCTGTGTGGTCAGTTGTATATGGAAGGTGAGATAGTGTGTCATTTCTGAGGTAAGGTTATAAAAGACATTGTGGCTTCCATCTTAGAGATTTTCTGGGTTTCTCTCTCAAACCATTCTCACTAGGGTAAGCCAGCTACCATTTCAAGAGCCTGGTAGAGCCTATTTAACAAAGAACTCACACTTTCCAGCTTGGAATCAAAGCTCTCAGGTCCTGTTAACCCTTACAAAACTGAAGCTTCAGCCAATAGCTTAGCCATGTGTGTATGTACGCTCAGACATGTCCAGCTCTTTGTAACCCAATGGACTACAGCCTGTTAGGCTCCTCTGTCCATGGGATTCTCCAGGCAAGAATACTGGAGTGAGTTGCCATTTCCTCCTGCAGGAGATCTTCCTGACCCAGGGATCTAACCCGCATCTCCTGTGCCTCCTGACTTGGCAGGCAGGTTCTTTGCCACTGAGCCACCCAGGAAACCCCAATGGCTTGGCTACAACCCCATAAGAGACATGAGCCATAATCACACAACTAAATCATCCCCATATTTTGGATAATCCCCTAAACTGGAAGACAATAAGTACTCATTTAAAAAAATGTACACTTATATTTAATAATTCTTTCTACTTCATAAGTTTATGTATACAACATGGTGATTTGACTTACATATATAATGAAGATATTACCACCAGGTTCAGCTAATATCCATCATCTCATGTAGACACAATAAGCAGAAAAAAAAGAAGAAAGGGGAAAAAAATCTTCTTCATGACGTGAACTTAGGGTTTATTCTCTTAACCAATCTCCTATGTACCCTATAGCAATGTGAGCTATGGTTGTCATTTGCACATTACATCCCTCACACTTATTTATCTTAAAACTGGAAGTGTGTACCTTTGGACCATCTTCTTCCAATTCCCCTACCCCTACTGTTGTCACTGGTAACCACAAGTCTGATCTCTTTTTCTATCAATTTTTGTTTTGAGATTCCACATATAAATGAGTTCATACAGCATTTGCCTTTTTCTTATTTCACATAGCATAATAACTTCAAGGTTTATCCTTATTTTTTGGAATGGTGCGATTTCCTTGTTTTTTTTTTTTTTTTTTAATGGCTGAATATTTTTCTATTATATCTATCTACCAATCTATCTGTCTTTCCATCTATCCATATCTATATCTATATATCACAAGTTCTTTATCCATTCATCTATCAATGGATACTTATGTTTCTTTCATGTCTTGGCTAATATAAATAATACTGTAATGAATGAAGAGGCAGGTGCAGAGTTAACTCAAGGGTTATCTGAGTCCCCTGGTGGCTCAAATGCTAAAGAATCTGCCTGCAGTGCAGGAAAGCCAGGTTTAATCCCTTGGTCAGGAAAAGCCCCCGAAGAAGGGAATGTCTGCCCACTCCAGTATTCTTGCCTGGAGAATCCCATGGACAGAGGAAACTGGTGAGCTACATTCCATGGGGTCACAAAGAGTCGGACACAACTGAGTGACTAACACTATTTATTCAAGGAAGTCAAATAACTAGTACATAGCAGATGCTCCGTGGGGATTAATAACAAGTCATGTTTTTAAAACACTTCATATTTTCCAATAGGCAGCTCCATGTACTGGTAAAAGCAACTAAATGTGCTCAAGTTAAACAATGGCATTAAAAATCTAAACCTAAATTAGCCCACTCTTAAAACTAACGGCAGCTGGACTGTAAAGAGGGTAAGACTCAAGAGGTGTAAAGATACTTAACACAGGGCCTAACAATTGCTGAGTACTGAAAGGCTATATTTATGGTCTTGATAAAGGCTGAGGTTATAAATCTATAGATAGCTGAATAATATCAGATAACACATTTCTCAAATTCTTTTTTTGGAGTTTACATTTTAGACTATAATGTTTCGTTTGTTTTGCTTTGTTTTGATGAATTTTGACTCTTTTATTTGATGGACTTTGTTTCACTTCACATATTCTGACAGATATTCTAGAGATATAGAGATAAGATAGATAGATATATGAATAGATCACTCTCTTTAGGTAACTGTATCATCACTAACACGAATCATGTTATTCAACAGATAAAATACACACTTAGGCATGAGAAGAGTACCAATCCCAATCATAAAGAATGGTATCTTGTTTTTGGTCTTTGAATTGTATCCTCAGAAACACAACAAATGATCTCAAAAACGAATACAAGTGGGGTATAGAAAGTATATATTTCATGAATGAATTTCAATACTGTGATTTTAGCAAAATGTACTCAAATTAATGTGTCATGCTTTGTTTCTTAACATCCATATTTCAGAAAAATTGAATTCCTTGAAACTGTGGAGATAATGAGTAAAGAAAAATATAATTTCAATAAAATAGAAGGCAGAGAATTTACATTTACTAGAAATGCAGTTACAGGTGGCAAGAATTACAATATAGGAGGAATTTAAACTAAATTAGTAGAAGTCTAAAATGGGAAGGAGACATTAAGAACAGTAACACCTGGCAAGAAGATCAGCTTCAAAATCGTCATCTCCAATTTGAACATTTAGAGTGACCCTATAATAATGTTCAATTTTATTTAAAAATTCTTTTAATCAGAAAAATATGTTTAAACATTCATTTGAAGGAAAACATTTCCAAACATTTTTATCAACACAAATGATTTGTTATACTATATACATTTATTTTTCATTTTCGTCATAACAAATTAAAAACATAAAGACAATCCTTCTGTCTTTGTAAAAGTCTCACCTTTTAGATTTAATTTCATTTAAAATGAGAGAAGTCAAGTAGAGCAGTAGATATGAATATCTAACAAAAAGACAGACTCCTTACCTGTGGCTTCACCTTTGAATGCTTCCGTGGCCTTGGTATCTCAAACATCCTAATTCATAAATGGGTAAAATTAAAATAAGTTTTCATGACAGACATGTAAGAGACACAACTACAAATTACTTAAATAATTATTCTAATAACAATTAAAATTACTTAGTAGTTAAAGAACAGTGGTGTTTTTCAGTTTTAATAGGTGCTTAATTCCATATTTTTAAAAATTATGGGCTAACTAAATGTAATGAGGGATCATATTCAAATGTTTATGGGAAATTATGTAAGGATTTCAGAGCATTAAAACATGAAAACATTTTAAGCCTGTCTATTTTTTAAAAAACACATTCCTTCATTCAAATCACCTACTATACTCGGAACACATTATGACTAGGTAGCCACATGTTGTTTGGGGGATAATATTAAACCTAAAAAAAATTCCTGAAAGCTCTTTGTTCTTAAAAAATTTGGGGGTCAAAATACATGTCTATGAAAATTAATTCCACATGCTTTTAATCTGTTTATGCAAACCATCAGACTGATCTGTGAAAGGGGGTATTTGATATTTCAAAAAGTTGTTCTTTGAACAAAGAATCTATACTCTGTGTGTGTGTGTGTATAGTCTACTTTAAAAAATAACACATGCTCACAACTTAGAATACACAGAGCATAATAAAAATTTCTCTCAATTTTGCTAGTGAAAGATGTTGACTGTTTATACTTTGGCACACTTTTCTAGTAATTATACATTTCTCTATATAGTATCGGTTCTCTCTATAGACAGGTAGAGATGTAAATACAGATATATAGTTCGTGTTTATATATATATATATATATATAGAGAGAGAGAGTTATATTCTGTCCACACTTAAATACTACATAATACTATATATAATGTGTTATGTAGATATATGTCATTTAGATTGCATATACATAAAGTGATATTCTTAGTTTTACAAATCTCCCAAGTTTTCTCTTTTCAAATATACATATAAGAAAACATCAGGACTGGGGCACATTCTAGAGTTATCTTTAAGAAAGTAGGCTATTTTTTGAACGCAAAGTACAAATGCTGAGGAATAATTTAAAATACTACAAAGCTATCTAGTTAGTGTCTAATGTAAAATTATTTGTAGTTTAAATGACTTTGAAAATCAAAATCTATGGTGGAAACATGATGTACTCATATGGATTGTGCAGGGCATTTTATTAATGACTGGAAGCAAATGTAAAAGTCACAAGACAGGTAATCTGTTTGGCTGGTGGTTCTAGTGTGTGAATCATACCAGCCCGTGCTCCCAGCTGTGTGGCGTGCTATTCCCTGATGGCTCCTGAGAGCAAGTATTCTGCTCTGTTAGAACATCACAGACAAGAAGCTCCTCAAAGAACTGGTTGACCATTCCTTGAACCTGATGTAGTAAGAAGATTTCCTTACCAGCTTGAAATAATTAGCTGTTATCCTGTTACCAGCATGGCTTTACCGTGAAACTAAAGATTTCAGGTGTAAATAGTGTGTTCTGTTTACTAATATTTTTCAGAACATAGGGTTAACTATAATTAATAATAAGAAAGTATTTTTTAAATTACAGTATCTGCATCATTTTTCAAAGACTAGTCAAGAAAAATGACATTTACTTAGCTCCTTTTTTGGGGGAAAGTAAATTTAAATAGATGAATTATGGTTTTTCATTTGTTTTTTGTCTTTATTATATTTAATTTGTTAAATAGAATATTTGTATGTCCGAATTAACACAATATCATGTATTAGAGAATCATAGTAGCCTCTAGAAAAATAATAAGTATTGTATTAACAGAAAGCAGAATAAATGGCAGTGGACTGCATACAGATTTGTTCTTTGTTCATTTGCCTTTAATGAAAAAGTTATATTAAAATATTGATATATTTTCATTTCATACTGGTATGTGTATATATATATATATATATATATATGCACACACAGGTAAATATACAGTGACATTCAACATAAAATGTGAATTTTAGAATCTAAGTGATTTTCAGTATTTAAGATCTCCCTATTAAAATGGCAATTATGTCAGGAAAAGATCACCTACTTTGAATATAAAGGCAATATTTAGTAGCAAGTTTTGAGTTAATTATTTTATTGTTATTACAAAGACTTGAGTTCATCTTTATGATCTTAAAGAGACACGATGCCTGGGAGATAAGCATCAGAGGAAATATTGCCTATATTTCACGGCTTAGCCAATGTCTGTATTGGGACTTATCCATAAGGTAGCACTCTGGAGGTTCATGAAAACATTTTAGCATGGCTCCCTCCTACATGTAAAGAAGAAATTATAGTTAGAATACTATACATTTGCTTGGGTGTTCAACTGGGATTTCATAGTTTTGAGTACAGATCCACGTCTTCTCACTAAGTAAATCTTTGCCTCTGGGCATGTTGCATAACTTTTATGTGCCTCAGTTTACTCATGTGAACTGGGGACTAAGTCATCTAAAATTTATTTTATCTCAAAAAATCCTCTTTCTCTATAAAACTATTCATTTATTTGTTTTACACCATGAATGATCATGTCCTAGGTCACATCATATAATTTTAATTCAAGACTAGGAAAAATAAACAAACTAAAGCAGCTGGTGATTCAATTAATCTAGTATTAACATTAATATCTCCAGATTCAAGCTGCTAACTCTGTCATTAGACTCAAAAATGAAAAACAAGCAAACCAAAAAAACCAACTATCAGAGCCAATTAAGTCAAATGGAGTGAATACAGCATTAACACAACTCAATAAACCAAGTAAAACCTTAGAACCAAATGCGTTGCTTTATCTGAGCATAGGCCCTGGTACTGACATCAGCTGGATGTTATTTTTGAAGAGATCTCTTTAGGCACATCAGAGAAATTCCAGGAGTTTTCTGTTGACTAATCTAATGGAACACAACTTGGCTGCGTTTTTATGCACCCGACCGTTGGTCAATATTCAAGATGAGTTTGTTTGTTGTACGTGCTCATGTGCTCAGCTGCTCAGCCATGCCTGACTCTTTGTGACCCCATGTGCTATAGCCCTCCAGGCTCCTCCGTCCTTGGGATTTCCCAGGCAAGAATACTGAAGTGGGTTGACGTTTCCTCCTCCAGGGGATCTTCCCAACCCCTTGTTTGTTACACAGCAGGTAGCAATAGCTGATATGTTTTCCAACGGTGACACCGTTTTTTGGTTCTCCCTTGAGCTTCAAGTTTTTAAGAACACGAGGATACAGAGGAAAGAGGTCTGGAAGGAGAGTTGAGTCAGAACAGGACCGTTTCACACACACTTCTCTCTTGCTTGTGGAAATGTGTGCACTTATGCCTCTCTTTGGCATTTTTACCAAGAAAAAAAAAATTAGTAATAATGAACAGTATTCCACAGAGGGTTTGGTTTGTTCTGTTCTGTTTGTTTCTGTGTGTGATGTTGAAATGTGCTCTAGGGCACATTAAATCTTAAACCCTTATCTAAGAGATTAAGATTGGCATAATATATTGACTAAAATTGGCCTGCTTTACCTAAAATAGATACACATTCCAGCAAAGTCAACAGTTTTGAACTAAAACAAGTTACACGACCCCATTACCTTAAAAAAGGCAACTGGAAAAACAATCTATGGCCTAGAACATGCCTGATGCAGGAATAATTCAAAGTCGATAAAAATAACAGAGTATGTATGTGACCCATGAGAGTTTTTAAATAAATGTGTACTTCCCCCACTAAAAATTGATACTTAATTTCAAAGAGATTTACTAAGCCTTGGCTATTAATTATTCATCAGTATCCAAATGTTTCTACCAAACAGTAAAACTGAATAGTTGAAATTCCTAAATTTAATATTTAAAAATATATAGTTTATATACGAAACTGTATATATAAACTTGACATAGGCACACATAAGTTGTAAAAGCTTTTCTCAGCATACACATGAAGGGATATTGTTAGAGTTAAGAATCTCTTTAAAAACTGGAATGTCATATGCCAAGAAAAGAAACCATACCTACTCTAGGTCCTTACAGCAGAATTCACTTCTTGTTCTGTGTAAATAGAGCCAAGGCTGTGCATTGCCATCAGCTCACACATACAAATACTTCTGACTATGTAAATCCATGCAAACCCATGAGACTGGGCAAACTGATCAGAGATTTCTAAAGTATCATGGCAAAAGTGAATCAGCAGACTGATTTCATCAGACATAAAGTGGACTCTGTGGAGTGACTGCGGACATCTTCTTAACCACAGGGGCTTCTAAGGGGCTCAGTTGTAATTAGTCTGCCTGTCAATGCAGGAGACACGGGTTCGATCCCTGGGTGTGGAAGATTCCCTGGAGAAGGAAATAGCAACCCACTCCAGTATTCTTGCCTGGGAAATCCCATGGACAGAAAAGGCTTTATGGGCTACAGTCCATGGGGTTGCAAAAGAGTCAGAGACAACTTAGTAACTAAAAAACAACAACAATCTCAGCCACAGGCCATGTTTTCTGTACACATTTACTGTCTTAGAACCATTGTATAGAATCCTCTCCTTACATTTCACTTTTACTTTTCATGTCCACTCAGAAGAAATAAATACCGAACTGAGTCTTTCTTAGTTAAGCAACTAAATGATCCTGATGGAAAGGAAGACCTAGAGATCTGTGAAAACTTTTGGAATCTAGGTTAAATTGAGAGGACGCAAACTAGAAAGGAAGATTTTCTGAAAGTAAAATTCTTCTAAATCTGCTCTGGAGTAAACAGCATTGGAAAAAGGGAGGGTAGGGGGCGGGGAGGCAGAGGAAGGAACTGCAAGAAAGCTAAATATTTCTTTCCTAGCCAAACGTCATTACATCTCAAAAACTGAAACAATGAGCAACAGTTGTGTATGTATGCCTGATTAAAATATGGAAGTAGCTTCTAATAGAAACTGCTTCATTAGCTGGAATAATTGAAGTTGTTTCCCTTTAGGAACAGAAATCATGAATGAATTGGAATCAGGAAAGAAATTTGCATTTCATCTTGATTTTGTAAATAATAAGCTTGCTTTATTCCAACAAAAATTTTGGAAAAATCAACACACCAGAAACAGAAAAAAGGCAATGTTTTGAAGGTAGTAGTCATAATTTCTTTCCGTAGAATAGATTGATCACTTTTCATATTAAGTGAGGAGTCCAATACTTCTATAAGACTACAAAACAGCAATTGGCAAACAATAGCCTGTGGGCCAAGTGTGGCCTACCATCTGTTTTTGTTTGACCTGCAAAACAAGAATGCTTGGAACAGTTTTTAAATGACTGAAAAAAATCAAAAGAATGCTATTTCATGGGATGTGAAAATTATATAGATATCAGTGTTCAGTGTCCATCAATAAAGTTTTATTGGAACACAGTCATAAGCATTTATTTCTGTTTGTATATGGCTGCTTCCACAGGAAAACGGCAGAGTTAAGTAGTTGCAACTGTACCACCTGCAAAGGCTAAAACATTTCTTATCTAGCCCCATAGAGAAAACGTTTATCAATTTGTATGTACTAGGTGAAACAGTTTTCCTCCAAATTTATGTCCATCTGAACCTTATGGATGTCACCTTATTTGCAAATAGGACCGTCGCAAATGTAATCAAGTTAAAGCGAGATCAGAGTGGAGTATATCCAGTATGACTTATGTCCTTTGCAGAATAGAGAACTTTGGACACAGAGACACAGACACCCAGGGGAGAACATCATGGGAAGATGAGGGAGAGGTTTAGTGATGAGCCTACAAGCCAAGCAATGTCAAGGATTCCATCAGCCATCAGAGGTTGGGAGAGAAGCATGGAACAGATTTCTCCTCAGAGACTCCAGAAGAAACAAGCACTGCCAATACCTCAACTCCTAATCTCTAGCCTCCAGAACTGAGAGAGAAGGCATTTCTGTTTTTTTAAGCTACCTAGTTGGTGGAAATTTCTCATAGCAGCCTTTGGAAATGAATACATGCTGGGATAAAGGTTAGCCGCAATCAGTATATATGATATGACCACGATAAAGTTTATATGACAGCAGCCCCATAGTGATTAAATTAACCATTATAAAAAAGTTATAATCAATTCTATATTGAGTTATGTTCTGTACACAATAGTCTCTAAATTCCTTGTCATGCTTTGATAAAACTCTCTTATGAAATAAATAGCATGAAGGACCATGACAAGACCAGAGGCAAGTCAGTTGGCTGAAATGGGGTGGGAGGGAGATACTTAATATTGAAGATAACATCATGGAGTTATAAGATGCAGCTTTGCAAAATGATGATAAGCAAAAACAAAATCTGTAGGATTTTGTCAATATCTGTGGGATTTTAAAAAGCAACTTTAAAAGCCACAGGCTGGGTAACAACGCTTACTGAATACAAGATAGAAGGGGCCCCTGCAGTCACCCTGGTGAGGCTGTGCTGGCAGGGGAGGTGGCCCAGCTGACCTGGTCTGTCCTCTCTGGCTCCAATTTCTCATTCTGGGCTCCCACCATCTGGCACAGAACAGTTATTTTTCCTGCAACACTTTCTAAAGAAGGAGAGGGGGTGACTTCTGCATACTATATGCTTAATTTCTGGACAAAACAACAAGCAAAAATGAGAGACTGATTTCTGAATTTCAATATGCCAAGGACAAGACTTCAGTACTTACATTCTTCTGGATTTGAAGGTGACTATGTACAGGGTTTAAAGTGTAAAAAAAAAGGTTAAGCTAAAACTACAGGCTTATCAATTCTCATTTTAAGATTTTTGAAACAGAGCAGTTGGTTAGAGCAATTCTTTCTGAGTAAGTTTTATGTTGTGAAAACCCATTCCCCCAAACCATAAAACATAAAAGTATAGGATTTAAAGCTGAAAATTCTCTATGTTGAGGTTTCAAAATAATTTTCTTTTACCTGTAAAAGTTCTCCAACATCCTTTAACCCTCTGTCTACTTTTACCTGTAAACAATGGAAATAGCCTTGTAAATTTTTTTCCAACATTGTCATCTTGTGAGGGGTTAGAAGTCATTAAAAAAAAATCTTTTGACTCTTCTAGTTAAATTGGAAACACTGCATATTTTGCAAAGAAAATGAAACATGTTATAAAATGAGTACTTCTCAATGGTCCACTTGTCTTGACAATAACTACAAATAGAACCCATCCAATATTTTGCTAGTCATAAAGTTATTTAGATGGTCAAACTACATTAAAACCATTTACTTCAATAGATACAAAAGTCTCATTGCTCCTAATGACTTCAATGTCGCCTAGAAAATTGGTTCCCACAGTTCTATTTCACTAATGAAGTCATACAAACCACGAGGAAGGTGGCACTGTTGACCCTTCTGTTGCCGTATGCCAAATTTTAAAGGTAACTTGATAAGAGTTTTGGATACAGAGACAAAGCCCCCCTATGTGTAACCACATAACCAGGGGAATGCCAAACAAAGATGGTATAGAATGGAATTAGATAATTTCAGACAAGAGGAATGTAAAGTAATCCTTCTTGCCCTGTTTCCTGTACAATAGCATGTTCATACCTTTCTGATTCCCTTCTTTCCTTTTTCACCTTTAAGAGCAAATAAAGAGCTTTGTTTTGTAACATGGATTAAAGTCACCTTAAGCGTGTTACTAATTCCCCCAATTTTCAAATACAATAAAATGTGCAAGACCCTCAGTCTTTGTTATAAAACTATACACTAACCTTTGGAAGAAGCATCTTGAAATAAGATGAATTACTAATAGCTCATTCAACATTTATTTACTCTGGTTCACAAACAGTTCAAGTCCTCATTAATAGCCTTTTTCTTATTTGAAAAACCAAGAAAATAATGTAAAATTAAGACATAGANTACATTCTTCTGGATTTGAAGGTGACTATGTACAGGGTTTAAAGTGTAAAAAAAAAGGTTAAGCTAAAACTACAGGCTTATCAATTCTCATTTTAAGATTTTTGAAACAGAGCAGTTGGTTAGAGCAATTCTTTCTGAGTAAGTTTTATGTTGTGAAAACCCATTCCCCCAAACCATAAAACATAAAAGTATAGGATTTAAAGCTGAAAATTCTCTATGTTGAGGTTTCAAAATAATTTTCTTTTACCTGTAAAAGTTCTCCAACATCCTTTAACCCTCTGTCTACTTTTACCTGTAAACAATGGAAATAGCCTTGTAAATTTTTTTCCAACATTGTCATCTTGTGAGGGGTTAGAAGTCATTAAAAAAAAATCTTTTGACTCTTCTAGTTAAATTGGAAACACTGCATATTTTGCAAAGAAAATGAAACATGTTATAAAATGAGTACTTCTCAATGGTCCACTTGTCTTGACAATAACTACAAATAGAACCCATCCAATATTTTGCTAGTCATAAAGTTATTTAGATGGTCAAACTACATTAAAACCATTTACTTCAATAGATACAAAAGTCTCATTGCTCCTAATGACTTCAATGTCGCCTAGAAAATTGGTTCCCACAGTTCTATTTCACTAATGAAGTCATACAAACCACGAGGAAGGTGGCACTGTTGACCCTTCTGTTGCCGTATGCCAAATTTTAAAGGTAACTTGATAAGAGTTTTGGATACAGAGACAAAGCCCCCCTATGTGTAACCACATAACCAGGGGAATGCCAAACAAAGATGGTATAGAATGGAATTAGATAATTTCAGACAAGAGGAATGTAAAGTAATCCTTCTTGCCCTGTTTCCTGTACAATAGCATGTTCATACCTTTCTGATTCCCTTCTTTCCTTTTTCACCTTTAAGAGCAAATAAAGAGCTTTGTTTTGTAACATGGATTAAAGTCACCTTAAGCGTGTTACTAATTCCCCCAATTTTCAAATACAATAAAATGTGCAAGACCCTCAGTCTTTGTTATAAAACTATACACTAACCTTTGGAAGAAGCATCTTGAAATAAGATGAATTACTAATAGCTCATTCAACATTTATTTACTCTGGTTCACAAACAGTTCAAGTCCTCATTAATAGCCTTTTTCTTATTTGAAAAACCAAGAAAATAATGTAAAATTAAGACATAGATTTCAATTGATAGGTGGGAAATGTTTCATATGAGTATATTTTCTCTTAAAATTATTAAAATGTACTTAAGAATTCAGGTAGATATAGTAAGACATTAAAATATTAATTACACTTTTACTACATGAACACATGCTTCAACTTACATTCAAAGATCTGGAAATACATTACAGATATTCTTTAAAAATAAAAAAATAGCTTTATGAGGAATGTAAGAAATAGTTAAGCATTGCTTTATCTCAGGGTAACCTGCACCCTGAATTGAAACTAAACAATTTCAGCCATCTAATATACTGACAATGTTTATTCAACATCATTTTCCCTGTCCATGGGTATTCAGTTTGTTACTCACAGCACGGTTAAAAGAATTAAACTTAATAAGTAGTCCCTGTGTGGGTCTTACCACTGGCAAGTACAGTCATTTTCATAAAAGCAGGGAAAGGGAGAAGAGGGAATCTGTTCTGGAATAAAGGAGCATTAAGAGATGGCAAAGTATAGATCTTAATTGGATCCTAAATGGAATAAAACAGCTCTAAACATACTTGGGGGATTATTGGTATTATGGGCTTGATATGAAATGATATCAAAGATAATAAAAAACAGTAAAGTAAGTATTATAGAATCAAAAATCCACAATGAGTATATTCATTCAACGTCCTTTGTATAACCACATAGTTTGCTCAGCATGGGGGAAATAGATTAAGGAAAAGCAAAACAGGAGTGATACATCTTACAAATAAAACTGGTCCAAGATGGGGTTTAAATTAAGAAAGTACATAAAGTACTATAGAAGACATAAGTGTAGAAAACAAGTTAAGTCTTATCCTTGGTTAAGTTCCTGCTTCTTCTTTTTTTTTTTTTTTTTTTTTAACTTAGTTTAAAAAAACCAGTAACAATAATAAAATGAAACAGCTTTGGTTTTATTAAAACAATAATTACCACTACTGGAGATAAAGGTAGACTATTTGGTTTAGGATTTAAAGGCTATCTTTTCTGGTAATTTGCTGTAAAAGTTCTTTTCTTCCTCTGTAAAATAATGACCATGACATAGGCCTGCTGTGAGAAATAACTTAACATTTCTATATTGCTTTGTGGTAAGCATTTTCTACCCAATTTGTATATATTAATTCCTATGACCTCAACAAAAACCCTATGCAGTAGATACAGATATCCCCAAAGTGCCGTTGACAAAACTGAGGCAAAAGAGATTCAGTTATTTACCCAAGTAGGCCAGCTTGTAAGCAGTAAGCTGGTTAGAAATCAGTCTGGTTCTGAAACATACTCTCAGCATGAAACAACACGGGAAAACAGTGGGTACACAGTGGGTTTATGAAACTTCCATTTCTATCCCCAAATCATGTTTTACCAAGCATAAATTATTTTCAGATGACCAATATTTTATACAACATATTAAAATGTTATAAGAAGTAACATACATTATATGAAAACACTTGCCATCCATAAAGTGATCTGTACATGCATAGACTATTACTATCATGGCTGCTAACTGAAAGTGACCTTATCTTGGAATGATGGGTCACATGTAGGAAGTAGGATATCTTGCAATAAATCCATCCATCTATAAATAATAGGCTATTTTCATAACACACATCAGTTATGGTTTACTCTAGATCTACAATCTCAAAGGATATACTTTGTCTTAGGGAGATGTGTGTGGGGAGGTTTCCTGTGTAAATCTTGTTGAAAATAGTAAATGTTTCCCTGAGGACCAATTAAGTATGATAAATCTCAAGTTGTTCCTCATAAAGTAAGAAAGTAAGCAACAAATTGTTTAAAAGTTGTTTTAAGATCATGCTTTTCTTACTTCCCACAGTAACTGTGGCACCATGATTTTATATAATTTGAGCTATTTTTATAGGTTGTGATAGAACTGTCTTTATCAAAAATTCCAATCCAAATCAGATTAATCTTTGGAATTGAAAATGGAGACAGTAGATAGCTATTATAGGAATTCTATGAAATCAAGATATACTAGTCAGACTATATCTCTCAGGGTCTTTGAGAAAACAAAATTTGCCTAAAGCAACATAAATGAATCAACCAAGTATTTACTGGGTTCCTAATACATATTTAACTTGTACAAGAAGACCAAGGAGACTTTTGATTTTTGCTTATAATATGGGAATTAAAAAATCAAATAATCACAAATGATTAGAAGGTGCTAGGAAGTTCGTAATCACACCTTCTTGAATGCATATGAACTCATCAGAGTATAGTTAAATCCTCAAAACTGTCTTAGTCATTTTTGCATGTCTGGTATTAGGTTAGTGTTTCATATATAACGGACTAAGTTTTATAAATGCTGTTTAAACTCTTGAATTGATAAATAGGTGTGAGTGCGAACACATACACTCATGCCTAATCTATGAACATTTGAGAAAATAATTGGGATGGCGATGAAAATGATGTATTTAGGGTTTGGGGGCATGATCAGAGAAAAATGACTTTTTTGTGGGATTTAGGAAAGCTATGATTCATTGTTCTCTTTCTGTCATTTACCCACTAGTGAAGACAATAGACATAATTGAGATTTACCTGCAATTGTCTTCTTTGCAGCAAAAGCAATGAGTTACTTCCTGACATTAAGTCTAAGATCTGAGAATATTTTAACAGCATTATAAATAGGAATACATGACCTTCGATTTTCACCATATGTGTATCCTACTTTCAACACATATTCTTGGGATTGCTATAACTTACCAAATCTTTCCATTCAAAATAGGATTTTACTGCTTTGGAGGTTGGCAAAAGAAACAGTAATTGTTTAAAGCAACTATAATATAATAGTTTATCAATCAAATAATTTTCCAATATGAATGGCTTCTCCTTTCCAATAATTTCACCAACACCTGCCTCTCTTTAGACTCTCTTTGACCATTAATGTGATGCAGAGCTGAGTAAAATAAATATGCTGATTAGCCAAAATAAATCGACCAATTTAGAAATAGACTTGAAAATATTTGATTTTTGGAAAGTGCCCTGGATTTAATAAAATTTGAACTAAAAAAATCAAACATTTGGACAAATTTTAATTTTTCTCCTTGAACAGGAAGTACTTTGCTGTGGAGAAAATGCATTCAGTTCTCTTGTGTATTCCATTAATTAGGTTATAGCAGTGTTTAAGATTGGAATGTTTACTTTATGGTTATAATGCCTGTTACAAATAAGAAATCTTTGGAGCTCAAGATTGTCTTTTGAATCTAGGACATATTTAATGTCAGTTTTTGAGAATCAGGAAAGCCAGTGAGAAATGCATGCAAAGTTCTACAGCATAATATTTTAGTTCCATTATTCTATCAGAAATACTATCATTAAAATAATTCTCTACACAAATTCTTCCATTAAAAAAAAAAATAGCAGTGGTGAACTTCGAGCTCTCCCAATATAAAAGCACTTTGATAAGTGCTCTCCATGAATTATCTCATTTGAGCAACAAACACAAGACAAAGTAAGTTGGAACGATCTATTTTTAAAAAACAAAAATATCTAAATAATTCTATTTGTTGTTGTTATTATTTACTGGTTAAGTCATGTCCAACTTTTTGCGACCCCATGGATACTGTCAGGCTCCCCTGTCCATGAGATTTGCCACCAAGAATCCCAGGGTTGCCATTTCCTTCTCCAGGGCATCTTCCCTACCCAAGGATCAAACCCCTGCATTGGTAGGGGGATTCTTCACCACTGAGCCACCAGTAAGTGTTAATCGCTCAGTCGTGCCTGACTCTGAGACCCCATGGATTGCAGCCCACCAGGCTCCTCTATCCATGAGATTTTCCAAGCAAGGATACTGGAGTGAGTTGCCATTTCCTTCTCCAGGGGATCTTCCCAACGCAGGAATTGAACCCCGGTCTCCTATATTGCAGGCAGATTCTTTACTGGCTGAACTACAAGGGAAGCCCATCAGGGAAGCCCCCAGACTATTCAGTACTACTGCCAAAAAATTGATCTAATAAGCTAGATTGGTACTAATTCCTCACTTTGCATATTACTAGCCATAAATTTGAAATTCTAAACAGATTTTGAATAATTCTCAAATATTGTATGGAACAAGTTTTCCTGTCTTATAAATAAGGGTACGTTCATTGGATGATTATCTGTCCAGTTTTAAGTTAATGTTTATAAAATGAAGGAGAAATATAGTTAGATACTTATTTTTGAGAGTGGGTAGGATCTGAATCTCTGTAAAGATCAGAATAAATTTCTAGTATCTTAATAGAGGAATACTAGTCCCACTAGCTCTAAAAACTGATTCTGCTCCATATTCCACTAATACTTTAGATATAATTTGTATTTTGTTCTCAATATTTTTTTAAACTAAACTGGCATAATGAACACAGTATTTGATAATATTTTCCAAAGGGGTTCTGAATGTGACTGCAACTGAGGGCTGGCCAGTGTCCACGCATATACACGGCATCCTGTCCCAATACATGAAGTGTGGAGCAAGTCCCCTAGCATTTAATCTACTGGTTTTCAGGGTTGTTTTTCCTAAGAGTATTGATGTGGAGCTTAAACATGAAGCCTTGTTGATGAGAACTTTTCCCTATTACATGGCTGTTAGTATTATAGTGATAATTTGATTAGGAAATCAGTCTTAAAGTGCATATTTTACTTTTCTTTATCCATAAATAATATGTCCCCATCTTTATTTTGTGCCAAATACCGAGTGAATACTTACACAGACCACCTCTGTTGTGAGGGTCCTTTGGTTCTTCAGACATCCAATTTTGGGAAAAGAATTATTTGAGTTAAGTTATAAAATTGAATGTGGTGGTCAAGCATCGTACCTAAGAGCTCTTTCTGTTAGTTAGTGTTGATATCTGTCTCCATGGTTTACAGCTTTGTGATCTTTGACAAGCTACTCACACTCCCTAGATCTCTCCTTATCTGTTATGCAGGAATAGAGAAAAGCAAACTCTTCAGGTGTTGGGAATATTCCATGAAAAGCTACATAAGGGATTTGGGGATAGTATTTGTTATGTAGTAAGAGCTAGGAAGTTATTTTAAAGTTGTCAACTACTTCTCGAAGTATCTTGATTTTCAAATGCAATGTCCTGGCATGCTCCAGTCCATGGGGTTGCAAAGAGTCAGACACGACTTAGTCACTGAGCAACAACAATTCTATAAATATCTAATACTAGTTCCCATATTTGAAATGGGGTGGTTTATATTATTTGAGATGAAAAATAAAAGTAGTTTTCTATTCAATCTCATGTTTAACAACTTAGAAAACAGCATTATTTCTGAGGTCAATATGGGAAAGTAAAGATCCATCTCAGTCAGAGAGAGGTCACCCTACTTGAAATAAATAATTTCAAAATTGTCTGAGCACCATTGCACATTTCTTCTCTTACTTGAGATAGTGAACTCCATACAGATAATACGGCATTATATTTACCCTTACAGTCTACACTGTACCTACTGTTTTGTACCAAGTAGACATCCAATGAAAATTCTAAATTCTACTGAGAAGCCATTATCTCTTAATAATTTTGTATATTTTTTGAAGTAGTTGAAGTTTCATGCCTTGCATTCTCATATGGTGCACTCTAAGGCAAGCCCTTCCTTTGGGAAGGGCCTCTCTTTGGAACTGATTGTAATGTCTCAGGAGTGAATAAAATATCCTGCATGGAAGTATCTATTACTATCACCTGAGAACTGAGGAGAATGGAGGAAACATGATTGGGACATGGCATGGAGAGTTTTTCTTTAGTTTCCTTTGGTCAGGGCAGAAAACCTTAAATTATAGCATCCTTCTGCATAAGAACATGGTTTGTATATAAGCTTGCTAGGCTACCATAATAAAGTACCACAGACTGCATGGCTTCAACAACAGAAAGTAATTTTCTCCCAGTTCTAGAGGCCAGAAGTCAGAAAGCAAGATATGGATGGGGGCATTCCTTCTGAGGTCTCCTTGGCTTATAAATGGCCATCTTTTCCCTGTGTCTTTCCTCTGGCTTGAATGTGTCCTAATCTCCTCTTCTCTCAAGGACACCAGTCCTACTGGATTAGCAGCCTCATTTTACCTTAATTAACTCTTCGAAGGTCTTATCTCCAAAAATAGTCACATTCTGAGATACAAGACCTGAAGACTTCATATATGAATTTGGGGAAGGTATGATTCAGCCTGTGAGATTATGCTATGTAATGTTGCTGAAAGTGAAAGTGGCTCAGTTGTGTCTGATTCATTGCGACCCCATGGACTATACAGTCCGTGGAATTCTCCAGGCCAGAACACTGGAGGGAGTAGCCTTTCCCTTCTGCAGGGGATCTTCCCAACCCAGGGGTCAAACCCAGGTCTCCCATACTGCAAGCGGATTCTTTACCAGCTGAGCCACAAGGGAAGCCCAAGAATACTGGAGTGGGTAGCCTATCCCTTCTCCAGCGGATCTTCCTGTCCCAGGAGTTGAACCTGGGTCTCCTGTATTGCAGATGGGTTCCTTACCAACTGAGCTATCAGGGAGCCCTATGTAATGTTGCTGGAATACACCAAAGGGACTATATATGCAAGCAGACATTCTTTAGACTCAAGAACATGTTCCTTTGCCACCCATTGAGCCAAGGAATAATCTCACCCTGCTTATATCTTTCAGTCAAGTGTCCTATCTCTTCGCTTATCCTTGGTGTCATCTAAGAGCATGGGCTTCTCAAGCAGTGCTGTGCTAAAGAACCTGCCTGCCAATGCAGGAGACATAATAGATGCGGGCTTGATCCCTGGGTTGGGAAGATCCCCTGGAGAAGGACATGACACCCCACTCTGGTATCCCTGCCTGGGAAATCCTATGGACAGAGGAGCCTGGTGCACTATGGTACATATTGTCACAAAGTGTCCAACACTACTAAAGTGATTTAGCACACACGCATCATTTAATTCAGGATGGTATATCCCTTAAGATGACAAGAATAGAGATGTGACTTATTTAGTATATGTATCGATTCATTCAACAATATTTTGAGCACTTTCTGTGCTGTGCATCCATATTTTGAGTTGTATACTTGGTAAATACACTTATCCAGGACAAGTGATGGAAGAACTTCTCAACATACACATTCCCTGCAGAGAAAGCATTTCTCACTCTATATTCAGAGGGAAACTAACCCATGAGATTATTCCCAAGAAAGATTCCTAGACATGTAAGTTCAGCAACCATTATATAATGAATTCCTATACAACTGCATAATGAGCATTAGCTGTGAATAGTTCTGCATCTCCAAAGTCTGTGTAACTCTTAGGACATGTACAGTTTTGTCACTGCACCTGTGGATCTAGGAAAGAAAGCAAAACCCCAGTGTGACTGACCTTATATTTTCCAAGACAGATAGATGGACAAACATAATTATAGCAATTGCCTATGTAGAGATATAAACATAAAAATAATGATTAGTCATTTAGAGATAGCTATCTATTTATTTAATCCACCCACCTATCATCAATCTAAATCTTCCAAACACATTTTTCTTGGTATCTTTCCAGACACTCATGAATTGTAGTGATTCTTACTCTACAAGATGAACACTCTGTAGAAAGACATCACCGCCAGTGTTCCCTTTCTTGCATCAGTATCTAGAATATTGAATCTAGCATCTTCACTTACATCAAAGTGCCATCTCACTAACTGTCAGTCCTGTAAATCAACATTTCAGATTTCTGGATTATATTCAGAGGATAGTGAGTTGCCGTTTTCCTTGCATCATGTATTGTGACTTTTTTACAGCAAAATATAATCGTAGATACAGAATAAAACTATAGTCTCTGACTTTTTTTGGTTTGTTTGTTTTCCCTTTGCAATTGTTGCAAACTTTCAAAATCGCAACTCATGCTATTAATTTCAACTGATATTTTCAACTCTCTTAACCCAGAATTCACATCCGACAGCTGTAAAGGCTTTCAGCCATAATAAATCTCTGCCTGACTTCCCAAAGCAAACAGTGTTGAGGAGAGTGATCCCTCCAATAACATTTTGTCAGCTCAAATCACCACCACAACATAAGTGATTCAGACAGTCTGAACTGACTCCAGGCTTCCCAACCTCCGGTCCTTATTTCCTATTTTCTTTTACTTATGACCTGTTCTTAATACTCTGAAGAGTCTGAAAATGCTGTGTCCATTCCTCAAGACTGGCTAAATGCCCATTTAGCACATTTTTTTCTCCTCTTTCTCAGAAAAGATTCTGCCTTGTGACCTGCTTAGTTTAGGTCATCTGAAAACTCAGTTTATTCAGGCCTGCTAATTTTGAAAAAAGAGTGGTTAAACTGTAATAATATAAAATAAAAATTTTAGTAGCAAATTGCTGCTTCCCATGTGGCTCAGTGGTAAAGAATCTGCCTGCAAATGCAAGAGATGTAGGAGATGCAGTTTCGATCCCTGGGTCAGGAAGATCCTCTGGAAGAGGAAATGGCAATCAATTCCAGTATTTTTGTTTGGGACATCCCATGATCAGAGGAGCCTGGCAGGCTACAGTCCAAGGGGCTGCACAGAGTCTGACAAAACTGAGCACACACGCATGTAGCAAGTTTCTACTTTCTCTACTCACAGAAAGTAAGTGAAACAGAGTGGTTTTCCTCTATATGCTTAGAATTAATTCAGAGACTGTGATGCCCACAGAGTGTATCCCTCTCAATGGGACTATAAATGATGGTTGAGTGCATTAATGAGCTTCCTTGGAGCAGGATTCTATGGACAAAAGTTAGATCAAGCCATATGAGCCTGGTAAAGAAATGTATATACTGTCTAAAACCATGCTTTTCAAATAGCAAGTAATGCAACAATTAAGAGCCCAGAGCCTTTGAGTCAAATCCATCTTTGAATACTGTCTCTGCCTCTTACATCAGTTTGACCATGGGCACATGGGCCTCATCTGTAAACTAGGGGTTCATTACCCACCTAATTAAGTAAAACAGGGCTTGTTTGTTTTTATTGCTGCTAGCAGTGTCTGGATTTTAAGTCAGACTAAGTTCTTGACTTTGGATGAAGTGTTGGCCCTAAAGCAATTGGAAAACCTGTAATTTTCCAAATAATTCATTCACTGTAGTTTTTTATCCAGTTTCATTAAGATATAATTAATATATAACATTGTTTTGGGTTAAAGCTTACTACATAATGATCATATACCAAGAGAGAGACAGAGACAAGTAAATTTATTATTTATGATAATAAATTTATTTCACATCCATCCCCTGACATTGTTACAATTTTTTTTTTTTTTGTGATGAGAACTTTTAAGACCTACTCTCCTTGTAAATCTTTAATTTGAACAATTCTGGCTAAAAATGAACATCCTTTATCCTCTTCCTATAGGCTACTTCAAAAAAACCCATATTTTGGTATTAGATTGTGAAACAAACACAAAGTAAATATTATGACTCTTATAAATAAGAATGCAAAATATTAGTCAGCATAAGAGCTAATAGCTATAAAAGAAAGAAAAGTTTGAGCTAGGTTCTATGCCCAGAATCAATCAATGAAAAAATCTTTAAAAAATTCACTATCATTTAACATTAACTTTGAAACAAATCTGAAAAATGACTTAAGGGTGTCAGGAGGCATGTAGAGTAATGATTAAGAATCTGGGCTCTTGAGCTGGATGCTTGATTTAAATTCCCTACTAATTCTGTCATTTTGCTAATATACAGGTTATTTAATCCCTCTGGGCTTTAATTCTTTTGACTATACCTAAAAGATAATAAAAGTATCTACTTTACAGGAGTTCACAGAATTTAATGAGCTAATATACAGCTCACAATAACACTTGGTACATAAAATTGCTCCCCAAATATAAGTATTATCATTATTAGCAAAGCAGGGCACTGACTAGAAAACTGAACACATTTGTCTAAGGTCACACTACTAGTTCATGATAGAGGCTGGATTTTACTTGGAGCTTCATAGATGTATTGCATTCTTTATTTGATAACAAATAGGTATTGTTTACTATGAGCATCGTGGTACGGACTGGAAAAGCAATGATAAGTAAAGCAAGTTATTTTGTTAGATCTTACTCACAGTCTAGCTTTGGAAAGATGTAGCTACGTAAGCAAATGATACCATATGTGTGGGTGTGTGGGTGCTACTGCGTGCAACTGATAGAGGGCACAGGGGCATCCAGAGTAGGAACCAGCTCTCAGTGCCAGAGAAGCTTCATGGAAAAAAATAACAATCACGCAAAGAGAGAGAAAGTGAAAGACTGAAGGGTTGTGAGCTAACAGCTAGGCAGGGTGGCCAAGACCCTCAACATTTGCATGCATCAGTCCCATAACTAGTTTTCACACCTAGAAAAGCATCAGTGAGCATGTGTGTGTGCCTAGTATCTTCAGTGTGTCCAACCCTTTGCAACTCCATGGACTGTATGTAGCCTGCCAGGCTCCTCTCTCCATGGGATTTCCCAGACAAGAATACTGGAGGGGGTTGCCATGCCCTCCTCTGGGGGATCTTTCTGACTCAGGGATTGGACCCACATCTGCATTGCAGGTGGATTCTTTACCGACTGAGCCACCTGGGAAGCCCCTTATTAATGAGCATGGATCCTATGAAAACTGACAAGCATAAGGATAATTCCATAAACTCAATAATTTGAATAAAATAACTGCAAAAGCACAAAAGCTCCTAATGTTTCCCTTTTTTTCTTTTCTTCTTCTTCTTTTTTTTTTTTTGAAGGATTAATGACTGTTTATAAAATTCTAAGCCAAAGCCTTTTCAAACTCAGGCCATCTAAGTGCAAAGTGTGATTAATAGCCCTGTGAGGTTAAATGTTTGATTATATGGGGAAAAAAGAAAGTTGCTACTGTTGGTACAAATGGACTTGGTGTGTAACAGAAAGAACACTGAAAAAGAAGTAAAAACATACACTGTTCCTCTTTTAGCTCTGGTTGTTGAACGTATACTCTACTTAAAAACCTTTTTTTGTTTGCTTGTTTAGGAAACAACTATTTCTGTTCTTCAGATAGTTGAGGGTATCAACTTCTGGCTTTAAATACCTCAACTTCACTGAGCCTTTTTAAAAAAGAAAGAGAGCAAGAGCTTGAGAGGGAGAGATTGAGTTATTAACACTTGGCATTGGTTATGAGCAGAAATCTGTAACACTGAAGATAACAGTTTTGCTTGTAGAGCAATCTGCGCTTTCATCTTTCAGAAACTATAGTGGTACTTTTTAACTTTGGGATCCTATTCTCCTGGATGCACAGCCCATCAGACAAGGCAAAGATTCTGTTAAAACTCTCTCAGTTTGCACGAGTACTGAGAGTAACCGTAGAATTTTCATCACATTTCCAGTTTTGTAAATACACTAGGTAACTAGATAATTGAATCTGGTTTCCTTCAATGTATCCCCTTTATGTAAGTATACACTAGTTCAATGCTTCCTTTCTTCTCCAAATTCATATGTCACTTACAGAATGCCGTGTTTTTCTGTGATGATTAAAAACAGTTAATAAGTTTATGCCAAGTAAAAGAAAATAGTAATGGGACCGCCCAAGAAGATTAAATAGGAAATACGGGATAAAAATCTTTGCCCCAAGCAATACTTGGTTCATAACGTGCTACTGATGTTTAAGACTTCATCCCATTCCCCCAAATTCTTACTACATTCACTTTACTCATTTTATAAATGCAAGGTCAGACATTAAATTGCATATAAAGGAAAAGGGGCAAATATTTGTAATTTTATAACATTAACGATTCCTTACTTACATTGCCAAAAAGCTTAATAATATTCATGCTTCCAACATAAAGTATACACTAGGGGATGTTTTAGCCTGTTGATGTTTTACTCTAACAACAGCAATAATAACAAAGGAGCTTACACGTATACAGACCTCATTATATACCAGACACTGTTCTAAGCACTTCATGTAACAACTCAACTATGCTTACACAATCCAACAAGGTAGGTCCTATTTTTATCCTCGTTTTACATTTAAGGAAACTGAGCCACAAAGATTCAATAAATTGCCTATTAATGCCATTCATAATGAGACTGGAGGGTGCTAATGTTTCACCAAATAAGCCAACAAATTTTGTACAAGAGCTAGCCTGAGGCTGAATCCATGATGGGACTCATGGTTTGGGTGTCCCAGTGAAACAATATAATATATTATTTGAATATGGCTCATACAAATGAGCTCACCTCCCTCAGCTGTTTGTTCATGGTGCCTCCTAAGGGAGGCTTTCCTGACACCTTGTTTACAATGATGCCTCTCTTCCCCAAATGCACCTCTGCTGCTCAATTTATTTTTATCTATGTTACTATGTTACTATTTTTTATCTATGTTATCTACCATGTTACTATATGTGTTATTTATTTTTGTCTTAAATTGTATATCTCTTCACTAGAATACAAATCCTACCCGGACAATATTCCTTACTTGACACTCTACATGGTTCCTGGACAAAATCGATGCCCCATAAATGTTAGTGGAATAAACGAATGAATGGATATTTTGGCAATCTTTCCCAGTCATATAAATATTACAGAGACAGACAATTGACACTGAATTTTTTGTGAGTAGTTACCTGCCTTGATCTAGTCGGTGTTTCATTATGAATAATTGAATAATATTAATAAATATTTAACATTGCAAGATTTTTTGTTTCTCTTTAGTGATTGCTCTTTATATATATAAATGGGGGAGTTTCAAATGCAATTTTGTTTATTTCAGCAAATTGGAAGAAGTTAGACTCTGGATATGTTGCTCTTTGAGCCTGTGGGGAACTTCTCAGCCAACCCTTTGCCAGGATCATTCTCTCCTGATTAACATTAACATTAACACAACATCCTACTAATAACAAAGAAAAATATGGGGGGAAAATAGACTGTTGATCTGTGCCTGTTAGCCCTTTGTCTTCTGCATACACACATACACATACACACATACACATACACACATACACACATAGTAATCTGATAAACGTCTGGTGGGATGGAAGTCAAGTACAAGCATCTTTTCAATATTAATTTTGAAACTATTTTATTTTGGTGACTTTATTTTCAATGGTTAGTTGCCAAACAAAGATTTTTTTCCTGCTACATATTTCTCCAGTATTTTATTCTTACACTTATATTAGTTTGTTGTTCATTCGTTAAGCTGTGTCCAATACTTTGCAACCCCATGTACTGTAGCATGCCAGGCTCCTCTGTCCTCCACTATCTCTCAGAGTTTGCTCAAATTCATGTCCATTGCTTGGCTCTGCTTACTTTTTTATTAACTAATTTTTATTAATTAGTCTTTGTTACCAAGAGACAGTCCTATTTAAATGCTTTAAACTTATCTCATTTAAATCCTAAAAAAAAAAAAAAAACAACAACAACCCTAAAAGGTAAAAGTTATTATCACCCCCATTTGAAGAGGAGGGCAGGGATGGTTTGAGGCATTAAGTCATCTGCCTGAGGTCATGCTGCTATTACAGATTAGTGCAAAACTTAAATCCAGGCAGTCTCACTTCCCCTTTTTTTTTTTAACAATTATGCTCTAACTATGTTCTAGTACTTCCCATTTTAAGTGCCTAGCATAATACTTAGTTAATCCCTCTCCTCTCCTCTTCTTTCTCCTTTTTCCTTTCTTTCTCCATCTCTTGCTTTTCAAGACTCATATTTAAAAATTCATATCACTGACACTTCTGCTTTTTGTATCAGCTGAGAAAATAGTCCCTTCAAAAGAATAGATATTCGTGACAATTAATTATCAAACTGAGTTGATTATACTTTTCATATTTGTTCTATCTCTAGGGTTTTAGATTTACTTTATGGTCATAATCTCAATTATATGTTCCTTGTGGCTGAGGCCTCATACCATTCAAGTTCACACTCAATTAGCATTTACTAAACATTTAATATTCCAGGTCCTATGTTAGGCAGTCCACAACTATGATTCATTTTAAATCTTACACCAATGACAGAAAAACATCAAAGTCAAGAACCCATTCTCTTATACTAAGTGGTCTCATGTGTACTAACCATATGAAAACAGCCAAAATAAGCATCGATTCTTTTTAAAATGCCTGACATTTCCTTTCTGTGCATTTGAAAGTTCTGGTACCCGAAGTTATTTCTTTATAAGAGTTTTGTGTACATATCTGACACAGTTAAAGTTTACATGGCAAAATAAGAAAACATATTAAGCGAAAATGGTTTTAAAATTTGTCTTTAAAAGGATCACATCACAATCCATATTTATTGGGTTTCAATGCTTTTTCAACAACTTCTGTCAGTGCAAACAACTCTGGATTCTTGTCCCTCTCAAAACAAATCCACCTGAAAGAAGAAATGCTTTGCAAGGTGTGATCATGATGGAAAAGACATGTTTAGTCCTGCAAGGCGGAGATGGCTCTTCTGAGAAGTACTGCCATAACCAAGCCTTCCAGGAAGGTACTGCTTCTCTGTGTTAAATGCATGTACACATTTAAGAAATGATTCACAAGTGCATCACCGGTGCTCACTTCAAAGCTAAGCACTTCTGTGAGTCCCTGGTGAAAAATAAGGATGTGGCTTTTGTATTATAAACTAGCAGCAGGAGTGAAGAGGACTAATGAGAAAGAGAAAGATAGCCAGAAGCACAAGTGAGACATTTTATCTTCACTGATGAAACATTCCAGTCTCTGGGCACACAGAAGATACAACAGAGAGAAATCAAACATGGGGCAAGGCAAAACAAGACAAACAAGAGGCCACAAACAATACAAATCCGTGAAAAGACTGAGACTAGCTGCAACTTGGTACAAGAAATAGCCCACAGTCCATAAAAACTCTGAAAGCGAAAGTGGTTCCCTTTTAAGTTTTGCAAGGTGATGACAGCTTCCTGCAGATTGGCCTTTAACTGATCAAATTTCAGCAGCTCATTCAGCTCCAAGGCCAAGTTCTCATACTATGTAATAGTGGAGGTTCACTCAGACAAGCGCCCATATGGTAGGTTTTGCTGTTCAAAAGAACTTTTTCTCCCCATAGACTTTTCAGGCAACTGGAGGCCAGTATCTCTAAACCACGCCTGAGTCTGAATTTAAGATTTTCACAATGGCAAACCAATGTTTTCATTATAAATGCAATGGTGCAGCAAGGCTTACTGTCCACAATATTAAAGCTTAAAATCACCCTGCGTAGCAAGTTCCTAAATAACAACTTGCAACCTTGAGATATCATTGACTTTGGAATATTTCTATTATAACTTGATTTATTCAGGGAAACAGCAAACTTAAATGGCTAGAAAAGCCAACATTCCATAATTCTTCTCTTGTATGTTGTATGATATGTGATATCTTATATGATAACTAAGGAAAACGTATTTGGAAGAGAAAATACTGGAGATTCAAATTTATTTCATGCAGTGATTTCTCCCCAGTGGGAAATAAAGAAAGTGTGTGTGTGTGTGTGTGAGAGAGAGAGAGAGAAAGAGAGAGAGAGAGGAATGTCTGAGAAAATGTATTTCGTATGTCTGAATTATGTCTTTCAAGACCCCATATGATGTTTTCCGGCTTCTAAAATTTTCCAGGGTTGCCATCCAGAGTCAACACACTGTTTAAATGCAGAGACCACCATCACCAGCTCAGGGCAAAAGACCTAAACAGTCACAATCGCTTAATATTATCAGTGAAGGCTTCTTGGGAAATTGTCACTCACAGGCAGGGGTCTCTGTATCACAGAGCAAATCCTCTGAGATCCTCAGTCTCTCCTGCTGAAACTTCATCTTCCACGGCTGCCTTGGGGTCACTCCCAAACAGCAGGGCACCAGACATGTTACCTTACGAGGAGCCATACCTCAGAACAAGAGGATGGAGTTTCAGTATCGGCTCAAAGCCTTTTTACCTTGGAGACTTGACAGTAAGTCAGGACCTTGCTGTAACATGATCATTTGTTGTTTTAGAATGTTAATCGCTCCACTGAGTTATCTAGTTATTTGAAAAATAAAATAAGAACCGCATTGAGATAAATTAACCCTTCTTTCCCATGCCAAGGAGAGAGTTAAAAATTATTTAATTACTGAACATATTGTTAATGCCCTTCTGACAGTTCAGAATTTCAGATCTGAAGTCAAAAGGAATGTTTTATCTGAATTTACTCTAATTCATAGCTGGGGTCTTAACTCTCATTTGTGAATCTGTGCAAGTCACTCAAGGCTATCTTAGTGTCTGAGTTACTTGGGGCTTATCATTATTATTTTTATACATAGGAAGGAGGGGGGCCTCCAGCGTTTTGAAAGTAAGCTTCCAACATCATCACTGCAGCCTGTGAGAATAGGAGAAGTCAGGCTGTTGTCCCGACGTGCTGATTTGATCCCACTGACTCACCCTGCCCCTTCATCTGGGCTGGCTTGACATGAAGAGCAAATAACAACAGCGTTAATCCCCAGGACTGGGAAAGGGAGGTGGGGTTTGGAGCTTTCTTTCTCTTCAAACCTTTGCCAAGAGAGCAGTTGCGACTGTGTGGCAGCAGTCAGCAAGACAGGCTGCTCAAGTTATCCTCCACACTGAGAGTCA